>JAZKJV010006986.1:0-389372 GCA_037367405.1 Ottelia alismoides | reverse complement strand
TAGGCATAATTTTTACAGTGAAAATGAGATGGATTTTGAGGACAAATATGAGAACGATGTTGATGATGAATCTAAGGATGAGTTCGATAATGAAATTGAAATTGATTTTAAAGATGATGATTTTGATGATGAATCCGGCCAAAAGCTATAAGTCATCTTTTGCGGCTCTCTTAAGGAAGGACATATATTACTATTATCATTAATAGTGAATAAATGTAATCACCATTATTTCTAGTCTAATTAGCAACGAATAGATGTAAATATCACTATATTGATAAGTTTGCAAATATCCTGGCATATAGAAATAATCATTATTATTTAATCGTCGTCATAGTTGTAGTTTGTTGTAGGGCACTTTCATTCTTGACTCATGCCCACAACACATGCCTAGCATTCAACTTCATCCTTCCTTGGATCAACATGCTTTTTCACCAATCTAACTTAATTTTTTACTAGTCTTATCCGATGAGGTGATGGGTGACGGAGCTTTAAATCCATATCAGTTTCAGTCGAACCCAAATAACTCAAGTTCATATCAACCAAGGGAATATCCACCCCTATTAGTGTGTATAACATATACAAGAGAGGGGAAATGTGAAGAAAGAGACGGGAGACAGTGATGAAATAATTGTAGACTTTATGAAGGCGAGTCCTTTTTGTCAAAGAGAGTGATTGTTTTGTCCACAACAACAGCAAAGCCTCATACGGTGGTGATGGTAGAAATAAATTTTCCCTAAGGTTGAACATATTAAATCTCTCTCTCTCTCTCTCTCTCTCTTGCGTTTATGCATTTTCTACAGGAAACCCAAGAGACGAAGAGATTTGCTGGATAAATACAATCAACTTGATCCTAATAACCTAATAATATGTAGGGATTTTTACCCGGCAGACCCTGTAATCTTTTGCAATTACCGCTACGACCTTCGAAATATCGATATTCCTCTCAAGACCCCGTAAAGTTGCTCCGTCTTACCCAACAAACCCTGCCGTCAATTTTAACTATATTTGAGTCAGTTACGTGGGTTAGTCTTGAGTTAACCTAACCAATCTACCATTGAACAGTTAGGATTAGCCAAAATAATAAAAAAAGAATAGAAAAAAATCCTGAAGGTTTAGGAGCTTGGAAGGCGGGAGGGCTCCATCGACCGGGACGGCGCGGGGGGGGGGGGGGGGGGGGGGGGGGTCTCCATCAGCAGCGCGGGGGAGGGGGAGGTCCATATCAGCGGCGCGGGAGAGGTCCATCAGCGACGCGAGGGGAGGGGGTCTATCGGGGGAGGGACTCCATCGACTGGGGACGGGGCGGCTCCATCAGCGGTGGGAGGGGGAGGTCCATATCAACGGGGCTGGTCGGGGGATCGTTTGGGGAGGCGGGGGGCTGGTCGGGGTAGGGGCGGGCCAGGGAAGGCGGCGGGGCTAGGGAGGATTCAAGCGACGGTGAGCAGGGGGCGTGAAGGGGTGAGAAGGGGACGGCAGGGCCGAGGGGGGCAACCAGGGGAGGGAGGCGTCGAAGGGGGGCTTGATCTGCGGAGGTGCGGGGTGAGAAGGGGATGGAGGGGGTCGACCTGGGGAGGCGCGGGGCGGGTCGGGGGGAGGGGCGGGCCAGGGAAGGCGGCGGGGCTGGGGAAGACTTCAAGCGGCGGTGGGCAGGGTGGGGGCGACCAGGGGAGGGAGGTGCCGAAGGGGGATTGACCTCGGGAGGCGCGGAGCAGGTCGGGGGGATGGGTGTGCAGGGAAGGCGGCGGGACTGGGAAGGGGCTCGGGGCTTCGATTGGCGGCGACGAGGGACTCGGGCAGGGGAAGCAGTGAGCCCGGGGAAGCAGGGGCGGGGGGTGTGCTTCGAGCGGGACCTGGGGGGAGAGGAGCAGCTTCGACCCAGGGGGCTCGAGGCGGAGCGGAGGGCCTCAACGGGAGGCGGCGGCCGGGTCGGGATTGGGGCTTCAACGACGAGGAGCAGCTGGGCTCCGGGCCGACGATGCCGGGGACGGGACTCCTCAGCAGCAGGCTGGGAGGGCTTGGGGGGATGTACGGCCTCCTCAGTGGCATCTATAGTAAATTTGATTAATAAAGTGGGTATAACGTAAAGAAAGATAACAGAATCCGGTTAGTTTTAACGGTCAAATGGGTGGATGTTAACCACAGGGTCTGTAGAGTAAAGGTTAACAAGTTTACGGGGTCCTGAGAGGAATATCGATATTTTTGAAGGTCGTAGCGGTAATTGCAAAAGATTACAGGATCTGCCGGGTAAAAATCCCTAATATGTAATTAGGAACCCAAAACATCTCCTCAGGTCGCCGTTGAAAATGGGACTAGACGTAAAAAAGTAAGCATAAGAAGAAGAATGGTGCACCTCATGCACGCAGTTTGATGCTGCATGCATGCGCATCCAAGAGATGATATAATATAGATATAGTACATAAATAAACAGGGACGATTGATCAACGGCTCCAGAAGCCCCGACCGCTCGTGGAGGAGGGAGACCTGGCGTTGTCGAACCAACCCCAGCCTTGGGGATCCCTCTCTGCGGGAGACATGATCAGCTCCGGCCTCGGCGTGAAGGGCCCCGAGGTCCCCTTCCAGGCCTGCAGGCAGCTAAGCACCACCTCCCCGCCCTTCCCAGCGTTCAGGGCCTCCCACACCTTCTCCACGCACTCCCCGGGGCTCACCTTCCTCTCCCCCGTCAGCAGCTCCGTCCCCGCGCCCTTCCTCACCATCTCGTACACCGCCCGAGTCCTGCACTTGCCCATCCTGCTCCCCACCAGGCTCTCCCCCTTGCCCAGCCTCTCCCTCGCGGCCCCCACCTCCTCCCTCAGCCTCTCCTTGAGCTCCTCCTGGAACGCTGGTATCCTCTTGAAGACGTCGTACCCGTCCAGCTTGTCCTTGTCGCCTCCGGAGAAGGACTTCTCCACGAGCACCTCCCTGAGCTGGAGGAGCAGCGCGTAGGAGGGGTTGGAGGGGTCGTCGATGTAGGAGAAGACCGGCTGGCACTCCACCACCTGCAGGAGCTCCCTCTCGCAGAAGCGGGACTCCAGGAAGGACCCGTCCTCCTCCGAGGTGTAGAGCGTCTTCCTCGCCGCCTGCATCACCGCGTGCTTCACCACCTCCCTCAGATTCTCCTCCATGTGGCGCAGGTCCACCGCCTGGCACAGCGCCACCATGTACGTCGCGGTCATCAGCTTGAGTATGTCCACAGCCTCCGCGCTCTTCCTCGCAGAGATGAGGCCCAGGGAGTTCACGTCCTGGTTGTGCTGCTCCGCGCTCTGCACGTGAGTGGTCACGGGGTTCGCCAGGTACTGCAGCTCCGAGCAGTAGGAGGCCATGGCGATCTCCGCGCCCTTGAGGCCGTAGTCCAGGCTCGGATCCTTGCCGCCGCTCAAGTTGGACGGCAGCCCGTTGTTGTAGTAGTCGCAGACGAGCTCCGAGAACTGCGCGAACATGAGCTTGCCGATGGCGGCGAGGGCGATGCGGAGGTTGTCCATGGAGACCCCGATGGGCGTCCCCTGGAAGTTGCCGCCGTGGAGGGCGATGTCGCGATCGACGTCGATGATGGGGTTGTCGTTGACGGAGTTGATCTCGCGCTCGATGGAGTGAGTGGCAGCGCGGATGACCTCCATCTGGGGGCCGAGCCACTGCGGCGAGGTGCGGAGGGCGTACCTGTCCTGCTTGGGCTTCGTCAAGGGCTCCCTCTCGTTCCGGGACTTGGCGGCCTTCATGAAGTCGCTGCCGTCGAGGAGGTACTCCATGATGGCCGCCGCCTCGATCTGTCCCGGGTGGTGCTTCAGCTCGTGCGTCAGGGATCCGTGAACTCTGGCTTCCCCTGCATGGCCTCGCAGAACATAGCGGACAGGATCACCGCCAAGAGGGCCAGGACGTTGGCGTCGTAACACACGGTCGCTGCCACGGCGGAGCCCACCGCGGTGCCGTTCACGAGCGCCAGGCCCTCCTTGGCCTGGAGCTCGAACGGGCCGCCCTCGATTCCCGCACGCCTCAGGGCCTCCAAGGCCGTGATCTCCTCTCCCTCGGACGTGACGGCGCGGGAGTTGTGGCGCCCGGTGAGGAGGCCTGCGATGTAGGAGAGGGGTACGAGGTCGCCGGAGGCGGTGATGGTGCCGCGGAGGGGCAACCGGGGGACGATATTGCAGTTCATGAGCTTCGACATGGCATCGAGGATCTCCCAGCGGATGCCGGAGTAGCCCTGCATGAGGGTGTTGGTGCGGACGAGCATCGCCGCCTTGGCATGGCTCGTGGGGAGGCACTCCTTCCCGATGACGCCGGCGTTGAGGAAGCGGATGAGCTCCGCTTGGAGGTCGGAGGTCTTGTTGGTGCGGCGGTGGGATGTGGCGCCGAAGCCCGTGGTGACGCCGTAGGTGTCCGTGCCGCGGGCGATGTTGTCGGCCACCCACTGGGCGCTGCGGTTGACGCGGGACTTGGCGGCAGGGGCGTTGAGGCTGACGAGGACGTCTGGGCGGCGAGCCAACGCGGTGACCTGTGCGACGGTGAGGTTGGTTCCCTGCAGGTCGATGGATTGGGAGTGGGTGTATTGGGAGATCATGCGTTGGACCTCGTCCAGGTGGTTGCTGCGGAGGGAGTCGGAGGCTTTGGACCAGTGGTGGGCAGAGGAGTTGGCGGTGGTGGTGGGTGAGGAGGGCACCGTGATGGAGTAGGGAATGCACTTGATGGATGAGGCCGCCATTGCTCTGTCACTCCTCTCTTCTCCTGCGAGTAACGTAGTTAATTAGCAGGCTGTGTGGCACTTGGAGAAAGGAGCTGGAAAGGTTAGTGTGCCGGTGAGCGGTGAGCTTGGGAGGATCGGGCTCTTAATAAGGTCGCCGGATAGATAGTTTGTGGCCTTAGGGGTTGGTGGTCGTAGGCGGCCGCGGTTGTTAGACAACGGTCAGCTCCCGCAGCAGTCAAACGGGGTTGGTGCGCTCTCTAGTGCGGTGACCGTGAGTGCCCACTTTCGGTTGGTGTCGAACCCTGCGGGTGAAATTACGACCCAGCTCTTTTCCCTTCCCCCCTGGTGGAATTGGAATGCAATTTTCTCACGAAAAGGAAAAAAATAAAAAAATACAATGCAGGAATCAACTGGAAATGGAAACAGAATTCCTGCGGAAGTGTTTGGTCCTTTCCAAGCGTCTACGTGGGATTATTAAGGATGAGATTTAGGATAACAATGCAGTATTCAATCTTTAAGATTTGTTTCAATGCGGTTTAGGACTGACGAAATTAAGTTGAACATTTTATTGTTCTAGTCTCGGTACTAATAGCTCAAACTCAGATTGAAATGGTTAAGGATGAGTACCATATTGTTATTTTTTAAAGTTCAAGTTCAAGTGTAACATTAAAATTGTATGCTTAATTCAGGAACTTTTTTTAATTTACTTTGAAACATTTCATAAAGATAAGCAACTAGTCAGTCAGTCAATGGTAGTCGCATTCTCATCCCCTCGTGTGTTAGTATACATAATTAGGTAGTCTCTCTCCAAAAAGAGGGTGTTCACATTCCACGTGCACAAATGAAATATTTATCCAATCGGAATTTTTTTAAAATAATTATTAAAAAATCGTATTTAATTAAATAAACATGAAGAAAAAAATTAAAAAAATAGGCATTGATCGTCACCTTAGGTGCCGATTTGGGCAGAGGCGCCAAATCGGCACCTGAGGTGCCGATTTGGGATGGGCATTTTACAAAACACAACCCCTTATCGCTGTAATTCCATTTCAGAATACTACAAATTATTATTACATGTGTATAATTTAAAAATATTTTGAGAAATTATGTAAATAATTTTACAAAATAATATTCTAGAATTATATTTATGTTCCTTTGAGGACATTTGAGGAACTATGTAAATAATTATAAAAAAGAAAATAAAATTTATTGGCTATCAATATTTTCCTTCATCACAATATTTTTTATCTATCAGCAGAGCTTCGTTGTCTCATCTTCTTCCCGATAACGTTATTGTAAAATGTTAAGTATATCTCTATTTTTTATTATATTCTTCATTATTGATACATACTTAGAATATTTATGATTGACATATCAACAATATTATAGTAAATATGAAGAAATTGAGAGTTTGAACAACATCATTTACCATTGATATAGGTGAACTCAACAAGGTACAACTTGACATGAATTAATTTAAAAAAATTACAAGTATTTTATTACAATCATAAGAGAAGAAATATGAGTTTACAAATAATAAGAAAAAAATTTACAAAAAACTTAAAGTTTCCATATCTTCATAAACCCCTTCAGACCTCCTCCTCCACCTCCTGCTCCACCTCCCTTGTCGTTTCCTTTCCCTCCATCTCCCAGTTTTTTGTGAGTCTCTTCATGTGTTGTCTTCTTCTTCTTCTGCTTGGACATTTGTTCTGAATGCGTTGGAACGTGCCCTGGAGGATGCGGTCTAGCTGATAACTTCCGTGGCGGTTCGATTGTTTGTGATTCCGTGGCGGTTCGTACGCTTGTTGAATGGCGAGGTGGCTCTGTTGGAGGAGGCTCAGTGATCCTTACTCCGGGAGAAGGTCTTCGAGGCAGCTCCGGACGTTGTTGTGGTATCGTGGACATACCAAACAACTGTCTATCAAAATTAGTTACCTCCATTTGCCGAACACTATCAAATATTTGCGACTGCAAATCTCCTGAACTATATTGGGTAGACGGTATGAGCTGAGAGGGTACAGAGTCAAATTGACTCGAAGGTCCCACAAGCGATGGTCCTACAAGATTGAGACATTTTCATTGTTATAAGTATCACAATATTTAAACGTAAGTATTGAAATGAGTTCGTATATTCTATAATATATTTATACCTGAACCTCTAAATCCGGTTTCACCGATTTGAGACCCTCTAAA
Source organism: Ottelia alismoides (assembly GCA_037367405.1). Classification (NCBI taxonomy): domain Eukaryota; kingdom Viridiplantae; phylum Streptophyta; class Magnoliopsida; order Alismatales; family Hydrocharitaceae; genus Ottelia; species Ottelia alismoides. The sequence continues at coordinate 382,507 of JAZKJV010006986.1, read as the reverse complement.
GCCATACTCGATATAGGTCATACCTGAAAGATGTTAATTACATTATATGTCACATAAATTACTTAATAAATTAAGTACAATTTACCTGTAGATACGAATCCAGGTTGAATTGGTGGAACTTCCTGCCTGCTGTATCCCTGACTCGAAGGACCAGCAAATGATCGCCATTATCCTGAGATACGATCCACTCGAAAGCACTTCTATCTAGAATGAAAATTTCACGCATCATGTTGTTGAACTTGTTCTGACATGGTTCTTGTCCAGCAGCGTAGAATCGACTTAGAACTGTAAGATTTCTATGACCAGCTCTCTGCATGTTTGCACGCATGTGTCTGAGACAATGACGATGTGTGAATCCCTCTTCCGGTGGAAATAAACTACGTACAGTATTCTGTAGACCAGGAATCGATCACTTATAAAACAAATGTCCCGACGATCGATAATTTGTTTTAATAAATTCAAAAACCAGCCTCATGCCGAAATATTCTCGTTCTTTTCGGCAACTGCAAATGCCAACGGAAAAAGGCCATTGTTGGCGTCAATTGATGTGGCTACGTACATGTGACCAGCATATCTCCCGTATAGATGGGTTCCGTCAATAGACAAAACAGGTCGACAAAATCTAAACGCTCTACGACACGCTGCAAATGCTACAAACACTCTCTGAAAATGTATAGTGATGTTGGCCTTCTACTGTCTTGAACCACGTACATGTGCCAGGGTTATGTCGTTCTAAAGCACGAATGAATCTCCGGAGATCACGATATGAGTCAACCTCATTTCGATAAACCACATCCATTGCACGACGTCTAGCATTCCAAGTTGTCATGTAGTTGATTTCAGTTTTCAACTCCTCCTTTATCTTGTACATTATTGCTCCTGGGGTCATACTAACTTTTGCTTTAAAGGAAGATAAAATATACAGCGCTACAAAAACAGAAGTGCACTGGCGATGTTTCACCAAAAGGACTGGATTTCTGCATGTATGCTTTCCCCTATATCCTGAAACATACCAATCTCCTCGAGATTTCCTCTCTGATGCATGCAAACGCCATCCACAGTTTTCATAAATACAAACAGCAGTGAAAATCTGCTTGTTTGATGCTTTGGGTTTATATTGCACATGATTTTCCATGCTCCATTTCTGTAAATCGTATTGTAGATTCCTTTTCGACTTATAACTCCTACCTAACCAATAACTTAGTCCGAAATCATCGGTGGATTCTGATTGACTCTCTACAAATACTACATCTTCTGCCTCTGCAATTTCATGATCGAAAACGTGAGGCAACTCCTCCATCGGTTCTTCTTCAGCATCATCGTTATTAGCAGAATATGAGTTCCCCCTTTCCTCATTACCTACGGCTAGAACTAGCGAACCATATCCAAAATCATGACAAGTATTACCACCAATATTTTCTTCTAATGTTTGACTATCATTTTCTGTCTCGTCATTTTCGGACTCCTCATTTTCTTCGGATATTTCCGTCACTAAATCATCTTCTACATTTAGTTGTGATGACCCTTCGATATCCTCAAAAATGGTCTCATTTGTTGGCCTGATTAATTTAAATCTTTGTTAGTTTAAATATAAATGGTGAAATTATTCTATAATTTGAATGTAATTAATTTTACCTCGAAGATGACAGCATATTTTCCATACTAAAGGGAGTAGCTTGTACAAAAAGATGGATAAATCTCACATCGACAATTGAACTCAACATTGCTAATGTTGATTCATCATCGCCAATCGGTACTGCAAAGAAAGTGGATCCCTCATACAACCACTTACATGTTAATGTAAGTACATACTGGTCGAGCGGGAGATTAGTGACTTCAGAGACTCGAGACAGTAAGCCAATGTATGTTAATTGGCATGGTAATGTAACCATCCGTTTCTTGCCCCCAATATATTTTACGTGGTCATCAGATACATCAATCGATCCTCCCCAATATATTAAGACATGAGCGGTGTTGGAGGCCATCTATACGAATAAAATAATGATTTAATTAGTTTAATAATCGATAATTTAATTGATATACTAATCACTCAGAAATAGAATCCAAAAGTCCGGTCTTGGGGGCTCATCGGTGCTCACCACAGTGAGTCCTGCCAGCGCTGTATAGAGACCCTCTCGGCGCTCGATTCCAAATCAAAATGATAGTAATTTCAACATGAATATGTGCACTTTTACATCTAAATGATGAAATGCTAATGTAATGTCTATTGTCCCCTATTTAATTAATTTCGATTTTTTTAATAATTATTACAAAAATATCCTAATAAAATGTCTACTGTCCACTACTTAATTAATTTAAATTATTTAATAATTACAACAAAAATCTCCTAATAAAATGTCTACTGTCCCCTACTTAATTGATTTCGATTTTTTTTTAATAACTGTTACAAAAATCTCTTCTTAAAATGTCTAATCTGAGTGACATTAACAAAAAAAATATTACATTTAAAATTACTATTTTTAAACTAAGTATCAATTTTGCATCTAATTACTTGTTAAATTTTAAAAAAATCCTAAGTAAAATTACCTGAAAGATGCGTGTCTTCTACAAGAAATGTTATCCAAAAGATAATAATATAATCCGATATCCGATGTATATAGCATCCTCACTGATAAAACCCTGCAAAAAACGCACACCAAAATCTACAAAAAAATATCTTATTCTTACTTGAATAAGATTAGGCGATCGAGAGAAGCAATCCCACTTCAGAAATCAGAATGAGTGAAATAAGAGAGGATGAAGAAGAGGAGATGATGAAGAAGGAGAGGAGGAAATTGTGAGAAGAATGGAATGAGAGGGGGGGTATATATAACAAATGGGGAGGAGGGGACCGTTGGCGAATTTCCAACGGCCCTCTCCCAAATCGGCACCTGAGGTGCCGATTTGGGCATAGCCGTTGGCGCGCCTCCCAAATCGGCACCTGAGGTGCCGATTTGGAGTTGAGGCCAACGGGCATCGCCCAAATCGGCACCTCAGGTGCCAATTTGGAGGGGGCTCCCCAAATCGGCACCTGAGGTGCCGATCAATGCCTATTTTTTTAATTTTTTTTCTTCATGTTTATTTAATTAAATACGATTTTTTTAATAATTATTTAAAAAAATCCCTATCCATTCGTCTTATTTTGTTTGGACTTGCATAAGTGCAATAGTTAGAGTAAATTAAACAAAAGTTCTCGAATTATAGATCCAATTTCAACTCCAACTTTTAAAAGAAACAATCTGGTAATTTATCTTTTAATTTGTCACAACGTTGTCTTGAATCAACAGAAATAGTTACCACCATCATATTTTCAATTTGAAAGATGAAATTATCCTTATTTGCATATGGAAAAGGCCCATCGGACTCACATCCCACTTATCCCCACAGTCGACCTCCTTTCCCACCTTCATTGTACCTCCAATTTAAATACATACATCAAGGATTAAAAAAAGGCAGGGATTTGAAATTGAGGGATTATCAAATTATTTAGACAATACACGTAATTATGGTTTTATATCTAAATTTATTTTTTTCATGCCATAGTATATATATTTTAAAAAATATGTATCTAATTAGTATGAAATTTTTGAATACACAACCTAACTCTAACATAACACGTTTTAAATTTTAACCCATTTCTCTCAGCTATAACATCAAATTAATTCCTCATTTTTTTTATTTATACACCTCGGTATATAATTGACATAAATAAAAATCAAAAGTAAATTTTGATTAAAAAAATCTATTTTGAAATAAAAATATAGCTAACTTTTTGTTAATGTGTGGAATAAAATAGAAAATACTATAATTCTTTGGTAGTCAAAAAGAAAATATATCGATCCTTACCGTAATTTAAACTGTATGTAATGTCTTTATCTATAAGATATTAGACGTTTCATCAGTACAATATAAAAACACATACAATCATAGCGATCATGCAAATATATAAACAATATAAAAATCATAACAATCATGTAAAATAGACGTAAGGTATTTTGACTTGCTTATGAATGATGTGAAAAAAAAATACAAGAATGTAATTACCTCAGTATTTCTTAAGATGGAAATGGTTTTTGTGTTGGAGATAGAAGAACAACTAAAGAAGGCATGTCAACACGTTAGAAAAAAACCATTTTTTGTAATGATATGTACCCAAATTAGATTGAAGAGAGAATATTAAACATGGTGTGTACTACGTATATGTTTTACATATAATGGATAACAAGACTCATTAAAATGTAACATAGAGGAAATATTAAAAGACAAATTATGGTCATATTAATGAAAAATTAATGGAAAACAGGAGAAGAAACCACACGTTGAAAGAGAAGGGGAAAATGACAAAAATAAAAGGGCAATAAGTGTAAAAAAAATAAAAGAATGTCCTGGAGTTTAGCCCCTCTACGTGGACTAAATTATAATATCAAAAGTTTTAAATTTTATGCAAATATCTTCTTTCTGAGTACTATTACAATTTGCCAATGAAAGGACACACGCATGCTGGTGATCCATGTGCCTGCTCTGAAATGCCTATTTTACAATAGCAGAAACTTGTGAGCGTGATTTTAAAGTTTCTGCTAATTGAATGAAGGGTTCAGATTAGATCATAAAAGTCAATCTTGTTTGTTGATTCGGGAACACATGGATTCGATCTTGGGCTAAGGGTTGTTTGTGTTGGACATGCGAGCTCATGACGAGCTATTTTGCAATAAATTTTATCCCAGATATCATTCTCTAATCTGAAATGAAGAATAATTAATTTACATAATAGGTCCCTTAGTACAATTAGGGTTATGTACCACGGCTATCTTGATGATCATACAACTGTTTTAATTGTTGAATCATAGGGGTTGATGCTTGGATGGATATCTAAAGGGTTAGATTGAGGACTCATCAAGCATCGTTAAATGATTATAAAGAGATGATCTCCAGTCTGAGTAGGAGATGGCAATCCTTTCTCTCATGAGTTGGTCTCTAACGGACCTCTATATGCTAGTACTCTACATAGGAACAGAGATTTAGAGGTGTTAGATTAGTTAGGTTAAAGAGTTAACTTGACGAGATCAAGATAATCGAAGACCTATGTTGTATGCTATCACGATATATGCATACATCCTCTTACCGGAGACAGATGTGCTACTATATGATTAAGTATGTATATTTGGCAGACCGATAGGTTGATGGCCTAATCAAGGTCTATACACCATCCGTGCAAGTTCGTCTCACTTTAGAAGCTTGACTAAATTTGTAGGTTCGATATATGTTTTAGGGAAGTACATGATCAATACATGGGTATGATATATGCTTTTGGAAAGCATATGATCGATATCAAATCTCAATGATCAAATGAGATACGTAATGATAAAACCCTGAAGAAGACTGTCTAAAGTGATCTAAAACTTCGGATTTATTCTTAGGTCTTCCAGTATGCATGATGTATATGTATTAGGAATACCTGAGGGCGGTGTGATCATTAAACGATTGTATAACCATGACGTTTTCATTCTGAGGGAGTGATGAAACATGTCTGGATTTTAGTGACTCTGTTTATAGAGAAGTGATATGATCTTGGTCCAAATATTGGATATTGATATGAATGTGATTCAGATGCTATAAGAAGATTAGATTTATGGTTTTGATTTAATTAAACACCTGTGGAGGTTTTCCGAGATTTAGATTTGAGATATGATCTCAATATCCAAGTCACTATACATGCAACGTACAATCAACATGTCCTTCTTTGCAAGTATCCATGGAGAAAATGCATTTTTCTTGAAAGGGTTCAAGAATAATTCCATTGATAAATATATATATCCAAACATTGATGATTAAATGTGATTTAATTATCATAAATAATATGAATATGATTCATATTATTTGTCCACATAAGAAGAGTTACAAAGATAATTAAATGTGATTTAATTATCAAAGGATGTGAATAATATGAATGTGATTCATATTATTTGGGCACATGAGATAGAGATCCATGATAATTAAATATGATTTAATCATGGATATGATTAATGTGGATAGTATTATCCATATTAATCATATGCATTATAAATGTGATTTATAATATATAAGAGAGAGCTATTTGTAAATAACATTTATAATTTAATTGTTGATGTGAATTGAATTCGCATTGGACAATTAATTAAAAATGCAATTTACATTTTATTTTAGGTTGTGAATATGATTCACAAATTTCCAATGGCATGATTGCAATGTTCACAAAATAAATTAGATTTATTTTTGTGAAATAATTTGTAATAAAGTTGTTACAAATATTAGAGATACACATGAGATCTTTATTCTCATGTAATAGGAAGGTAGGGCCACCTTTCCTTGTGAAGAGGGTGGACGTCCACCATCCCTTTACGGGAATTGGTGGATGTCCCCCCTCTGTATGGAAGGAAGCTTGCCTTCTTCCTATTTCTCCAAGGCAAATTGATTTAATAAAAATTAATTTATATTAATTATAACTCAATATATTTAATTTAATTAAATTAATTATTGTTGTATTTTTAGCAACAAAATAATGGTCATTGAAAGAAACACAAATCAATATCTACCATTGGATTTGTGTTGTCCATGGATTGGGATCCATAGACTCTCAAAATGTTATAAAAGGAAAGGTACCCTTGATCTTCTTTTTACGCACAAGACCCATAATATGCTCTCTCCCTCTTTCTCTCTCTCTACATGCCAAGCCTCTCTCTCTCTCATTTTAGAAAGGCCATCCATTCCAAACCCTGAAGAGATCACGTCACCGCTGCTCCATCATGTTGCCGCTTCGACTGGCCGTGGATCTCTGTCTCCTTCGGTGCATCTTGCTCGTGAAGAAGATCCTGGATCTCATGTGTCGAGATCAGGAAATTCTCCGCTTGGATCATCAACATGGATTGCGAGAAACATGTCTGTTCCATCGGATCGGACTTGAGACATGAGGTCTCTTCCTTTAGAGACTCGATTGCAACCACACATCAAGAGGTAATCTTAATACCTATTGGTTGTTTAGATGAAATGATCCGAGATTCTTCTTGGATCATGCATTCTTGGATCATATAGTTTCATCGCTTTAATTTTTTAAATTCCGCTGTCCCGAGCGACTAGTGCGACTAGTCGCTCCCGATCGCATACGATATGATCCTCACATTCTATGACGCGCTTAAAGATTTTCCCATATCCTTCAGTTCGTCCATGTTCTTGGGAAAATCCAGGTTGAAGATGGATGCTTTGATGAAAGGCAATGGACGGCCATGGATGGTTGCAGGTCTCCTTTGATAATTGTAGATGGCAGAATCATGCATAGATGGTGATTTGGTGGGCAGGTCTAATGTGTGCTTATACATATATATGACAAAGATGGATGATGCTTCAGGTGTGGCTGATGTTCATGCGTATGTCAAATCATGATGCTCAGAGGAAGTGTGTTGTACTTACTTGATCCTGTTGTTGTTGATAGTTTGTTCATCTATGAAGGTGGTTCATGTGGTGGCAGCTTTGTGGCTGCTCACTGATGCAGTAATTTCTACATGTGCTAATGCTCGTAGTTGATGTCTGCATGGGATGGTGCTATATTGATTGCGCTGCAGGTGATGATGATCTTTTTATTCTTGCCCAAGGTGGTTGAAGATTGCATATTTGAGTTGCTTTGTTGCATGAATGGATTCTTGAGTTGTTGTGTTATGCTCTGATGGCGTGACTTCAGAATCGTTGGAGGTGCTCTAGTTGGTTAGACTCCACGTATTCGGACGATGGTTGGGTGTGTTCTTCTTCTTGTGATGAACCGCAGGCGTGGAGGCTGTTGTAGATGGTCACATCAAAGTTGAAAAGTTTACCTTTAAATTGATTCAAAGAATCTGCATGGAATGTCAATAGGAATATGAACTTCATAACTCAAGTAACAATAATTTGGAATAATTTAAAATGAGGGGTTTGATTTGTTTTAGGATATTAAAATAACTAAAAGGATGGAAATTAACGGGAAATAGAAGTGGAGGGAATGAAGGGCAGAGAGAGAAAGGATATAGAAGGGGGGGAGCTTTAGGGTCCATTTGGTTACTTGGTTACTTACTCTGAGGTAACACATTTTATCCCCTTCCATTCCTAGGGTGGAATTTCATCACAAATCAATGTGACATCACAACACATTCCTTATTCTAACCCTCATAACCATTCAAACAACTATTATTCATAGAAGGTTAACCCAATGCACCCATCACAGAAACCAAACAGACCCTTATGTATATGTACGCACACATACGTACATATGTATATATGTGTATGTACGTACATGCACGCACACGTGCATGCACATATTATATATGTGTGTACATGTAGGAGACACACATACATTAATATGCATACACATACATGCACACCCACATGCATGCATGCATATACACGCACATACATCCGGGGCGGTTATTGGTGGTGACATGAGCATAGGGTGAAGCGGGTGGAAACCAAAAAGAAAAAGGAAAATAAAAGAAAACTATGTCAAAACATAAATGAAATACCTATGTATATAAATAAAAGCAGAAATATATTCTTTTATTATTTATTCATTCATATTTTTCTAATGTTGTAAATATTATCTATATTATATTAAAAATACAAAACCAAAATAAAAATCATCAAAATACATTAAAATAAATAGTATACATAAAACATAGGTAAACTATCTATGAATATACCTACATAATATACTTACCTATTTAATTAAGTGTACGAATAGCTTCATAAAATAATATAAAAATATTTGTATACTCATAAAAATAAGTTATAAATATATATAATAAAATAATAAATAAAATATACAAAATAAAAATCAAAATGTACAAAACATAGATGAATATACCTATAAATACTCTAATAAAAATTAACTACTAATAAATAAAGCCAAAAAATAAATAAAAATCATAATAAAATACTACATGAAATAATAAACATTTTTATTTATACTTGAAAAATAATAAAATCATTTATTATTATAAAATAATTATGTTCGAATAAAACTGCTATTTTGTCCTGTAGCAGGGCTACATGGACCAATGGCGGTGGACTGTTGACCTCTGGTCAACTGTCCCATCTGAAGACGGTGCGCCAGAACTTTCTTTTCCCCTGTTTTCTGCCATTTATCCCACTCGATCCATCGATTAATCGTCCTTGCATGCTTCATGAAAAATAATCATTACTCTTTGTACATCCACACCCAATCTGCAGATCCATTGTATATACGCGAGATTCATTAATTTCGGCCAGTCAATAAGGGTGTTCCATATTGTCTTTAAATAACTCCATCTTCTCCTCCTTGCTCCTTTGGTCACCCACAAACCCTAGAACTCCAAATCTCGGCCAAAGCGAGTACTCTTTTGACAAGAGAGGATCCCTTGAGATCCTAGACACTCAAGAAGGCGGGAGGTGCACCCAAGGTCGCTGCTCCGGCGAGGCCCTGCTCCCTACCTTCGTTGGCAGGTAAGAGCTGCGCATTTTATCTATTTTAGTTAGGTTTTTATTCCAGCATCTTATTTATGTTATTAGATTAATCGTTAGGTTAACGGTTCCTTTTAGAATCGCCAATTCGTGGTTTGCCGGAGCTCCGCTCCAGCAAATGATTCCACCGTGCCCCCTTGTGTTCCTATCATCCTTTCACCCCCATTCTCTCCCCCTTCCATTTCCCTACAGCCCAGGCACCTCCATACACTCAAATCACCCTCGGATCTGAAGATCAGGTCTCATCCTCACCTATTGCCGGAGACCTCCGCCCTTCACTCTATGCTCATGTCACCACCAATAAGCACCCCAGATCCCTCTTTTTGCTTGTGCGACTATTCTTTACAGGTCTGGAGGCCAAAGGAACCTTGTTGGGTCGATTTTTGCAGAAGCCAGGTACAGGGAGATCCCCTTTTTCTTCGGCTCCACTCGACCTCATCGGAGCACCAAGTGCCTCGTGGAGACCGTCATCAGATGCGGGGGGCGCCCAGGAACCTATAGCGCCACTCGACGGTGATGGAGGAGGCCGGAGGAGCTCGTTTCCCAGTTCTTCCAGACTAGCCCAGAGCCGTCCGATGAAGAAGACGCCCCCAGTTTTGATCATAACTGTCCGATGGAGCCACTCCTCGAAAGTTGGATCCTCCCGTGGATTTGATCTCCACCGCTCATCGGCGAACCGTCATCAACGCACGAGGGGACGACACATGTATAAGTGAAGACATCTCAGTCGTCCGCCTGGGCCTAAGATCGGGGTAAATTGCATATCTAGTCCCCACATTTTTGTATTTATTATTTAGTCCGTAAATAAAATGTAACGTTATAAAATAAGTGGAAATTTTGCATTGAGGACCCTGTATTTATTTTAATTACTTTTAGGTCCAGTCCACATTACCTCACGTACCGACCCACGTGAGGTGGCAAAAGTGCAAGGAAGCCCCTACAAGTTTTTGTATTTATGATTTAGTCCAATAAATTGAAATCGACGTTATATATTTCTGAAGAAATTGCATGTAGTTCCCCGACATTAACATATTTGCATTTTGGTCCCTGCCTGCATGAATCACGTGTTCTCCCACGCGATGGGTTATTTGCATGAATGCCCTGGCGGTTTTTGTATTTACAGTTCAGTTCATTAAATTTTTATTTACGTTGCATATTTTTGGGATATTTACACTGTGTCACTTATACTTTTATTTATTTGCAAATATGCCCCTGCTAGGACATGTATTTTTGTGTGCTTTATCTATATATTAAAAATAGCTAACTAGCTCTTACAAATACACAAAGAAAGGATTAGATGCTCCATGCATTGTACTTACACGCCACGTGTCCACTTTGCATTTTTTGCATTTAATATTTTTATTAAATAAAAAGGTTGTTTAGATATAAAAATTCCAAAAAAATATAAAACCATTTTGAAAAATTAAATTTTTTTATATATACTATATTTTAGTATTTATTGAGTCCAGAAAATAAAAATCCCTAAAAATAAGAAAAATAAAATGATAAAAATCATAAAGCTCTAAAATCCAATAAAAAATCTAAAAATTCAACAAAAATATGATTTTCTGTGTTATAATTATATATATTTTTTATAAATTTAAATTAATTTGGGTAATGTTGAGACTTATTTTATATTTTTAAAACCCAAATCAATTTCGAATTAATTATTATCCCATATTTGGGATATTTTTGACTTTAAAAATACATAAAAATTAGCAAAAAAATCCATAAAAATAACAAAAAATATAAAATATAAAAATCAAAAAAATATCTTATTTACTATATTTTGAGTATTTTTATGTATTTACTATTATTGAGCATGACATGACATTGTTAGAATTTCATAAAGGCCTTTATGAGCCTGACCTGTAAACGGACCGTTATGAGCCTCTAAAATGTCTTTTAGGCCATGACCAATACTCCTATACATATGACCTGCTATCAGGAAAAGAACTGCAATAGCTAAATGATGGTGAGCAGTATCGCTCAGCCATAGACCCCCTGTTATTGAATCTAATCCTCTAAGAAAACAAAGAAAATCCATACGACCAAAATGGCCTCAGCAAAACTAGGATAAAGTTGAGCCTGATTACAGATAAATGAATGAGGAAGTGGTATCTCTTTAGGGTCCACTCCAGCGTCCAGAAATTGGTTAATCGGTAAAGATACATGAATTTAGTGTCCTGCCCAAGAAAGAGATTCAAGTCCCAGTAACCCCGCTAAATGGTGATTCAACATGGATTTTACATCTTGGACCTATATATACCTTATATTGTACCTATACATATATTTATATAATATTTAAATGAAAAAGAAAATTAAAAAAGTGGAAAATATAAAAAGAAAATACAAAATTACAAAACTAAAAATAAAAAATATATAAAATGAAAAATCCACAAAAATAATAAAATGGACAAGAGATAAAAGACATATTTTTTATACATCTATGTTGCCTCCTCCCCCCGTTTGCTCCCAGTGTTTGACCTCTACATGTGCTTATACCTATACACATTTGCATGTAGAGTTGTAATAAATTTTAACTCTGTGTTTTTGCTATTCAATACTTTATTCATATTATGTGTTAATTGTTGATTGAACATGAGATTTTTGTTGATCACCGCAGCGACTGCATTCCTGCCTTGCGTGGAATGCACGACCGATGATTATTTTTGCGTTTATTAAATGGTGCCATTGCCGGGGAGCAACACCTCAGTAGGAGATTATTTGATTTCTGTTTGTTATCTCTCGATTTATTTATTTATTTATTTATCTCTATTATTTGACATTATTGTGAACTGTCTGACACTCCTACTTGTTTGAATTTGTTGCGAGGGACCGCAGTACGAGGGAGGATCTCCTAGGAGGACCTATGCACCCGAGCAATGTGGAGCCGGCTTTCTGACTGAGCTGGCGGGAGAGAGAGAGGCAAATTCAGACTTGGAGGAATTTTGGAGGCAGTATATAAGTTGCATTTTATGCATTTTTCTTAACAAAATATAAAATTATGTGAGGGAGTGACACATGGCATGTAATAATTCAGGACTCTCTACACTCTGACTTCCCGAGGTCCAGTGCCCGAGGGATTGTTAACTTGGGGGCCTCGACGATTTTGACAAATTTTTTCCACTTTTATTTTATCTTTATTATTTTGTGTGAATGAGCCCTAGCTTAGGAATTGTTTGCTGATAGATTAAGGTCCAAAGCCCCTAATATATTTGCATGTACCTATAGATGCACTTTTGGACTTAGTCAAACAATAATTGTCGGTTATTTAGCTTCAAACCCACGCTCCGTGAGAGACGTCATATAGCGCTGGCAGGACCCGTTGTGGCGGGTACCAAGATGTCTCCAAGATCGGACTTTAGGGTTTGATTCTGAGTAATTGGTATTTTGTGCTTCATGATAATAACAGTTACTATCCTAGGGCGATTTCATCGGCTTGCATTTACATATAGCATAGGTTTCAATTCGGTCTTGCATCTCGCATGGAGAGAGATGGGAAGCACTGTAAGTCTCCTTACTTTGCATGCATCATTGATTTCCGACTTGCATGGCTTTTTCGATCTTCTCCCTCTGATTTTTGCTCACCTAGGACGCTAAATAGAATTGGAACCTCCGTTAGGCACGTGCATTGAAAAATAAAAAAAAGTGATAACCAAAATAAAATCAGGACTGCTAACTCTACTTGATCTTTAAATAAAAATTGTAATGGATTCCTTGTATTGGGGAGTGCAACCCCCTCCTTGTATGTGCATTTTATTATTCGCACACACTAAGGATTAGTGCCCAAATCCCAAGCCTATCTTCGGTGTGTGCAATTTTGTGATGATCACCTAACTCTCAAACCGAAAAGATAAAAAGACCACATCTCGGTCTTCACTGTGTTGAGTAGGTGAATCGGGGGTTTGTCTTATGTATTGCTTGTGACTTGGGATACATGTGAATTTTGTCATCTCCTCGAGTTTGCGGTTCCTATCCATGTGAGTCATCCTTTTTCATCTTTGAGTCTCTCTATCTCTATTATACATATATCTCCCCATTTGCATTGAGTCGTGATATTGGCACTTGAGCTCAATCATCTTCGCCAGATCTCCCGGTTTTACTTTTTGACCACCCTCCCTGTGTCCCCCGTATCATCACTTATCTTACTCGGGATGTGCTTATGGATATAGCCCGCATAGAGTATTCTTGACTTACATTTATTTAAAGTAGGGCACATGTTTTGAGGATGCTGAGACTGAGTTACTTCTGTTGGTGGAGTTGACTTTCGATACATGCATAGGAGCTTATCGAGGAATTTGATGATGCACGACTATTAGGTGTGATTATTATTTGATGATTTTGGTCTTGCTCATCGGATTAAGGATGTGACATATTTTGATAATTTGATGATGATATCATGAGTTTTGACCGATCTATCTATTCTCAAGTTCCCACCATATTGATTCAAAGACTTGATTGACTGATCTTGGATTGGATTTAGAGCAATGGTGTACGGAACCACCATGATTTCATCCATCTACTTGATTGACCCATCCTTGATCTCCTGATTCATCTATCCACCTATGGCACCTTGAGGATTCCTGCTTATTTATTATGCCATCTCAGCTATTTGTATTGACTTGAGGGATCGTATTGTGATTGACCTAGTGATCTTGTGTCCCTCACATGATCTTATGCCCTCCTGAGGATTGATTACTTGATTGATTTCGAGGACATGAGATTCGATGCTAGCAATCCCATGAATTGATTGACTTAGTTCGTATTTTTCCCCGAGGACTATATGCAGGAGGATGCGACACTTTCTCTACGATCGGTTCCATACACTGATTTTGTCTCCACCTTATTGGAATCCGAAACTGTATCGTCTGATTTGACTGATTGGCCTTCCTGTTGATTGTGTGCCCGATCTGTGGGTACATGGGGCCAATTGACCGACTCATTTGAGTCTCCTCTCCTTGACGGTCCTCGCAAGGACGAGATCTGACATGACTATTCCATGCTTAGTTTGTACTGTTCCCCAAGGACTATCTGCAGGAAAATACAACATTTTCTTTACACTCAGTTCCCCTTGTTGTATGTGTGTCCTATCTGTAGGAGCATGGAACCGAGTCGTCCGATATATTTTCTGGTCCCCTCTGCTTTGATGATTATCTAATTGATGGGATTTTGGGACCATTCTGTAGAGTCTTCTATCCTTGATGGTCCTCGCAAGGATGAGCCATTCTGCTCTTATTCGATGCTCAGTTGGCAGTATACTCCCCGAGGGTTGTCTGCAGGATACTGCCATATTTTCTTGATCTGTCGGTCTCTTATGCTAGTAGACAATCTCTCTCTTTTCGAGACCGCTTCTATTGATCCATCTGATGGATCGGGCTCCTTGGAGCCTGCTCACCTTGACGACCCTCGCTAGGGTGAGCTTCTATTCTGATTATTCACTGACTAGTATGTATTACTTCCTGAGGGTCATCTGCGGGATGATACATCATTTTGTTGGTACTCGGCTTCACTACCAGTGTCTCCTTTCCATTGGAGAACGTAGCTGAGTCTTATGATCATCTTATTTCTACTCACCTTGAGGACCCTCGCAGGGTTGAGCATTTCCTTGTGTACTTTGGTATCACTGCGACTTTCTGACTTTATGACCACCGGACCACATGCTGCACTATCTGTCTCCTGCTCTTTACCTTCATATCTTTCAGAGACCATGATTGCCATGGAGGACTCTGTACTTCTCTTTGTTTCTCCATGTCTTATAGTACCAGCTCCGATCATACATTCTTTTCTTATGAGCCGATGTTCTACTTTCGCTACCGGTCCATGGCTTTGTGGTTGATCTATTCTCCCGGGTAGCTGAGACCCACTTGATTGCATACCCGGGTGTCCCCTCACTAACTGACTGTGTCCTCATTCTCATAGGGAGACGACGACGAGGGCACGGTACTCACTTATCAGATACCATCTTGTACCTCACACTATTTACTTGTCGTGTATTATATTCCTTCTTTCTTCCATATGTCTTGTGTGCCCCGGATCTTGCGCCATATCTGTGTGTCTATACTTAGGACATACTTGGTCCTAAGTATAGGGGGGTACACACCGCGTTGTTCTTTCTCCATTCAGTTTCATCACTCCTGTCGTAGCTTATACTTAGGGATATCTCACCCTAAGTATAGGGGGAGTGATGCATACATTCTCCACGATCTATTCGTATATCTGTATATATCTCAATTCTTCTTTTCCTTTTCATTCTTCTTTTTCTACATAAAAGGTGTCGCCCCTTGCTGTCAATTTTCTGTACTTAGGATATACTTGGTCCTAAGTATAAGGGGGTACACCCTGATTCATTCATTCTTTAATCCCCTCCACTGTCTCCTCTGTTGTTGACTTGTTGTGCTTTACTTAGGGATATCTCACCCTAAGTATAGGGGGAGACAACCCAAGCTGTGATAAGTTTATTCCCACCCTTGACCCTTCTTGTGTTGTGTATGGTCTGCTATACTTAGGATTATTTGATCCTAAGTATAGGGGGGACGGTCAACTTCTTATTCATTTACTCTTCATTCTTTCATTTCTTATTCTTTCAATCATTGTAGTATAGACTTTCCTATACTCAGAACGAGTTATGTCTTCTCTTTCTCTTTTCGATCTATGAGGACATAGCTCATGCTAAGTATAGGGGGGTCGTATATACTATGTATATACTTTAGCCATAACTCGTACTTTCGTATAATTATTAATAATTATGGCTAACAATACTATTTATACTATAACAATATTTATTCCTCAAATTCTTTGTGTATATATCGATTAATAAATCAGGTTAAAAATATCTTTGTAAAGTGATTTGAAAAATGGTGTGAACCGTTTGGAAAACTTTTTTGAAATGTTTTCAACCTTTGTAAAAACATTTTGATTGCCAAAATTCTTCTCTTTGTGTGAAATAAAGGATTTGAAAATCTATTTGAAAACGATTTTGAAAATGACTTGTAAAAATATTTTGAAAAAGGTATATATATATATTGTTTGAAAAATTTTTGCAAAATGGATTTCAAATGTTTGTAAATATTTGCAAAATTTATTGTGTACTATAGTTTTGAAAATTGTTTTCAAATAATTTTGAGGAATAAAAGCATCAGTAAATATATAAAATAATAAAATGTGTATAAAATTATCTATCAATTGTATATATATACCTATGAAATAAATATTAAATGTGTAAATTCTTTAAATTCACAAGTCTTGTAAATAGAAATAAGCACGCCCGTGTAAATAGCCGTATATTTTATACTGTGTGTGTGCCAAAGTTATTTTTATTTGCAAATTTCTTTGTGTAAAATTCTTTTTATTTTCAAAATTCTTTGAAAAATTGCATCATTCTTTGTATCATTAAACATAGAAATGGCATAGCATTCATATTCTTTCAATTGAGCTTGATGATTGAACTAGTCCAATAAAGTCGAAGTTTGGAGCTTGGTTGGACCTTACTGCACCTAACTTCACTGGAAACTTATGGGAACTAGGTTTAAGGTACTTTAGGTCTATTTAGAATTAATTCTTTGAGACTCAGGGCTGGATTCAAGTCACCTCAACTGACTAACTAGAACATGTCGAGACACACCATGACTCTTGTCGGCCGTGACCTAAATCAGATACTTGCACCTTTCACTTGGCTCAACTCAATTGGAGTGGTGAGGGGGTTGGATTTGCTGGTCTGAGACGCACACGGGTGGAGACATTCGTTCTCGTCTAGGGAGGGAAGTGCACCCCAACCTGGTCCAGTTACAATGAAGTCGAATGATAGGAGAGTGTGGGTTGCGATAAAGCTT
Organism: Ottelia alismoides; assembly: GCA_037367405.1. Lineage (NCBI taxonomy): Eukaryota > Viridiplantae > Streptophyta > Magnoliopsida > Alismatales > Hydrocharitaceae > Ottelia > Ottelia alismoides. The sequence goes on along the minus strand of JAZKJV010006986.1, from coordinate 365,177 downwards.
CAAAAGAGGGATAGTCTTCTGGCTCAAGAGGAAAAAGTCCTTATGTAGATGTTGCTGTAAATAGTATTTCAAAAAAAAAGAAGAAGAACTTAAAAAAGTGGACAAGCTTGTAAATAAAAAAAATAATAAAGTGCCTGCCGGAGTATATATATGTTGTATAGAAAATAAGAAAGCTTGAGCATCAGAGTTACACCATGTGAGCTTGCAGCTAGATGACTTAACTACACTGGTCTTGCCTCCCAGGATAGGTAGCTACGTACACTGGCTATCGTCCATTCTTTTCTTCAACTCCTCCTCTTGAGTTGGATGCCACTTGAACTTAGAAGGGAATACCCCGCTCCTCGACGATAGAGTGCTGGATTGGGGAATCATTGGGTTGTCATTCTAGAGAAGTCAGTTCCTTTGTCATTTCAGTTGGGGAGATCCACTATTACTTACACTGTACAAGTCAGTTTCCTAGTCATAAGGGTTTGTGTATGATGTAGGCTAGTTCTGACCTGGCTATCGAGGTGGTTTGAACCGAGTTCTATGACTCTCTAAGGTTGTTCTGTTTTAAATTTGGTTCCCGACCTGGTTCCACACACATTCTCACGCCAAGGTCTCACCCGAGCTCCGGCTTTAATTTAGTAAAGACAAGTTGATAATTGAAAGCTATTTTATTCATTCATTCTTTTTCTTTTCTTCTTTATTCTTTTGTACTTATTGCATAAGTGTTGCTAGGGACTAGTAATGGCAAGTATAGGGGGTGATGAATCTCCATTTCATCACCTTTATTCTATCTTTTTGACCTTAAAAAACCTAGCTAATTCATGTAAAAAATATTTATTTGTAAAAAATAGCAGTCATTATTTATTGTATTATTTGTATACAAAATAAGGTTTTTAATGCCAAAATTATAGAATAAAAAGAATAAAAGAAAAAGGAATAAAATACTGCAAATAGTTTATGACCCCGAGATCAAGTCAAGGATTAAATTGGTCAACAAGGAATAAAGTAGGGAGAGATAAGTGTTAAGAATACAATAAATACCTCATTTATTTATTCTTTAATTTTGTATTTTTGACACCTATTATATTCTTCATTATTTAATCATAAAATAAAGGAACTTTGTACATAAAAGTTGTAGATAATAGTGTAAATAAAATACAAAATTGAGTTTTCACAAAAATAATACACAGTGTAGATTCTATACACAAAATAAAAAGCCAAAAACCTAACTTTACAGACCCATATCTTTTAAATAAAAACTCAAAACATATCAAAATCACCTCTAATTGTATATAACTTTTCACAAGCTATTTAGTGGTGTCGGTTTTATACTTTTGGAGTTACAATGTGAAAGTTAGGATTTGGGCCCCTATTGTACATTCTACCAATTAAACGATTCAATTTATTCATTATTTACTTTTTTGCAAATTCATATTTTTATAATTTTGTAAATAATATTTATAACATATGTGTATATTAAAATTAGAATGAAACCAAAAAGAAAATAGAAAATAAAATAAAACTATGTCAAAACATAAATGAAATACTTATGTATATAAATAAAAGCAGAAATATGTTCTTTTATTCTTTATACATCCATATATTTCTAATATTGTAAATATTGTCTATGTTATATTAAAAATACAAAACCAAAATAAAAATCATTAAAATATATTAAAATAAAATAGTATACATAAAACATAGATAAACTACCTATGAATATACTTACATAATATACTTACCTATTTAATTAAGTGTACAAATAACATCATAAAAAATAAGATAAAAATATATTTATAATCACAAAAACAAGTTATAAATATATATAATAAAATAATAAAATAAAATATAAAAAAATAATAAAAATGTATAAAACATAGATGAATATACCTATAAATACACTAATAAAAATTAACTACTAATAAATAAAGTCAAAAATAAATAAAAAATCATTATAAAATACTATATTACATAAAAACATTTTTATTTTATACTCAAAAAATAATAAAATCATTTATTATTTTAAAATAATTATTTTCGAATAAAACAACTATCTTATCCTGTAGCGGGGCTACATGGACTAATGGCGGTACGCGCACTGTTGACCTCTGTCAGCTGTCATCTGAAGACCTGGCATGCCAGAACTTTCTTTTCCCCCATTTTCTGCCATTTATCCCACTCGATCCATCGATCAATCGTCCTCGCGTGCTTCATGAAAAATAGTCATCACTCTTTGTACATTCATGCCCAATTTGTAGATCCATTGTATATATACGAGATCCATTAATTTCGGCCAGTCAATAAGCGTGTTCCATATTGTTTTTAAATAACTCCATCTCCTCCTCCTTGTTCCTTTGGTCACCCCCCAAACCCTATAACTCCATATCTCGACCAAAGCGAGTACTCTTGTGACAGGAGAGGAACCCATGAGGTCCTAGACGCTCAAGAAGGCGGGAGGTGCACCCAAGGTTGCCGCTTTGGTGAGGCCATGCTCCCTGCCTTCGCCAACAGGTAAGAGATGTGCATTTTATCTATTTTAGTTAGGTTTTTATTCCATCATATTATTTATGTTATTAGATTAATCGTTAGGTTAACGATTCTGCTTAGAATCGCCAATTCGTAGTTTGCCGGAGCTCCGCTCCAGCAAACGATTCCACCGCGCCCCCTTGTGTTTTGACCATCCTTTCGCCCCCATTCTCTTCCCCTTCCATTTCCCTACATCCCAGGCACCTCCATACACTCAGATCACCCTCGGATCTGAAGATTAGGTCTCATCCCTTACCCATCGCCGGAGACCTCCTCCTGCTTCACCCTACGCTCATGTCACCACCAATAACCGCCCCGGATGCATGCGCGTGTGTATGCATTCATGCATGTGGGTGTGCATGTATGTGTATGCATATGAATGTATGTGTGTCTCCTACATGTACAGACATATATAATATGTGCATGCATGTGTGCGTGCATGTACGTACAAACACACATATACATATATACGTATGTGTGCATACATATACATAAGGGTCTGTTTGGTTTCTTGATGGGTACATTGGGTTAACCTTCTATGAATAATAGTTGTTTGGATGGTTATGATGGTTGGAGAGGGTTGGAATAAGGAATGTGTTGTGATGTCACATTGATTTGTGATGAATGTCCACCCTAGGAATGGAAGGGGATAAAATGTGTTACCTCAGAGTGACCAAGTAACCAAATGGACCCTAAAGTTGAGTGATTCACCTAGCTTTAGCATGTGGCCCTTTATATTCCCTTCATTTCTCCTCCCCCTTCTCCATCCTTTCTCTCTCTGCTCTTCTTTCCCTCCACTTCTATTTCCCGTTAATTTCCATCCCCTTAGTTATGTTAATATCCTAAAACAAATCAAACCCCTCATTTTAAATTGATCCGAATTATTGTTACTTGAGTTATGAAGTTCAGATTCCTGTTGACACTCCATGCAGATTCTTTGAATCGATTTGAAGGTAAACTTTTCAACTTTAAAGTGACCATCTACAACAGCCTCCACGCCTGCGGTTCATCGCAAGAAGAAGAACACACCCAACCATCTTCTGAATACCTGGAGTCTAACCAAAGAGAGCACCTCCAACGATCTGAAGTCACGCCATCAGAGCATAACACAACTCAAGAATCCATTCATGCAACAAAAACAACTCAAATATGCAATCTTCAACCACCTTGGGCAAGAATAAAAAGATCATCACCACATGTAGCGCAATCAATATAGCACCATCCCATGCGAACATCAACTACGAGCATTAGCACATGTAGAAATTACTGCATCAGTGAGCAGCCACAAGGCTGCCACCACATGAACCACCTTCGTAGATGAACAAACTGTCAACAACAACATGATCAAGTAAGCACAACACACTTCCTCTGAGCATCAGGATTTGATATACGCATGAACATCAGCCACACCTGAGGCATCATCCATCTGTTATATATGTACATGCACACATTAGACCTGCCCACCGGATCACCATCTATGCATGATTCTGCCATCTACAACCATCAAAGGAGACCTGCGACCATCCATGACCGTCCATCTGTTGGACATGTGAGCTCATGGCGAGCCATTATGCAATAAATGTTATTGCAAATATTCCCTGATCTGAAATGAAGAATGAATAATTTTAATAATAGGTCCCTTAGTACAATTAGGATTATGTACCATGGCCATCTTGATGATCATACATCTGTTGATTCAATTGTTAAATCATAGAGGCTAGTGCTTGGATGAATATCTAAAGAGTTAGATTGAGGACTCATCAAGCACCGTCAAATGATTGTTAAGAGATGATCTCTAGCCTGAGTAGGAGATGGCAATCCTTTCTCATTTAGGTTGATATCTGACCGACCTCTTGATGCAGGTCCTCTGCATAGGAATAGAGATTCGGAGATGTCAGAGTTAGGTCAAAGAGTTGACTTAACGAGATCGAGATAACCAAAGTCTTATATCGTATGCTGTCACAATACATGCATGCATCCTCTGACCGGAGACAGATGTGTTACTATATGTATGAGTATGTACATTTGGCAGACCAATAGGTTGATGACCTAACCAAGGTCTATACACCGGCGCGCTGGTGTGCATATAAGGGCATATGAGTAATACGATCTCTCAAAGGGATCATACAGGTTCAGTTACTGAACCGGAAGACATGAGCTCACTCATGAGATATTGGGAAGAATCAAATTCCGTGTACGGTCGTCTCGCTTTGGAAGCTTGACTGAATTTGTAGGTTTGATATATACTTTTGGAAAGTATATGATCAAGACCTAGGTATGATATATACTTTTGAAAAGTATATGATCGATACCAACTTCCAATGATCGAATGAGAAACTTACTGATAAAACCATGAAGTAGACAGTATAAAGTTGATCCAATACTTCAAGTTTATTCTGAGTCTTCCAGTATGCAGGATGTACAGGTATTGGGAATACCTGAGGGTGATGTGATCATAAACGATTGTATAACCATGACGCTTCCATTCCTAGGGAGTGATGAAACGGGTCTGGATTTTAGTGACTCCTCTCAGTAGAGAAGTGATATGATCTTGGTCCAAATGTTGGACATTGATCTGAATGTGATTCAGATGCAATGAGAAGATTAGATTTGCGGTCTTCATTTAATCAAGCATCTATGGGAGGCCCGCGATCTGGATTTAAGATATGATCTCAATATCCAAGTCACTATACGTGGAACAATACAATCGCCCTGTCCTTACTCCAAGTATCCGCAGAGAAAGCGCATTATCCTTGAAAGGGTTCAGGATAATTTCATTGTTGATAATATGTATCCGAGCATTGAGAAAATGAATAATTAAATGTGATTTAGTTATCATGAATAATATGAATTTGATTCATATTATAAGGAGATTTATCTTAGATAATTAAATGTGATTTAATTATCAAAGATGTAAATAATGTGAATGTGATTCATATTATTGGAGCACATGAGAATAAGAGATCCAAGATGATTAAATGTGATTTAATTATCATGGATATGAATAATGTGGATAGCAATATCCATATTAGTCATATATATTATAAATGTGATTTATAATATATAAGAGAGAGCTATTTGTAATTTACATTTGATAATCAAATATTGATGTGAATTGGATTCACATTGGACATTAAATTGAAAATGTAATTTACATTTTATTTTGGGTTGTGAATGTGATTCACAAATTTCCAATGGCATGATTGCAATGTTCACAAAATAAATTGGATTTATTTTTGTGAAATAATTTGCAACAAAAGTTGTTGCAAATATTGGAGAAATTAATGGGATAATGTATCTCATGGAATAAAAGGAGAAGAAGCCACCTTCCTTGTATGGAGGGTGTACGGCCACATTTCCTACATGGAATGTGGTGGCCGTCCACACATTCATGGAAGGATGGCTTGCCTCCTTTCCTATTTCTTCAATGGAGATTGATTTGATATAAATCAAATTATATTTAATATATATTTGATTTTTATTAAATTAATTGTTGTTGGTTTTTACCAAAACAAATCTTAGCCATTAAAAGAAACACAATCAATGAGAGCCATTGGATTTGTGTTATCCATAGATTGAGATCCATGGATCCCAAAATATTATAAAAGGAGAGGCACCCCATTGCTCTTGTTTACACACAATACTTTAGAAGCACATTTCTTTCTATTTCTCTCTATACGTCAGCACTCTCTCTTCCTCTCATGGCCGTCCACCATGGATGCCCTGGAGAGACTCTCCATCGTCGCAGCGTCGTCGTATTGCTACCCGATCGCTTGCTCGTAGATCTATATCTCCTTCAGTGCACCTCGCTCGTGAAGAAGACGATGGATCTCGTGTGTCGAGATCAGGAGATCCACCGCTTGGATCATCAACATGGATTGCGAGAAGCACGCGGTTCATCCCCGCGCTCGCAAGTGTCTCCTCCGTCGGATCGGACTTGAGACAGGAGGTATCTTCGTTAAGAGACTTGATCGCAACCACACTTCAAGAGGCAATCCTATTACTTATTTGTGGTTTAGACGAAACGATCCGAGAAGTGTTCTTGGATCATGTGGTTTCATCGCATGAAAAAATTTTAATTTTCGCTGCATAGAACAACTAGTCCGACTAGTCGTTCTTCGTCGTATTCGATACGACGTTCACGCTTCCGTGATGCGCTTGAGGATCTAACCATATCCTTCACCATCACCTTTCATCAAAGCATCCACCTTCAACCTAGATTTGCCCAAGAACATGGATGAACTGAAGGTTATGGGAAAATCCTTAAGCGCGTCACAGAAGTATGAGGATCGTATCGTATGCGATCGGGAGCGACTAGTCACACTAGTCGCTCGGGACAGCGGAATTTAAAAAAAATTAAAGCGATGAAACTACATGTTCCAAGAATACATGATCCAAGAACAATATCGGATCATTTCATCTAAACAACCAATAGGTATTAAGATTACCTCTTGATGAGTGATTGCAATCGAGTCTCTAAAGGAAGAGACCTCATGTCTCAAGTCCGATCCGATGGAACAAGCATGTTCCTCGCAATCCATGCTGATGATCCTAGCGGTGAATTTCCTGATCTCGTCACATGAGATCCGGGATCTTCTTCACGAGCAAAATGCACAGAAGGAGACAGAGATCCATGGGCAGTCGAAGCGGCAACATGATGGAGCAGTGGTGACGTGATCTCTTCAGGGTTTTGAATGGATGGCCTTTCTAAAATGAGAGAGAGAGAGGCTTGGCATGTAGAGAGAGAGAGAGAGAGAGAAAGAGGGAGAGAGTATATTATGGGTCTTGTGCGTAAAAAGAAGATCAAGGGGTACCTTTCCTTTTATAACATTTTGAGAGTCTATGGATCCCAATCCATGGACAACACAAATCCAATGGTAGATATTGATTTGTGTTTCTTTCAATGACCATTATTTTGTTGCTAAAAATACAACAATAATTAATTCAATTAAATTAATTATATTGAATTATAATAAATATAAATTAATTTTTATTAAATGAGTTTGCCTTGGAGAAATAGGAAGAAGGCAAGCTTCCTTCCATACAGGGGGGGACATCCATCAATTCATGTAAAGGGATGGTGGACATCCACCCTCTTTACAAGGAAAGGTGACCCTACCTTCCTATTACATGAGAATAAAGATCTCATGTGTATCTCTAATATTTGCAACAACTTTATTGCAAACTATTTCACAAAAATAAATCTAATTTATTTTCTGAACATTGCAATCATGCCATTGGAAATTTGTGAATCATATTCACAACCTAAAATAAAATGTAAATTACATTTTTAATTAATTGTCCAATGCGAATTCAATTCACATCAACAATTAAATTATAAATGTTATCTACAAATAGCTCTCTCTTATATATTATAAATCATATTTATAATGTATATGATTAATATGGATAATACTATCTACATTAATCATATCCATGATTAAATCATATTTAATTATCATAGATTTCTATCTCATGTGTCCAAATAATATGAATCACATTCATATTATTCACATCCTTTGATAATTAAATCACATTTAATTATCTTTGTATCTCTTCTTATATGGACAAATAATATGAATCATATTCATATTATTTATGATAATTAAATCACATTTAATCATCAATGTTTGGATATATATTTATCAATGGAATTATTCTTGAACCCTTTCAAGAAAAATGCGTTTTCTCCATGGATACTTGCAAATAAGGACATGCTGATTGTACGTTGCATGTATAGTGACTTGGATATTGAGATCATATCTCAAATCTAAATCTCGGAAAACCTCCACAGGTGTTTAATTAAATCAAAACCATAAATCTAATCTTCTTATAGCATCTGAATCACATTTTTATCAATATCCAATATTTGGACCAAGATCATATCATTTCTCTATAAACAGAGTCACTGAAATCCAGACATGTTTCATCACTCCCTCAGAATGAAAACGTCATGGTTATACAATCGTTTATTGATCACATCACCCTCACGTATTCCTAATACATGTACATCATGCATACTGGAAGACCTAAGAATAAATCCGAAGTTTTAGATCACTTTAGACAGTCTTCTTCAGGGTTTTATCATTACGTATCTCATTTGATCATTGAGATTTGATATCGATCATATGCTTTCCAAAAGCATATATCATACCCATGTATTGATCATGTACTTCCCTAAAACATATATCGAACCTACAAATTTAGTCAAGCTTCTAAAGTGAGACGACCTTGCACGTATGGTGTATAGACCTTGATTAGGCCATCAACCTATCGATCTGCCAAATGTACATACTTAATCATATAGTAACACATCTGTCTCTGATAAGAGGATGTATGCATATATCGTGATAGCATACAACATAGGTCTTTGATTATCTCGATCTCGTCAAGTTAACTCTTTAACCTAACTAATCTAACACCTCTAAATCTCTGTTCCTATGTAGAGTACTAGCATATAGAGGTCGGTTAGAGACCAACTTATGAGAGAAAGGATTGTCATCTCCTACTCAGACTGGAGATCATCTCGTTATAATCATTTAACGATGCTTGATGAGTCCTCAATCTAACCCTTTAGATATCCATCCAAGCATCAATCCCTATGATTCAACAATTAAAACAATTGTATGATCATCAAGATAGCCATGATACATAACCCTAATTGTACTAGGGGACCTATTATGCAAATTAATTATTCTTCATTTCAGATCAGAGAATGATATCTGGGATAAAATTTATTGCAAAATAGCTCGTCATGAGCTCGCATATCCAACACAAACAACCCTTAGCCCAAGATCGAATCCATGTGTCCCCGAATCAGCAGACAAGATTGACTTTTATGATCTAATCTGAGCCCTTCATTCAATTAGCAGAAACTTTAAAATCACGCTCACAAGTTTCTGTTATTGTAAAATAGGCATTTCAGAGCAGGCACATGGATCACCAGCATGCGTGTGTCCTTTCATTGGCAAATTGTAATAGTACTCAGAAAGAAGATATTTGCATAAAATTTAAAACTTTTGATATTATAATTTAGTCCACGTAGAGGGGCTAAACTCCAGACATTCTTTTATTTTTTTTACACTTATTGCCCTTTTATTTTTGTCATTTTCCCCTTCTCTTTCTACGTGTGGTTTCTTCTCCTGTTTTCCATTAATTTTTCATTAATATGACCATAATTTGTCTTTTAATATTTCCTCTATGTTACATTTTAATGAGTCTTGTTATCCATTATATGTAAAACATATACGTAGTACACACCATGTTTAATATTCTCTCTTCAATCTAATTTGGGTACATATCATTACAAAAAATGGTTTTTTTTCTAACGTGTTGACATGCCTTCTTTAGTTGTTCTTCTATCTCCAACACAAAAACCATTTCCATCTTAAGAAATACTGAGGTAATTACATTCTTGTATTTTTTTCACATCATTCATAAGCAAGTCAAAATACCTTACGTCTATTTTACAAGATTGTTATGATTTTTATATTGTTGATATATTTGCATGATCGCTATGATTCTATGTGTTTTTATATTGTACTGATGAAACGTCTAATCTCTTTTAGATAAAGACATTACATACAGTTTATATTATGGTAAGGATCGATATATTTTCTTTTTGACTACCAAAGAATTATAATATTTTCTATTTTATTCCGCACATTAACAAAAAGTTAGCTATATTATTGTTTGAAAAAAGATTTTTTAATCAAAATTTACTTTTGATTTTTATTTATGTCAATTATATACCGAGGTGTATAAATAAAAAATGAGGAATTAATTTGATGTTATAGCTGAGAGAAATGGGTTAAAATTTAAAACGTGTTATGTTAGAGTTAGGTTGTGTACTCACAAATTTCATACTAATTAGATATATATTTTTTAAAATATATATACTATGGCACGAAAAAAATAAATTTAGATATAAAACCACAATTGCATGTATTATGTCTAAATAATTTGATAATCCCTCAATTTCAAATCCCTGACTTTTTTTAATCCATGTCATGGACTTTTTTAAAAATGGGCTCCAATACTTTAACTGTCAATAGATCTAATTCCATTCTTATAGTTCCAACTCCATACTATCTCTATTTTTTTTTGCATCGTAGCAAAGCGCGGACCATGTACCTAATACATTTATAAAGTGGGGTAGCTAGTTAGCAAGCCAACACAAGTACCTCCATTTCCTCAGAAATAAACATATGTACGTGTGTGTGCGTGTGCGCGCGCACATGTGTGTGTGCATACACATCGCGTGTGTACCCACATATATGTATGTATACCGTACATAACATATACTGTAATTACATGTAAATGTGTAAATATATGCACAGACATATGTCTGTACACACATATACGCGTATATGTATACACATGTATTCATGCATGTATGTATATATGTCTATGCACGTATGTGTACATGTCTATGTATATACGTACGCATGTATGTACGTATGTATGTATGTATGTATGTATGTATATTATGTATGTATGTATGCATGTATGTATTTAAAGTGGAGGTACAATGAAGGTGGGAAATGAGGTCGACTGTAGGGATAAATGGGATGTGAGTCCGATGGGCCTTTTCCATATGCAAATAAGGATAATCTCATCTTTCAAATTGAAAATATGATGGTGGTAACTATTTTCTGTTGATCCAAGACAATGTTGTGACAAATTAAAAGATAAATGACCAGATTGTTTCTTTTAAAAGTTCGGGTATGAGATTGAAATTGGATCTATAATTCGAGAACTTTTGTGTAATTTACTCTAACTATTGCACTTACATAAGTCCAAACAAAATAAGAGGATTGGATAAAATTTTCATTTGTGCACATGTCACATGTGGAATGTGAACACCCTCTTTTTAGACAGCGACTACCTAATTATGTATATTCAACACACGAGGGAATGAGAATGCGACTAACATTGACCGACTGACTGACTAGTTGCTTATTTTTATGAAATGTTTCAAAGTAAATTAAAAAAAGTTCCTGAATTAAGCATACAATTTCAATGTTAAACTTAAACTTTAAAAAGTAACAATATGGTACTCATCATTAAACCCATTTCAATCTGATTTTGAGCTATTAGTACCGAGACTAGAACAATAAAATATTCAACTTAATTTCGTCAGCCCTAAACCGCATTGAAACAAATCTTAAAGATTGTATACTGCATTGTTATCCTAAATCTCAACCTTAATAATCCCACGCAGACGCTTGGAATTCTGTTTCCATTTCCAGTTGATTCCATTCCTTAGACAGCATTGTATTTTTTTTATTTTTCCTTTTTGTGAGAAAATTGCATCGCAGTTCCATTCACTGTCACCGCAGTCACCGCAGCAGAGAGCGCACCAACCGAAAAAGACTTGTGTCGTAATTTCACCCGCAGGGTTCGACACCAATCAAAAGTGGGCACTCACGGTCACCGCACCAGAGAGCGCACCAACCCCGTTTGACTGCTGCGGGAGCTGACCGGTGTCTAACAACCGCGGCCGCCTACGACCACCAACCCCTAAGGCCACAAACTATCTATCCGGCGACCTTATTAAGAGCCCGTTCCTCCCAAGCTCACCACTCACCACCACACTAACCTTTCCAGCTCCTTTCTCCAAGTGCCACACAGCCTGCTAATTAACTACGTTACTCGCAGGAGAAGAGAGGAGTGACAGAGCAATGGCGGCCTCATCTATCAAGTGCATTCCCTACTCCATCACGGTGCCCTCCTCACCCACCACCACCGCCAACTCCTCTGCCCACCACTGGTCCAAAGCCTCCGACTACCTCCGCAGCAACCACCTGGACGAGGTCCAACGCATGATCTCCCAATACACCCACTCCCAATCCATCGACCTGCAGGGAACCAACCTCACCGTCGCACAGGTCACCGCGTTGGCCCGCCGCCCAGACGTCCTCGTCAGCCTCAACGCCCCCGCCGCCAAGTCCCGCGTCAACCGCAGCGCCCAGTGGGTGGCCGACAACATCGCCCGCGGCACGGACACCTACGGCGTCACCACGGGCTTCGGCGCTACATCCCACCGCCGCACCAACAAGACCTCCGACCTCCAAGCGGAGCTCATCCGCTTCCTCAACGCCGGCGTCATCGGGAAGGAGTGCCTCCCCACGAGCCACGCCAAGGCAGCGATGCTCGTCCGCACCAACACCCTCATGCAGGGCTACTCCGGCATCCGCTGGGAGATCCTCGACGCCATGGCGAAGCTCATGAACTGCAATCTCGTCCCCCGGTTACCCCTCCGCGGCACCATCACTGCCTCCGGTGACCTCGTACCCCTCTCCTACATCGCAGGCCTCCTCACCGGGCGCCACAACTCCCGCGCCGTCACGTCCGAGGGAGAGGAGATCACGGCCTTGGAGGCCCTGAAGCGCGCGGGAATTGAGGGCGGCCCGTTCGAGCTCCAGGCCAAGGAGGGCCTGGCGCTCGTGAACGGCACCGCGGTGGGCTCCGCCGTGGCAGCGACCGTGTGCTACGACGCCAACGTCCTGGCCCTCCTGGCGGTGATCCTGTCTGCTATGTTCTGCGAGGCCATGCAGGGGAAGCCGGAGTTCACGGATCCCCTGACGCATGAGCTGAAGCACCACCCAGGACAGATCGAGGCGGCGGCCATCATGGAGTACCTCCTCGACGGCAGCGACTTCATGAAGGCCGCCAAGTCCCGGAACGAGAGGGAGCCCCTGACGAAGCCCAAGCAGGACAGGTACGCCCTCCGCACCTCGCCACAGTGGCTCGGCCCCCAGATGGAAGTCATCCGCGCTGCCACGCACTCCATCGAGCGCGAGATCAACTCCGTCAACGACAACCCCATCATCGACGTCGATCGTGACATCGCCCTCCATGGCGGCAATTTCCAGGGGACGCCCATCGGGGTCTCCATGGACAACCTCCGCATCGCCCTCGCCGCCATCGGCAAGCTCCTGTTCGCACAGTTCTCAGAGCTCGTCTGCGACTACTACAACAACGGGCTGCCATCCAACTTGAGCGGCGGCAAGGATCCGAGCCTGGACTATGGCCTCAAGGGCGCGGAGATCGCCATGGCCTCCTACTGCTCGGAGCTGCAGTACCTGGCGAACCCCGTCACCACTCACGTGCAGAGCGCGGAGCAGCACAACCAGGACGTGAACTCCTTGGGCCTCATCTCCGCGAGGAAGAGCGCGGAGGCCGTGGACATACTCAAGCTGATGACCGCGACGTACATGGTGGCGCTGTGCCAGGCGGTGGACCTGCGCCACATGGAGGAGAACCTGAGGGAGGTGGTGAAGCACGCGGTGATGCAGGCGGCGAGGAAGACGCTCTACACCTCGGAGGAGGACGGGTCCCTCCTGGAGTCCCGCTTCTGCGAGAGGGAGCTTCTGCAGGTGGTGGAGTGCCAGCCGGTCTTTTCCTACATCGACGACCCCTCCAACCCCTCCTACGCACTGCTCCTCCAGCTCAGGGAGGTGCTCGTGGAGAAGTCATTCTCCGGAGGCGACAAGGACAAGCTGGACGGGTACGGCGTCTTCAAGAGGATACCGGCGTTCCAGGAGGAGCTCAAGGAGAGGCTGAGGGAGGAGGTGGGGGCCGCGAGGGAGAGGCTGGGCAAGGGGGAGAGCCTGGTGGGGAGCAGGATGGGCAAGTGCAGGACTCGGGCGGTGTACGAGATGGTGAGGAAGGGGGCGGGGACGGAGCTGCTGACGGGGGAGAGGAAGGTGAGCCCCGGGGAATGCGTGGAGAGGGTGTGGGAGGCCCTGAACGCCGGGAAGGGCGGGGAGGTGGTGCTTAGCTGCCTGCAAGGCTGGAAGGGGACCTCGGGGCCCTTCACGCCGAGGCCGGAGCTGATCATGTCTCCCGCGGAGAGGGACCCCCAGGGCTGGGGTTGGTTCGACAACGCCAGGTCCCCCTCATCCACCAGCGGCCGGGGCTTCTGGAGCCGCTGATCGATCGTCACCTGTTTATTTATGTACTATATCTATGTTATATCATCTCTTGGAAGCGCATGCATGCAGCGTCAAACTGCGTGCATGAGGTGCACCAGTCTTCTTCTTTCCTCTTCTTCTTACTTTTTTACGTCTGGTACCGTTTTCAACGGCGACCTGAGGAGATGTTTTGGGTTCCTAATTACATATTATTAGGATCAAGTTGATTGTATTTATCCAGCAAATCTCTTCGTCTCTTTGCCGTGTTCGGTAGGAGCATAAGGCGGAATAAGGAAGGGGAATAAGTCCCCAACACCAACACGCTTCCCCGTGGTACGACTATTCTCCATTATTTCATCTTATTTCACTCTTATTCCTATCTTTATCCCACCTTACCTACCTTTATTTCACCTTATTCTTCTTATTCTTATCCTCCAGCCGAACGGAGAATATTCCCCTTATTCCCCTTATTACCCATCTTTTTTCCTGCTTATTCTCCTACCGAACGGGCCCTTAGGGAAAATGTATTTCTACAATCACCACCGTATGAGGCTTTGCTGTTGTTGTGGACAAAACAATCACTCTCTTTGACAAAAAGGACTCGCCTTCATAAAGTCTACAATTATTTCATCACTGTCTCCCGTCTCTTTCTTCACATTTCCCCTCTCTTGTATATGTTATACACACTAATAGGGGTGGATATTCCCTTGGTTGATATGAACTTTGAGTTATTCGGGTTCGACTGAATCTGATATGGATTTAAAGCTCCGTCACCCATCACCTCATCGGATACGACTAGTAAAAAATTAAGTTAGATTGGTGAAAAAGCATGTTGATCCAAGGAAGGATGGAGTTGAATGCTAGGCATGTGTTGTGCACATGAGTCAAGAATGAAAGTGCCCTACAACAAACTACAACTATGATAACGATTATTTCTATATGCCATGATATTTGCAAACTTATCAATATAGCGATGTTTACATCTATTCGTTATTAATTACACTAGAAATAATGGTGATTATATTTATTCACCGTCAATTCTCACTATAACAAAATTGAGTTATAGTGATGTTTTTTCTTCAAAATCCGTCTCTAAATTAACCGTTGTAAAATATATATAACAACGATATTATCATTGCAAAATGATTTTTTGTACTTGAAATTAATAACGAATATCATATCCGTCGTTATATCACTAGCAACGGTTCACATAGTGACGTTTATCCGTTGCTATATTTCAAACTTATAATTAATCGTCACTAAATTTTGAACTAAAAAATTGCAATAATTAATTGATATCTTGAAAATCATTTTTCCTACAAAAAAAATTCTTCATTAATGTGGCTGTCTGTAAATACTCGGTGGTTTCTTGTTATTTCTCATAAAAAGTGCCCTCATGATGCTCATTGATATTTTCCTTGAATTCAGGGTGATATGTGATTATCAAGCTCGAGAAGGGCCTAGTTAGAAAATTGTCTATCATCATCTAATACAGTATGTGAGTCCGTGAGTAACAAATAGATGTCTACAAATTTATGCAAATTGGCAGGTCATACTGCATGTCCACAAGCTCAACAATATGATTAAAAATGGTGTATACGTAGACATCATCAGAGTTCAACAATTGAATTTGACTGATACGAGGTTGAGTTGAGATAGGAGTGCAAGAGGTTGAAGATGCAAACCCGTAACAAGAGTTGGTTCGGTCGTATATCCCTTGTTGGTGAAATTCGACATTTGGGCAGGAGAATGGTTGCAGAAATGGTGGAATGAGATAAGAGGTGGAGGGAGACGAACCGTAGCTAGAATCAAATTGATCCTAAACATTGGGTGCGTTCGGTTCGGGAATAAGCAGGAATAAGGATGGAGAATAAGGAGAATAAGTGTCAATTCTTTGTTCGGCTGGAGGATAGGAATAAGGAGAATAAGGTGGAATAAATATAGGTAAGGTGGGATAAAGATAGGAATAAGAGTGAAATAAGATGGAATAATGATGAATAATCGTACCACTAAAAACCGTGTCAGGAGGAGAATTGGCTCCTTATTCAAGGGCCTATTCACCAACCAAACACGGCCTAAGGAAATGAAATTCATGGTGATTTCTCCAAGTGGGGTTGTACTGCACCTCAAATTTAATTGTGGACCAACATAGTATGATAGTGAAAATTGTGAATAGAAATGTGAATACTGCAATGCAATGGGCATGATTGTGTTGGATATACTCTTCAAGTAAGTAGAAATTTGTTATAGAGGAGTCATTTTCAAAGACTAAATTACAAGCACCAAACATAATTTACAGAAGTTGCCGCAAGACTAGTTACCTTTCTCAACATTTATTTTAATTACACATTAAAACAAGCACAAACTTTAACATGGAACAACAAGTAGATCAAATCTGCACGCACCTACTTACAACCACTATGGATATAACTGCAACCAATAAAACGATTACTCGTCTTACCGGAGGATGGTGTCTTACACGTTATCCTCCAACCATTCAATCTGCTAAGGGAGATCATATTTCTCCCAATGAAAAGTAGCTAGTTGTTTTAAATCAGGTAATCAAAGATTTCACAAGAATTTGGGCTTTGATCAATGTTTATTTGTTTATGCACATGAACTTATGTATAATGCGCAACACTTAAGCACTTCAGACCATTTAATATTTGAGCCAAATAGTGTACCTTCCGGATGCATAAATTTTATGTGATCAAATATGGTTAATGGTCTTTATCTTTGATTATCATATGGAGAAGAGCTATAGATATGAATGCAGCTAAAAGAAGTGGATTTTAACGGATTTCAGAAGTTTTTGTCCTTAGCATACATGATATATGCAACCTCTATGCCTAAGATCAAAATGAACTCAGTTTGTGAAAGGGTGGATACAAAGAATCTATGGAGCCCCGATCGGTGCTTGATCCACGTTTAGATGAGATGGAGGGAGAGAGATAGAGAGTTGATGCTTATCTTTTTATGATTTTGGTTGCACGTGAAAAATAAGAGATATAAGAACAAGAAATGACAAATAAAAATCAAAATAAAGCAAAAGCTATCAACAATACTGCATGTCCTCGACAATGATGCCACAATGAAAGCGGGAGAACTTTTTTATCTCTAAACCGATAAAACCTGATACATATAAATACATATGTGTTTATATCCAATGAAATTATCGTGAAAATTTAGTGTCAATTTTTCAAAAAAAAACACATTACAAATGAACCAATATCGATTGATACTTTTTTTTATATAAGGCATGTATTATATAAGGATGTTCTTGCATGTTGTGCACTAATCAAACAAAAAATATGCAGTAATTAAGAAAGTATAAAGAGTGTCTTCTACTGATTATATGATTCCATAATAGTAGACAAATCCTTACATTGTAATTTATTTATAGTTAGCTCGATATTTGCATCAATTAAATTGAAGCTATTTTGAGCACAGTTGATAAAATCACATACACTCCTCTGAAGGATCAAAGATTTACACATTAAGTGGTTCTCAATAAGACAAGAAGATCACCATTGAATAAGTTGTCAAGGTTAATCTTCTCACTAACAATTCTAAATTCTAGTCTATGTTAGAGACATTAAAATACACTAAATATTATATAGATTATTTACTTTATAGACTTTGAATCTGAATATCTTTCTCTAAAATCATGAACCATCTAACATGGAGGGTAGATACATGAAAATCTTCTTAACTTTCATGTTCGTTTGGATTCATTCTTATTGAATTGATAATACTGAAATTTTAGAAAATGTTAGTGGTGTTTAGCCTCATCTCTACTAGATATAGTATGATCATGTGCATCTTAGGTTTCATTGCATGTCTCCGTTGGATGCTTTTCAGCATCTGACATCTTATACTATTTGGTAATTGGTATAACGTCTCATGACTTTCATTGTAAAATCCAATCAATGGACAAGTTCTTCACTATTTGAAATTGAATAAGTTTCTATTTTATAAAAATTCATTCCATGGAAGTGACCCAAAGCTTGTTGGTCGTTCCCTTAGAAATTTAGAATGGTACCGGCTCACGTGAGAAAAGGATGTTACTGTCGCCTGCTGGACGCGAAGTCAACTTCCAAACTGGCAGTTGTGTCGTCGCCGTTGGGGTCGTCCTGCTAGAGTGAATGGATAATCAAGGATTCAAGGTTCAGCAGTAGCATGGAATCGTTGATGGTTTATTAATGATTCCGTTGGAAAGAGAGTCGTGGTAATGGTAATTGAAGAAAGAACCAAAAAATGGTTGCAAGTTATGGGGGAAGAAGAAAGCCGCTACGCTTGTACAATGATGTTTGGGTTTCCCAAAAGTTGATCCTACGGTTTTTTAGGTCCGGTTCGATTCGGTCGAACCAGTCCGGGTTAAACGGTTCGGCTGCGATCCATTTTCTTTTGGTCGAAATGGACGAACCGGTTGGACGGAACGGAAGTTCACCAGTTTCCGGTTGAAACGGTTGGACTGGCCGGTCCGATGCGGTTTTTAAAACATTGAGCCCGCCTCCTATTTGTTTTAGAACGCATCGTTGTTGAGGAGATTTACTTCTGCACATATGTTCTATTTAATTTATTTTTGCCCCCATTTTGCATGACGTAATATTTATTTTTGTGCATTCCGCATTTCACGAGGGAATATATATTCCATTAAATTTATTTCATGTGTCATCATAGGTTTATACTTCCTTTATATTGATGGTTTTACTGAATTCATCCAGGAAGGCGAGCTGCTATTTTCTGCTGAGGAAACTCCAGCTGCATTTCCGCATCTATTCTTTATGGGTTTTTTTCAGGGAAGCTATGCCATGATGTATTCATTTTCTATATAAAGTGGGTTAAGCCAATCTTCCCGCATTTCATTTCAGCATACATAATGACACAGTATATGTATCCGTATTAATACATCTACATTAAATAGAGGCATATAGATTCTCATTCATCACATACAGTACTTCAACAATAAAGGCCACACCAACCATTCTCAGTCTGACAGTAAATATATGCATAGAATCGGTCGATAGAGAATAGGGGCTTCAATGATTCTCTCAGTATCTATGTATATGTTGAGAGGAAATAAAAACGCGTAGCCCTTCCTTTCACGGGAGAATTAACATCCATGAATGTAAACCCATATGGACGATGTCCAGCAAATCAAATATCAGCAAATCAAATCCCAGCAAAACACATAATCCACATGAAGAGTAACTTGCATGGTTTCCATTCATGTATTTCCGTTAAAAAAATTCAAATTCCTTGCAAAATTTGCAATTATCATATATAGCAGGCCTTACTGGGTTTTATCAGGCCTCCGCGGGTTCGGGCTGGGCCGGGCCCGACCCATCCTTGAAAAATGGAAAGAATTAAGACCCGGGCCCAACCCATATATTTATCGGGTTCAGGCCGGGTCGGGGCTTTTACAGGTCGAGTCAGGGTCGGGTTCGGGTTGGCCCGACCCAATGCTGCATCCTACTTATAATACGATCCAAACCCAGACCTAAAATTTAGTGAGCGAGTTGTGGGCCTCAAAATGAGCCCGCATTGATTATCGAGCATACTCGGGCCCGAGAAGGTCCAAACTCGCAAGTCCGATAGCCCGACCTATACGATATAATTATATCCAATATATTCATGTACGCTTCAAATGCCATGTTCTAACTTTCATATCCTTATTTTGAGTTTAGAATAAAATGTTTTGATCCATTAATAGTCACATCTGTTATCATGGATCGAGAATATTATTACATTAATATGCAAGATTATAAAATTAATGTGTAAGAATGGAAGTTGTGTCCTGATGAATCCATGATTCTCACTCTTTATTATTTTATTTTAGCTCTTCTTTTGACAAAATACCATGTAGAATACCTGTAAATACAATAACTTAGCATTTTGCATGGCATTGTTAATATTGCATAATTAGCATATTTTTGTAAAAATAAAAGAATAAAGGAAAAGGAAAAAAGAATGATGTATTTAGAATAAATGCAGTGACCCAAACCCCAAGAGAAGGTCAAGACTTGACCTAATCGCAAAAATAAAATAAGTAGAGAGAGATATGGTTTACTATGTATTATACATATATATATCACCTATACTTGTAAATATTATTTATTTATTTATTTATAAAAATCAAATTATTTTATTCTTTTACACCCTTGTATATAACTTTAATAATATAATCAAAAAATAAAAACCAAAAAAATAAAATAAATATAGAAAGAAATTCATTAAATTATTGTATAAAATATACATGTACATATTGCATTCACTATTTATTATATACCCTTAATAATTTGTAAAAATAAAATAAAAATTAATTTATACTCATAAAAGTATGTTGTAAATAAATAAAATATAAAATAAAAGTGTTTTTTTGTAAAAATAATAAAATAAAAATACTTACACATAATACATAGGTATAATATACATGTATATAATACTACATACTGTATATACCTTGAATTATTTTTCATAAAAATAATTAAAAATCATAGAAAAATAGTTTGAAAAATAATAAACATTTTTTATTTTATACACTTTTTATTTTAAAATAATTTACTATTTTTATTGAATTTTCTTGTATTTTGCAAATCATGATTTTCCCATTGGTCCAACTAGGAATGTTGACCTCAGTCAACACCCCCTTCCAGCCTGGGTTGGGTCGAACCCCTCTCACCGGAGTTACTTCTCTGATTTTGCTCGCCCGACTCTGACTTCATCTTGCCTCGATACCCATACTTGAGATTCCTCATACACCCGAGATACTCGCGGATCCCTAGAATCACCCGGACTCCCCAGGGTTGCGCTCCATCTCTCGATCTTTCCAGGCCCTCGGGCATCCTATAAAACCTCTCGTCTGCCTTCAGAGCTCTCCAGCTCATCCCTCGTGCCACCATTCTTCCCTAGCCACCTTCTGTGGAGTGACAACCACTCAAGGAACAAGTTAGGATCTTTAGGAGGAGCTTGGAGGCTCGTAGCTCAGACATGGCCAGACTCCTCTGCCACGTGAAGCCTCTCTCACCAGCTACAACAGATCAAGGCCATAACTCATCATCCCAGATTTGCCTGAAGCTCAGGAACACGTCCCGACCTTCAGGTAATGCTCTTATCCTCCACTTTTCCCTGTTTTATTCCATCTTCTATTTTGCCCCCGCCTCCATTCACTCGCTCTGACCACACAATCGTGACTCCATCTCGACCATCTATCTGCTCCGATCGATGCTACACCTCTCCCTGCGTCTTCTCACGCAATCTTTCCCCCTAAGGCTAGACCATCGAGTCGAGATTAGGACCAGGACTTCCTTACTTCATCTACGTCAGAAGTTAAGTATTGCCTCCACCGCTTCGTTTCTCTCCTTATGCAATAACTAGGATCGGAGCATTTCCCTGAGTCCCTCTACCTTCTGTAGGTGTTAGTTCGCGTAAAGGGAGCTAGTTGATTCACCAGCTGATCGGGCATAGTAGCTTTGGGTGGAGTGACACTGCCAAACACATCCAACCGTCTATTGTTCCTCGAAGACCACCACTTGACGTGGAGGAGCTTCATGATTGTGCTAAACCTCTCAGCGACGTCAGTGGGCCTGTGGATCTTCCTCCACGACCGATTGAAGTTCGCTCGAACCAAGTTCTTCCACCACCTTCAGCCGCCGTCTGATCAGGCCCTCTTCCAGATTACATCTCCGACATCCATCCACCCCCTTTTTAGAGGCGTCAGATTTACGTTTAACAGCCATCAGGACCGACATTCCCTGTGCCATCTGATCTCGTCAGAATCGATCAG
Organism: Ottelia alismoides; assembly: GCA_037367405.1. Classification (NCBI taxonomy): domain Eukaryota; kingdom Viridiplantae; phylum Streptophyta; class Magnoliopsida; order Alismatales; family Hydrocharitaceae; genus Ottelia; species Ottelia alismoides. The sequence goes on along the minus strand of JAZKJV010006986.1, from coordinate 342,956 downwards.
ACCCATATGTCTACTCCATGCGCCTGAGCCATCGGATCTTTAGCAGAGCAGATCAGAGTCATTAACACCCGCCTTCACGAGAGCCTGCCACGCATCCTACATGATCCGCACACGCCTGCAAGGCTATATTTCCCTTTTGTCCCCGCATGTTCCTGCGTTCATATTTAGTCCTTTTAATAAATGGTGTAGTTCAACACTTTTATAGTTTGGACCTCGTGTTTATGTTATTTGCATTCTACTCCCTCTAAATATGAAGCACGTGTAGTCCCACATGAGTTTTGGGTTATTTGCATGATTTGTCCAGAACTCTAGTGCTATTAGTTAATGAATATTATGTTTTCAGAAATTGCATATATGCCCCTGTGTGTTCAATATTGAGAATGTGCGTGATTTGTTGGGATTTTTGTAGATAAGGCCCTAAGTTTTTAAAAAATGTTATTGTTTGGCCCCGAAACTTAAAATATTTACAAAGAGGTCCCTGTGAACTGTGCCTAATTACGTGTTGTGTTTTGGATTTAATAAATAGTAGATTAATTCAAAAAATTACATAAAAATTATCATTAACTCCTCTTAGTCTGTATTATTTACTCTGGCTTTATTGGATTGATTTACTTTCATTTTATATTTTATAAATTCAAAACCCCCTAAAAAGTGTTCTTTCTAAGTTAGAAAAATTATAAAAATTCGAAAAATGCCTTAAAAATTCCATAAAAGTTCTGTGTGTGCCTTTTGTCGTGTTTTAATTTATGTACTGATTTGGTTTGAAATTTCACTAAAAATCCTAAAAACTACAAAAACTAAAAACTTATAAAAATGATATAAAATTAAAGAAAAAAATCCAAAAATTCCATATTCATTTCTTGTTTGTAGGTTTTTATACATATTTTATCATAAAATTGCTATCTATGACTTCTGGCATTTTAAATATTTTTAACTTGCAATTTAGTCCTAGATGTGCAGTGCTTACCTTTTTTAGCACGGTCTAATTTTATAAAATCACATAAACATCAGAATACTTATAAAAATTACCAAAAACATTTCAAAACCTATAAATCCAAAAATATTTTCTATATAATTGTCTAAGTATTTTTAGCTATTTTGAAGAATGAAAAAAGTGTTGTGTGTGTATTTTATCGTGTGTGCTTGCTTGCCTTTATCTAAAAATTAAAAATTCACAAAATTAAAAACCACTAAAAATTGTTTTATTTTGAGAAATTGACTACTTCGTATTTTTTTCGTGCTTCTTGTGTTTGACCCTGGTGGTTGTACCAGGTAAATAAAAATAGTGTACCGCTTACGTGTGTTGATTGCTTGATTTTTTTAAGTGGTTTTATTCTTCTCGATTGAGCCCTACTGATTGATTGGGGTTGCAAGGACCTTGGAGTTTCTTGATACTTAACCTGATTTATTGGTTGCTCATCAGAATAGCACCGTTGCTGGGGGAGCAAGGCTTAGTAGTCATTTTTCAGCTTTGTTGCTTTATTTTTTTCTATTTGATATAACTACTTTCCGACATCTTTCTGTTTAACTTTTTATGCAAGGAACCACCAAAGAGGCGCTTCTCTTTTCTTTCTGGAAGAGCTTCCATCAGAGGAGGAGCAGAGGATCTAGGGATTAGTTATAACCCATAGATTAGTCTTATTTTTGGAAAACATTTTATTGTTGTAATAATTATGGACTTGAACTCTTGTTTGGATACTTAGACTTCGGGGTCTATTTCGCCGAGTGCCGGTGCACTCGGGGGACCTCATCAAGTTTTTTTAAATTTTGTTTTTGTCGCATTTTTTCCCTCTTTGATTCTCAAGGATTTAGTCCTTAGATTTAGGATTTTTGTTGATTGTGACATAACTAGCTAAGGTCCCACACCTAATTGCTTATCTGTGCATATATATCGTAATTAGACTAGGCGGGCACCGAGTGACTCACAAGATCGGACTCGGTTTTTATCTGATTAGCTAGCTACTGTTCTTCACGATCAATAGAAATTTCTCGTATAAGGCCGATTTCCTCGTGCATCATATAAGTAGTTTATTTCTTATCTTTAAATTTGTGTGCGGATCACCCTGCATGTAGAGTAGTGGAGTCAGGTAAGCAATTCTACCTCTGCATCCATCATTGTGTTTGATCGCGCATCAGCTTTTCTGACTTCCTTCCCCTATTTTTTTTAGACTCAAAATAACCAAGGAAATTGGAAAATTCGTTTGGCATTATTTTATTTAGAAAATACATAAAAAGTGAAAACAAATTAAAATTGGGACTACTAATGCAAACTTGACCATAAAATATACTTCACCTAAAAATTCTTATTTTTGAGAGAGTCACCCCATCATTGGTTGATTTATCTGCAACGAGAGAGTGGCCCGCACACAAGGCTAGAGCCATACCTAAACTCCGTTTAGACTACTTGTCTTGCAGTTGGTTGTTCTCCAGTGAAGATTTCATCGGGTAGCCGGCAATCGGTCCGGGACTTCCTTAGCATATTGGGCAAATCCGGTAGTTGGTAAACGGTCCACACCCATACTGGTTGGGAAAAACTAACTGTGGGATTGGGCCAATCTCCTGGAAGCATCAAGTTCCAAACAGCTCGCTTAATCGCTATGATAGTTTATTGATCACCTAAATAAATTTGATAAGATTAAGAACCGATCTCGCATGGGCATCATCCCAAGTGTTGAGTAGGTGAATTTGGGGTTTGATTTATCATCATCACAAATCCCCACATCACGATGATGGGAAGGAAGTCTCTTAGGCTGCCTTTGACAGCACCGCTTTCGAGCACTCTTTCCCATCATCTAGGGCAGCCTAGGAGAGCTCAGACATGCTCTTCGAACCTGAGTTCTCTACCACCCTGTCCCCCCTCGACCACCCTTCTACCTATCCTGAGGTGCTAGAGCAGAGACCAACACAACTATATATTCATTTGATGGCACCTGAGTTGGGATCTTTTGCCTTTGCAGAGACCCAAGAGATGGCCAGTAGTGAGGGATGCACCGATGAGTAGCCACAGGGATCAGCATTTGTACTTGACTAGGACGCCATCAACAACACACTCTTAGCCTCCCTGGAGACCATGCAGTGACAGATCAGAGAGCAAGGAGCATTTATGGCCAAGGTGCGATGAGAACTGACACAGATGCAAGCCAGTGTAGTAGAGCCCCAGAGAGCAGATGGTGAAGATATACCAGCAGCTGGAGGAGGAGACGGACAACCCAAGGATCAGTAGGAGCCAGCCAGGCCAGCACGTACGATGAGGCAGTTGCACAACCTTGGTGCAACCCTCACTGACCATTGGATCCAACTACCAAAGATTCTTGGCAACTTCGAGCTTCGCCCCCAGACTATCCAGCTTTTTCCTAAGTTCCATGGGCTAGCCACTGAGGAGCCGTACCTCTATCTACAAGAGTTTGAGATGATCTGCAGCACTATCTACGATAGATTCATGGATGAGGACACGATCAAGATGATTGCCTTAGTCTTGTAAATAAAATGTGCAGGTTAAAATAAAATGGACAAGTTGAATGGAGACCCTTGTACTTACTGGATATTGCATATAAGTCCATGCTAGGTCACCTCACATGTCGTCCCGTGTAAGGTGACCATTTGTACAAAATATCCTTGGAACATTTTGTATATCCGTTTGGTCCATAAAATTTAAAGCATGTTATATATTTCTGGTGAAATTGCATATAGGCCCTTGGAATTTTTTATTTACATGTATGCCCATGTCAACAATTGTATTTTTGTTGATAGATTTATTTAAAATAGTTATCATGCTCCAATCATGAAAAAATAGATGTAGGTTCTTGATTGCTTTAAGTTTCATGTCTTGATTTTTATTCACAATTTTGGACCTTTTTGGTATTTATTAAAAATTATTTTGAGCCCACATAATCCCTGTCTAGCGTATAAAATTCCAAAAAATATCAAAACGTCTTGAAAATTCAAAAACATATGTGTTTTTTATTTTGTCTATTTTAACTCTATACTAGAATTCACTAAAATTGGAAAAAAACCTAAAAATTTAAAAACCATGAGAACCTTCATAAAAATCTACAAATTCACTAAAAAATCCAAAAAATTATTTTTCTATTTTATAATTTTCTTTATATTATTATCTATATATAATTTGTTTTGGATAAATTTGGACCTTATTTCATATTTTTAAAATTCAAAACAATTTCAGATATTTTGTAGATCCCTGATTTGGGGATATTTTTTATTTTAAAAATTCATAGAAATTGGCAAAAATACCAGAAAAATTATAAAAATATTAAAAAATATAGAAAACCCAAAAACACTTTACTTTATGTATTTTGACTCTTTTATATTTATGTATAAATATACTTACTTATATTGTGTATATAGGCTTATATAATTATATTATATATAAATATTTAAAAGAAAAAGAAATATAAAATCCATGCATATATAAAGGGGTAAAATTAAAAGAAAATAAAAAATATAAACACAAAAATCTATAAAAATATATAAAAATTTAAAACCCACAATGTATATACTTGATAAATGACATGGTTGTGTATAGACACTTTGTTCATAAATAACCATAGGATACTGTATTTACTCTTTGTGGTTCGACCTCTACATGCTTACTTGATATGCATCTTGTACTAGAGAATAATAAATTTTAACTCACTTTGTGCTATTAGTTGCTTTTATTTATTTTGTAGGTTATTTGCTGATTAATCAGGGACCTTTGAGTTGTCAACACACCAACTATGTTCTCACATCATGAAACCGTACGACCCTTGAATTTCCTTGGTTATCAGTTCCAAGTGGTTTGCTTACTTGATCCTATTGTTGTTGACAGTTTATTCATCTAGGAAGGTGGTTCATGAGGTGGCAGCCTTGTGGTTGCTTATTGATGAATCCCCATTCATCACTCTTTATTCCTTTATTTTAGCTAGAAACCTTGGCAAAAGACCATGTAATTGTTTGAAAATATAATAATTTGTCAAAATGCATGCATCATGTAAATAACCATAATTAGCATGTTTTTACACAAAAATAAAGGAATAAAGAAATAAAGAAAAAGAGAAATATTTAGAATAAATATCGAGTGACCCAAACCTAAGGGAGGGCTCCACAAGGGCCTGACCGCAAAATAAAATAAGTAGAGAGAGATAGGGTGACTCACATAGTGTAAATATCCCTCTATATGTAAATATTTTATTTTCTAAAAAAAAGTATTTATGTGATCCCCATATTTTGTACATATTTATAAAAATGAAATAAAATGGGAATAACAAAAGAAAAAAATAAATACCTTCTCTCTCTCTCTTCAGTGTATATATACCATATACAAACAATAAAAGATGTATTTATTTCACCCTTGTAAATACCTAATAAAAATCAACTAAAAATCTTTTTATATTCCATATTTTATGGTGTAAATAAATAAAATATAAAATTGGAATATTTATACATAAATAAAATAATAAAATAAAATTCAAAAATACATAGGTATTTATACATGTAAATAATAATAATATAATGTAAATACATAAATTATTTTTCAAAAAATTAAATAAAAATCATAAAAAATAATTTGAAAATAATAAACATTTTTCATGTTGAGAAATTTTCAAAATAAAATCATTTATTATTTTTAAATGAATTTACAATTATTTAATAAATTCCTAGATTCTAATTGGTCCACGGGGGATTGTTGACCCCCGATCAACTCCCCCCCTTGGACCACTTAGAATCCAAACCCGCCTTGCGACCCGATTTCGCCCATTTTTCTTGATGCGATCCAACCATCATTAACCCAAACCTCGAGCCTCGATTATTCACGATATATCCAGGATCCACACCCGATCATCTTTTTAGGGGTCCGAGCATTTGATTACGCGCCCGACTCCATTCTTGCCGGACCCCTGGTACTATATGGTCTCAGATCCGCCGCACATTTCACTCCACCTTTGGCTCTTGTCTTCGACTCCCAGGACCTCCACCGTATTCCTTAAGTGACAACGAGTGACCTCGAGTGTTGCAGCGAGGATTCGGAGGTGCATAGCCTAGGTCCGGCGACCCTCGTCGTTGTGCTCCGTCGCTGGCGTAGCCCGAGCCTCTGGAGGCAACGCTCCATCGAGGCGAAGACCACCGGAGAACCAACGTCTCCTCCACAGTCGACTCCAACCATCAGGTAATCCCCTTAAGCTTCATTTTATCATCTAGATTCGATCTTCACCTTCCAGCTCCGCCAGCTTCTCCCTAGTGGTCGGAGCTCCGCCAGTCCATCTTAGCCGTATAGATCGACTCCTAGACCCATAGCCACCTTCCCTACGCGATTTGATCACCTCGAGCTGAACCATCTGAGCCCAGATCGAGTCAGGTTCCATCCATCACCTTCGCCGAAACCCCCCGTAGCCCATCCACGCCGCTTCTCTTCTTCGTTTTGCCCATAACTTATATCGGAGCGTCCCTTCGAGCAAGAGCCTCTTTTTGCAGGTCAATAAGCCCGAGAGACCCCCCTTGGACGTGTTTCCACCCTTCGTCGGAGCTGCTCCAGATCCTTCCTCCCTTGCCGGAGGATCCAACCGTTGGGGCCTTCATCGGAGTCCACCACCCGACGCAGAACGCCATCGCGAGGAGAACCCACCTCTCCAGTCTTCCATTAGACGCCGGGATTCCCCTCAGCTGGCCGAAGAAGCTCGCCCAAGAGAAGTTCTTCCAGATCCTCTCGCAGCCATCGGAGCGCCCTTTCGTGCCAGTCTTCATCACAGTCGCACGTGATCTACCACCGTCAAACCGTCAGATCCATGATCTGACGGCCACTTTCCCCCCATGTTCGCCCTCGCGCCAGCACTGTTGGATTCTCTAGAGGGCTTTATTCGGACCGTGCATCCGCCACCAACCACATCTCGACACCTGGCATGCACGCACCCCTCACGCGCCTCGGTTGGGTAACTTGAGCCCATACCCCTGCAGTTTCAGTTAGTTTTTATTCAGTCTATGAAATAAATGTGCACACTTGGTTATTTTGCATATTTGGACCTATCGTTTAGAATATTTGCTATTTAGTCCCTGTTTGCGTGAGACACATGCTTCGACACGTGATTGTATGGACCTTTTGCATTATTGATCCTATGGTTTTTGGATCTTACAGTTTATATTTTTAAAAATAGGATTTACACTTTGGTCCCTGTGAATGTGAACCACGTGTTAGGCACGTGATATTGTGGGCAAATTGCATGTTTGGGGCTGGGGGTTTCGTAGTTGTTCTGGATTGAAATTTACTTTTTGAATATTGCATTTATGCCCCTGTGCGCACAGTATGGGACATGTGCGGATTTGATGTGATTTTTACACTGATAACCTTATAGTTTTCGCACCTGTTATTCATTCAGCCCTTAAACTTTTTTCTTGCACTTAGGTCTTTGTGTGGTGTGTGTCTTGGATTGGTTGAATAAAATATCAAATAAACTCCAAATCAAGTGAAATTTGGACATGTGGCTCTTGCCACTGTGTAAAAATTTCACTCAATTTTTGGGATATTTTTTAGTTATTTTGATATTTTTAAAAATTCAAAAACACGTATGTTTTCTACTATTTGAAATAGAAAATCAACTAAAAATATAAAAAAATTTCTAAAAATTACAAAAAAATTAGGGATTTCTTGTCTTGTGTCTTTGAGTTTTTTTTCCAATTTTCGGCCTTTTTGGATTTATAAAACACCTAAAAATCATAAAACCCTAAAAATCTTATAAAAATTCTTAAAAATTTGCAAAATACAAAAAATGCAAACTCTTTTTCTGTAGCTTAATTTTTGTATCTAGTTTTCATAAAAATTGTCTCATATTTAGAGGCTAATTAGATATTTTTAATTAACCTTTCAAGTCTGGCTGCACACTGATTCATTGTTTTCCCCTTTTTCGATTTTCATAAAATTAATTAAAAATTAGAAAATCTTGAGAAAATTACCAAAAACACTTAAAAAATAAAAAACACAAAAACAATTTTATTTGAATTTTCTGAGCATTTTTTAGTGTTAAATAAATTGTCGAATTTGCTCTTTTTATTCTTTTTCTTATATTTCATATATAATTAAAAACACAAAAAAATTTAAAAATACATAAAATCCACCAAAAAATATTTTATTCTTTTTATTCTTGTTGACTACTTCTTAGGCTGTTCCAGCCAATCCGTGCTCCTTGAGTTCGACCCTGGTCGCTATACCAGGTTAAATAAATAGCGAAGACCGCTTATTCAGATTTCATTTCTGATTATTTTTGATTTGGTGGTCTCTTTTTCTTGTTGAGTCCGATCTGCGAGATCCGGGTCGCAACGACCCTTGATTGATTTTATCCCTACTCGGGTCTTGTGGGATTTTCGGCTCATCACTTACTAATGGAGTAATTCCTACCTGTGCTACTGCTCGTAGTTGATGTTCGCATGGGATGGTTCTCTATTGATTACGCTGCAGGTGGTGATGATCTTTCTTTTCTTTCCCAAGGTGGCTGGAGATTGCATATTCAAGTTGTTTTTTTGCACGAATGGATTCTTGAGTTGTTGTGTTATGTTCTGATGATGTGACTTCCGATCGTTAGAGTTTCTCTATTGGGTTTAGCTACAGGTATTCTGACGATGGTTGGATGTGTTCTTCTTCTTGCGATGAACCGCATGCATGGAGGTTGTTGTATATGGTCACATTGAATTTGAAAAGTTTATCTTCAAATAGATTCAAAGAATCAGCCTGGAGTGTCAACAGGAATCTGGACTTCATAACTCAAGTAACAATAATTCGGATCAATTTAAAATGAGGGGGACGATATTTTAGGAGATTAACGTAACTAAGGGGATGGAAATTAACGGGAAATAAAAGTGGGGGGAATGAAGAGTGGAGAGAAAGAAAGGACGAGGAGTGAGGGAGGGAGATATGAAGAGAAGAGAAAGAGCCGAAAAGAGCCACGCAGGTATGTTTGGTTACCAGATTACTCTGAGGTAACACGTTTTATCGCCCTCCATTCTTGGAGTGGAACTCCATCATAAATCAATGTGACATCACATCACATTCCTTATTCCAACCCTCTCCAACTCCCATAACCATCCAAACAACTACTATTCATAAAAGGTTAACCCAACCCACCCATCACAGAAACCAAATAAAGTACATTTAGTAGGCATTAACATGTGTATGTTATCTCTATGTATGCACACATATGTACATATGTATGTGTGGGTATGTATGTAAATGTACGCACGCATGCATGCATATATTATATATGTTTATACATGTAGGAGACGCGCATACATTCATATGCACACACATGCATGCACACCCACACGCATGCATGCATACACACACACACACACGTAAATACATGAATACGAAACATCGAATAAGGTTGGATCTTTTCTGAGATTCTAAAAAGTATTATATTTCCAAAATATTTTATATATTATTTATCCATTCGTTTAGTAAAATAAGCATTCATATATTACTATATATTAAAGCCCATGGAACATAGCACATTTTCAGCTGAAAATTTTCGACCCTCCCGCCTTTTCGAATTCCTTCGTTTCTACCTTTTCATGTGTCATAAGCAAAATGTTTTTGTCCCATACTCTTCTCTCATGCATGGGTTGTTGACGTGTCATCCCCCAATGTTCTAGGCATCCCATGCATGTCATGCACCCCCAGTTCATCATACTAGGATATATTCCCGCGCTCCGTTGCAGATTTATTTTTTTAAAAAAAAATTATTATTTACATCTCATATCCAAAATCATCATAAAAATATAAAAATAAAGTAAAATTAATTTTAATTTAGTTTCTAGAAGAAATCTGTTTTTTTCATTCTTTTCAAAATATATAATCTATATTAACTATTTTTATTTTTTAACATAAAGTTATGCTTAAATCCAAGATATTTTTTGTTTCAAGAGTAAATTATTACTTTTGATGTTATCTATCAATTATAAAATTAATAGGATGCTAATATTATTCATTATTTACATTCCTTAAATGTAAAATTTTGGATACACAACATTTAGATTTTAAACTTATTCGTTTTATAACTAAATACAAAAAATGTGTAAAGTAATGAAAAAGGAAGATAGAAACGTGTGCATTTCAATCATTTTAACATTCACTATAATTATTTTTATTTTTTAGTATTTTAAGAAATATTTTTAAAAACTTAATCCCTAAACAATGACTGATTTTTGGTCCATAAATATATAATTCAGTGAATTGCATCCTTCATGTATTAAACAATTATACTCATCAATAACTGTAAAAAATGAAAATTTATATGATGCATATGTTATGTTCTGCTTGATACTAATCATTTTGAACAATTTTTATCATTTATTATTTAAATAATATATTCTAATATTATGATCTTGATTTATTAAAGATATGAAAATTATTTTATCAAAAAGAAATACCATTTGTGAACAATGCACATCTTTTATCAACTAGAACATACAGATCTCATTAATTTCCAAAATAATGTATTTGCATCCATATTCCCTTCATACAAAAAGAAAACTTTCATATCTTGAGATCTTGAGTCAATGACATATATATATATAGATATATATATATATATATATATATATATATATAGGAAATATTTCAAATGAGGTACGCCTTTCCTTGCTACAAGGAAAGCCACGATTCATGACTGTCTGATTTAGATCTATGACTATTATAATTATATTATCAGCCATCCAAAACCACTCCATAAACCACTCCCAGTTTTCTATTTATAGTAAATTATAATATTTAGGACGCAATCAATTAATATAAATCCACTCATTTGTTAATAACTAATTGGCATGCTATATTTAGATAGTGCTGGCTGTATTTTATTTAATTAATTATCCCTTTTCTTACGGTAAGTGTTTTTGTCAAACTATATACATTCCATTTTTTTCACATTTTAATTTTTTTGCATTATCATTCGCTCTTTGCTATGGATGATCCGTCAACTTCAGGAGAGGATGATTCTGCATCCGAGTTTATATCTAATTATTTAGAAGAAGTCTTCCATGTTCGTACTTTATATACTTTTTTTGTTGTTTATATATCGTTTTTATGTATATACTATGTTTTGAAACAGGATAATCACATCAAAGACACAGGGCCTGTCGGACATCGATTCTCACTACACAGGTTTTTTTCTTATGCTAGTAAAATTACCATTTTCATATAAATAATATGTATTTTATGTCTCCATTTTATTTGTTTCTTCATGGGTTTATAATTTCCTCTTATATTATAATACATTTACCCGTATTTTACATAACCATGTTATAAAGGAAATTTTCATTTGGCTTATATTTAATAATATATAAAATAATACATTTCTATATTTTAATATATGTCTCCATGTTTTACAATAAAGTGATTTCTTGTAATGTATACGATTTTATTATCCATTGTAAATTACAAATATATATTTTACATTATATTGCTCTTGAATACAATTTCTAGTTTGATTACTATATTAACAGTATATTACAATGTCGATCTCGAATGTACTATATTTTTCCTTATTTTACATCATTAATATGTATTTTACGATAACAAGTATATTAACAAATTATTAGAATAAATTTTCATATTTTAATTTATACATCCATATTATTCAATTTACCGTTATTTTTGACAGTTATCAAGTTCAATGTTATTAAAGATATATTATTAATTTTTTTTATTTATCTATAATGGTGCATTTTACAGTTCATATATATGGAACACAACAGTCAATTTCACATTATTTATAATCCTTATATTACAATTTATTTTTATAGTTTAATTTATATAAATATATTTTACAATAAAATGATAACATATACATTATTCAGAATTTCACGTACATATTAGATGTAATTATATAAGTTATATTGCAATTTTTTGAGACCTAACCTATTTTCCTAGGACAATTTTCTGGAGCACTTCATTCCAAAGATATCTCAGAAGAAATTTTTCCAAATTTTGAGGTAATGAGATACCTAATAATATTTTATTAGTAATTATTTCTTCTTAAATTTATGTGTCTGTATTTTTTATATTAGGATTCTGGTGCAAACAATGTATCTTCTGAGTGCTCACAAAGGGATGCATCCTTTTCAGGTAAAACTAATTCACATTAACATCACTTGTCTTGTTAGTATTTTATATACATGTCTTAGATTCTATATTATCAATGATCTTGTTTATGAAACTTGTTCGATATATTTTAAATAACATTATTAGTTTTTAATATGTTGTTCGATTATATTTAAATTTATACAGTTGAACCGAGTTCCCCTACTGCTAATAGTCATAATCAACAGCATATACCCATTGTTGGTATGGTTTTTGGTTCTGTTGAACGCGCATATAATTTTTATGAAGCTTATGCTACAAGAGTGGGCTTCAATGTACGCAAAAGCAGTACAAGACATAGAGTTGATAGATTAACTAAGAACAAGACACTTGTTTTTAAGATTTTTGTATGTTGGAAAGAAGGAAAATCAAGGTTCTTCATCATCAAGAGATGTTTTCTCAGTTGACAGTGATTGCAGCGATGAAATTATGTTTGAAAGATCAGAGAGAGCTATTGGTGTTGTTCGAACTTGTTGTAAGGCCATGATGTCGGTAAAATATAGGTTTGATGAGCATGATTGGATAGTGTTTTCTTTTAATGAGGAGCACAATCATAATCTTGTATCCCCCAACAAATGGTTATATCTTCATGCCAATAGAAAGTTTTCTAAAGCTGCGAAAATGCTTATCAAATATGTGACTGATGTAAATATTCCTGCCTCAAAACAATCTGCATTCTTGGATAATGGGTTCATTACAAACAACAAAGTTGGTGGCATAGTACGTGATACATACAACCTTAATAGAGATGAGAGAAGACGTCGTGATGGTTTGGACGCAAAACTTGTGTTAGATCTCTTTGATAATTGCAAAAAAATGACACCTGAGTTTTTTTACTCGTATTGAACTGATGAGGATAATAGGCTCACTCATTTATTCTGGGCTGACAGTGTATCCATTGAAGATTACAAGGTTTTTGGCGATATAGTTTCATTTGATACGACATATAAAACCAATGAATACAAATTAATTTTTGGCTCTTTCTGTGGAGTTAACCACCATGGTTGCACAATTTTTTTGGTAATGCATTTATTAACAGAGAAATAACAGAAAGTTTTACTTGGTTATTTAAGCAATTTCTTGAAGCTGTTGGAAAACACCCCATTTCTATAATTACTGATGAAGATCCAGCAATATGTGCTGCAATCCGTCTTTCATTTCCTAACACTGTTCACAAGTTTTGTACTTGGCACATTATGACAAAGCTAAAACTTAAATTAGGTAGAATGAAGGAAATTGTCAAGACTCTTAAAACATTCAGCAGACTTGTTTGATGGAGTGACTCCATTGATCAATTTGAAGTTGGTTGGTCAGCAGTCATTTCTGAGTTTGGATTGCTCGAGAATAAATGGTTAGCACAGAAGTTTGAGATAAGACATAAATGGATTGATGTATATACGAATGATACATTCTTTGCTGGGATGCGTAGCACCCAAAGGAGTGAAAGTATGAACTCATTTTTACAAAATTCTATTACTAAACAGAACACTCTTTTAGAGTTTGTTTTTAAATTCGAGATAGACATCCAAAGGTTAAGATAACGTGAGAATGACATGGACCATGATTCAAAGACTAGAAGGCCTATGTTAAGAACCAAATGGACTTGATGTTTATTCGAAAAGGATTTTCTACAAGTTTCAGAAAGAGTTGAAGGAGTTAATGATGTTGAATGTTCGTGTTTCTGAAATCAAAGATGGGTTGTCATATTACAATGTTTATTCAATTGATAAGACTGTTAGAGATAGATTGGTTACTGAAAGACATCAGTCTGATTATCTATCTTGTGAATACAAAAAAATGAAATTTCAAGGAATACCATGCAGGCACATGCTTGTTGTTATCAAGTTCAGGGGCGATGCATTTCTTCCAAGCTCTTTTATTCTTCCTAGATGGATCAGGAATATAAAGAGGTCTGGCAATTATTCAATCTACAACCAAAATCCCCAACATGAAAGGTCTGGACAGTTAAATAATATATGCTCTCAGATTGTGGCTGAATGTAGTGTAGAATATGATGACATTTTTTTCCTTATCAAAGCAAAGCTTGTGAAATTGCTAGAAGAAGTTCAAAGTTTAAATGCAAAAAAAAGATTATCAAATGTATTGCAAGATCAATCTCATTTGGAACCTCATGATAATAATAGTCATGTACTTATTCCGCTTACTGCAAAAACAAAAGGTAGTGGAAGGGGAGGAAGACCAAAAGGTTCAGGCAGTCGTCGAATATCTCAACAAGAATTAAAAAGGAATAGAGGCAGACAGTGCAAAGCTTGCATGAAGTACAATGTTGGACATGATTCTAGGAATTGCCCTTCAAACAAGATTCAATCAACCACAGACTGGTATGCAGTGTTAAAGACTATATATTATTTAAATCGTTTTTATTGTTATTATGACACTCACCATTTTTTCTTCAGTCATGATTCAGGACAGTCAGAATCACACTGATGATGCAATTTCCTTCAATTCCAGGATGGTATGGATATTTTAACAATTTATTTCGTTTATAATTATATTTTACTCTATTTAACTATCCAAATTTTTTTAATACAGAATTTATATAGGAGAACATGTTTCAGATATAACATACCCAATTCATTATAAACCAGACTGGTATGTTATACATTAGTATGGTATTTTTTTTCAATTAATTATATTTATTCAAGTATAGTGATGTATTGTCCTTTTTTTACAGGATGTCCTTGTTCAAGATGGAAGAGTACATAGCTGCAGCCATTCATAAATATAGACTGATGTTTTAAGTCAAAATTTATTTGTAATTATTCTAAAAACAGGGATATGATCTATTTATATTGATTGTATGCTCTGATTTTGATTCAAATGATAAATATTCATTATTTGTTTCTTTTTATCATTTTCCTATCATTTGTGTATACATTTGAATCTAATATCGATGAATGTACTAGTCAAACATTATATGTCTCATACTGTGTATGAATGATTATTAGGATTTGACAACTTATTGTTCATCCCCAAAGATGATTTTTTTTAAAATTATTTGAAGGATTTAAAAGCTTTAATGAAACAGAAAAAGTGATGCACGATGAATACATAAAGTGTTGTGCGATCGTCAAACGACACAACATCATTCATTAAAAAATAGAGTAAGAAATTAAATAGCATACAAGGAGTTCATAGTTGATCATGATTATAAAAATACTTTCATACTAGACTCATATTTCACATTAGACTCGTATTCATTAATTCATCCTTATGTTGGAGAATATCCTGAAATGCATGTAATATCTAAAGATTTTTTATAATATTAATACAAGAGAGACAATCAAACGTACTCTTAAATGCTCAGAAGAATATTCACTTACTTATCATGATAAAGGAAAAGGTTCAGATATAAAGTAAAATACGAAATAGTAATGTAATATAAAGCTGAAAAATTTAACAATTTCAGTATTCAATTCATTATGAAGATATTGTGAAACACAGAGATATATATTAGAATATAATATATCAATGTATATTAACATTTCTAAATGTCAGGCCAATGTCTTAAAATAAAGCAATATAATGTAAACTATTGAAATATATAGTATAAACCAAAGTACTTATTGTAATGTATGTTAATATACATGTCGATTGATTTATTTATCAGATTCTATTCAGAATTGTTCTAATATATATCATCTTTTTGTTTACACGACCTTCTCACTTACTGGTATTTTTTATATATTCAGAAATATAATATTTACCAACATTCACCACATTTAAATTATGACAATTTTACATATGAATATACTGTTATCTTGATATTTGAATATATAAGAACATCACACAATATAATGCATACACAATAGACTAAATAAAAGACATAACATGGATGAATTATGTAAAGTAAATAACATAAACAAACCATCACAAGTCATTGTTCCAGGAAATTCTTCTAATTACAAACTACTAAATAATGTTTCAAAAAGCAAAAATATCAACACTGTCCAGCATATATGAAATATTTTTAGTGTTGTAATGAAAACAACATGCACCATCCTCTATCCTTTACTTTTCAGCTTCATTATCCACGTGGCCACATGTTAATAGAGTACATGCTATTTCTACTCTGAATCTTGGAATGTCTTCATAGTTGAAGTCCAAAGCCCTTTCTTCACACAAGTACTCCATTGTCTTCATGAAGTAAACACCGCAATCCAAACTGTGAGGAGGTTGTTGTGGGCTGTCAACAACATATATTATCTCCCAGTCATTCATGGTTTTGTCCACCAAATTCATGCCGAAGCATTCGCACATCCAACCATGCTAAAAAATATATATGTTGTTAAATTATATTATAAACATAAGATGTTTTCAATAAAAACATACTCTAAATGCACATACCCATTTTTTAGCATCTTTTTTGTGAAGTTTTGACCCTCTCATCGAGTTGTATGCATAAAATTTCCTCGCGGTGAAGTTTGTCACCAAAAGATGCCAGCGATTCTTGGTATGGATCACTGTGAAAACCTTTGTCAATCCCACCAGCCTTTCATCTTCCATTTTGTAAAGGTTGTCCAACTGATTGATCTCTCCTTCTGTAGCTCTATCAAGCGTATTTATGAAATATTTCTGCATTTAGAAGACATTAGTGTTATGATATATACGGAGAATCTTATGTGATTGTAGGTGCTAACCATCTTGTAAATAGGCATGAAAAGGAATGGGATTATGTCTCCGGTACAATATCTGTGTCGTAGAACATCCATGAACATTTCCAAAATCTGTAGTTCAAGTAAACAAAACATCAATATAGTTCATGGTTTATCTTAAAAATGAATTGAAATCATGTATTTACGTTGTCTTCTATCATTTTTTCATATAAAAAATGATGTATCTCTTTTCCCTTGCAAAAAATTCCAAGAGGTGTAAAGTATGTGGCGTTAAACCTGCATTTTTGATCAAGATAACATTGAATTGTAATTACATATTTCTATAAAACATGTGAATTTAACTTAAATGATTACTTACTTGTCTGTCGGGTGTCTTAGAAAGTCTTGAATCAATATCCTTTGATCCTCGTTTATGTAATCATATCCGATAAAATCCGTCGCAGGATCACAGAGATACTGTAGTTTGTATTTATAATTCAATTTTCAATAAATTATCATTAACTCTGTATATCTGTCAATGTATACTAAAGAACAAGTATCACTCATTGTATGATTACAAAAAAAATTTCAAATACACACCTCGTGCTCCGTTTCACTGTTTATAATCATTCATGTATCCCTTCCATCTCTTTTTGCCGCATTCCTCTCTTTAACTCGTTTTGTTAATGAGCTTGAATCCACTGTTGATCTCTCCTTTCTTTTCTTCCTTTGTGTGTTCTTATTTTTCTCTATGACAACGGACTCTTGCTCTCCAATTCCAAGATCAAAACATGGAACAGAATTTTTTTCGGAGAATTTAATTGCATCTTCTTTTTCTGTATCCAACTTGGCGACAATTTCAGAAATATTTCTCTCCTCATGTAAATTTTTTTGTTCATCAACATCTAATAGATTATTCTATACGTCAATTCTCACATCCTCAGTGATATCTTTCTCCACTTCACTTGCTTTTGCTTTTTCCAGTTTGCCTCTCAGGTCCTCATTCTTCACTTCTAACCTTCTTATCAGAATTTCATAAGAAGTAATTCTTGCATCCTTTTCTTGCTGTATATCATTAAGCTCTTCCAATCATCTGACGAGACCGAAAATACCGAGTTAAGGAGTTTGTTTTTATCTATTCGTGCGAAAAATAATAATATGTCGTTTGTTGTAGGCGGCGATCGGAATCAGTCAAGAAATAACCAGAAATATTATTCAATTTTTAATCAAGTGGTTTTATGTTTATTTTACTTGAGCAAGTCCCAAGGTCGATCACAAGGACACAAAGAAACAACCTAGAATTATGTCTATCAAAGTTCGTGTACGGTTTTTTAGGCGACCTTTTTTTGGAATTTTCAATGCAATAAAGGGATGAAAAATGCAATTTCGGCTATTTTAGGGACTAAAAATGTGAAATTCAATCAAACGATGTCCGAAAAATACGAAACTTGGCCATTATGCAAAATATGATGAAATAAATGCAATGTAATTTTTTGGAATTTTTGGGTGCAATATAATTTTTTATGAATCTTTAAATACGAACAGAATGATTTTCAATATTTAATTATAATAAATATTAAACCTACTTATTTTCAAGAGATAAAATTATCCAAGATCTATCACGAGGTGATGGAGCTCAGAAAAATCCTAAACCTAAAAAATGTAAGATCTAATACCTATTAAAAATCAAATAGTGAAATGTGCAAAATGATTTTTATAGGATAAAATATGCATGCAAATGCAAACCTTTTTGGATACAATGTCAAGCACAATTAACTCTACAATATATGTTTTTTCAGGAATTTTTAGAGCAACGATTAATCAAATAAAAATTCAAGAGCATAAATTGGGCAAAGTTTGCAAATTTCCACAAAATAATTAATTATTAATTAACCATTAATCACAAAAATATCCACGACATGTCAAAATGTAGAAAATTAAATGGCGAACATCATGCTATTTTTAGATGATAAAATAATAACAAGAAGAGGTTTGAAAAAGAGGAGGAACAGAAGGATATAAATGCAATAAAATAAATAAAATAAGTAAATATAAAAAATGCACTGGGGAGGATCTAATTGTTATTACTGAAACAGATGGGGGTGCTCTAGCAAATTTCCCAGGGGGTCACGTGCGACGCACGTGACCTTCTGGATTGGGACTTGAGTGCAATTCGGCGGAGCTCCGGGGGGGCTTTTGTAAATTGCCCAGAGTGCACGTGCAAGGAACGTGACCCCCTGGGCTGATGTTAGCCTGACGTCGTTCCCCCGCCACGTACCTCGCACGTGAGGCGGGGGCCTCGGGTTAGGACCCGATGGCTGAAGCGGCGGAGGAGTCGATGGAGCAGGGTTGCTCCTGGCGCTGTCGTGGCAGATGGGGAGGCCGGCCGTGCTCCTGTGGCTGTAGATCGGCGGCGAGGCGTTGAAGGAGCGGCGGTGGCGAGGTTGCGAAGGCGGAGGAGCATGGTGATTGTCGAAGAGGAGAGGCGTCGCGGTGGGTGGCCGATGAAGGTGTTGCGCAGGTGGAGTCGAAGTCAATGGAGAGCTTTGAAGAAGGTGGCGTAGTCGTTGGTGGAGCAGCTGGTGACGATGGAGGTTGGTCGGAGACGTAGCTGAAGCTGCGGAGGTTGTCGGCGAAGAGATGAAGTTGATGACGAGTCGGTGAAGACGAAGGTTGTGCAGGACGGTGGCTCGACGAAGCACGGACTAGGCAGAGATGCGGCGGAGCGGCGTGGCTGCAACGAAGACCGCGAGGGCCTTTGGATCTCGTCAGAGGAGGGCAGGGCTTCGGGCTGTCACCACCGGGGCTCTTTCCTTGCGCAATCGGCGGATGAAGGGGGTCGGGGTCGGCGAAGCTCTTAAATAGGGCACGAGAGGGGTCGGCGACCGGTGGTAGCGAAATGGCGGGGTCAAAGGCGGCGGTTGCGGAGGTGGTTTGCGGAGAACTCGGGGGAGAAAAAGTAAGCAGACCAGATTATTTAAACAATTATGCAAATAAATGATATATACAAAATACGCACAAAAAGCCGCGAAAAATAAAACCGCGGAAAAATCAACTACGATTACTAAGCCGTGCTCCTCGGCAACGGCGCCATTCTGATGTGCCGAAAAATCACCCAAACAACTAAGGGTAGATAAAAATAGAACTAAGGTCGTTGCGACCTCAGTCGCTCGAGCAATTAATCGGATCAATCAAGAAAATAGGGATTAGACCACCAAACAGAAGAATAAAATCAATCAAAATCAATAGTGGCCCTGGCTATTAGATTAGCCTGGTATAGCGACCAGGGTAGGACTCAGGGAGCACGTAATGGCCTTGCGGCCTACGAAGTAGTCAAAAGTGAAAATAAACAAGAGACAAATATTTTTGGTGGATTTTTAATATTTTTATATTTTTTAGGATTTTCAAATAATAAAGAAAACAAGGAAAACAAGGAAACAAGCAACTCCACACAATTATTTAACTACTCAAAAATATTCCAAAAATTCAAACAAAAATATTTTTATGTTTTTATATTTTTTATTGTTTTTGGGCAATTTTTGGTGATTTTCTGATTTTTATGGAATTTTATAAAAATCAAACAAGACAAGAAAAGAGAGGTACTGTCCAGTCAGACTTGGAGGGCCAATTTAAAATGCAAAATGGTCCTATCAAAGTCTAAAGGTAATTTTCCTGTATAGTAGAAACTACAAGGAAAAATTAGGCACTGGAATTATTAATTTTTGATTTTTATTTTAATTATTAGAATTTTTATGGGTTTTTAGGGATTTTGTAATTTTTATAGGTTTTATAAATCTAAAAATGACCAAAATTGGTCAGAAAATCAAAAAACACAAAATAAACATATCTATTTTTTTGTAATTTTTAAAAGTGTTTTAGTATTTTTTGTGATTTTTAAAGCTAGACAGTAACGAAAATGCTTGTTTTTGAATTTTTAAAAATAATAAATGAAATCAAAAATGTCTCCAAATTTAAAGAAAATTTTACACCATGGCAGGAGCCATGTGTCCAATTTTCATCAAAGTTGGAGTTGGTTTGCTATTTTATTAAAATCCAACACAAGGGTATAGTGCACAGGGACCTGTACGCAATTAACACAAGTTCCAGGGGGTCCAGTGCAATTTCTCCAAGAATGCACGCGCAAGGCACGTGACTTGGGCACTCAGGGACCTATTTGCAAGAAAACTTAAGTCTCTGTACTAATTAGTAACACGTACTAAAAGTCCAGGGGCGAAAGTGTAAAATACCCATTATATAAAGCACATGCACAATTAAACCACGCACAGGGGTATTTCTGCAAATACCTAAAATATAAATTCATTCATTAACACCCTATAACATAAGGTTCATTCATGCAAATAACCCACAAAAGCACGTGTCGAAGCACGTGTTCCACTACAAACAGGGGTATGAAAGCAAATATAAGAAATGACAGGTTCCTCTATGCAAATTACCGAACTAAAATAAAAGTTTTAAAATATTTACAAGACTAAAGATTAACACCTAAAAAGCTAAGGGCCTAATAAGAAATTTACCCCTTTATTAAGTCGAGGGTCAGATGCTCACCACGTGGAGATCAGACGATGGAGAAGAGTCGCGGCTAAACAACGGGGTCCTCGGCGCTCATCCAACGGCAGGGGACGCGCCACGTGTAGATCCGACGGTCGAGATGCGCTGGTTCCTCTTCGCTGGATGGAGGGCTGAGAGGAAGCCACGTGGAGATCCAACGGTGCTGCTGGGCCTCCTCTTAACCCTGATCGGACGGTCCTCAGGGGATCTGGAGCTGAAGGGCGATCGGACGTCTCTGGAGGATGGACGAAGAACAAGCGGCTAACGAACTTCGCCGGCCCTGTGCACGCATAGTGTCCCTCCTCGCGGGCTGCTACTGATCGGAGAAGATTCGCCTTGGCCTCCCGCGTCTAATGGGCTCCTCCGATGGCGTAACGGAGCTCCTGGGAGCTCAGGCGACGTCGGCGGAGGCGGAGCTGCTGCTCGAATGGACGAAGCCCTCAGATGGGCTCCTCTGGACCTGCAAAGCTACGCAACACACTCCTGGGTCGAGAGCAAAGTGCCTCGACCCGGTTAGGGGTGGTGAAGGTGAACGATGCGTCGGAATGATGGGGCTCCGGCGAAGCGATGACGGAGGAGCCCCAATCCCAGTTCCTGTGCGAACTGGGTTGGATGAGTGGGTGGAGAATGTGCGCAGAGGAAGGGCGGAGATGATGGGCGACTTCGATGATCGAGACGAAGGCGAGGATGGTCGGAATCAGCGATGGACGACGACGGAGCGAATTGGGCGAAAAGCAAAATTAGAGAAATAGGGAAAGAACTGGGACTACCTACTGGATGCTGTCGACTGTGGAAGAGCTGGGGATGCTCCAGGTCCTTGCATCGAGGGCCGTCGGTGCCCGAGGCTCGAGCACCACCTCCAGGCGGCGCACGGCGGCGCAAAGACGTCGGATCAGTGGTCCGGTCTCTCCCTCCTCACTACGACACGGCCAGAAGCGAGTTGTCACTCTCGCGGTGGTTGTGGAGGTCTTAGGGTAAAGAGAAATGAGCCAAAGATGCGTGAAGAAGCCGGCGGAGCTGTGACTATATACGCCTAGGGGTCCGGCTATCTGGGAGTCGGGCGAGAAGCTCGAAGCGCGAATCCCCAAAATCCACCCCGGGCGTGGATCAGGGTTGATCAAGGTCGGATTAGGACCCGGGGTTAACAGACTTAGTAATCGGATCGAGTGTGGGAAATGTTGAGATATCGGGTCGAAAACTCGGATCCGGGGCTCAATGGTCCAAGGGGGGAGTTGACCGGGGGGTCAACGTCCCCCGTGGACCAATCAGAGCAGGCCATGTCAGAAATGTTTAGAAATTCAAAATAAAATAATAAATGGCCGAATTATTAAAAACTCAAAACATGAAAAATGTTTATTTTATTTTTTTCCTATTTTTTAGTTATTTTTAATTATTTTTTTTAAATAAAAATAAGGTATTTATATTATAGTACTATACATAGGTATATACACAATATGGATTTTTAAATTTTTGATTTTTAATCAATTATTTTTGTACATTTGTATTCCCATTTTATATTTTATTTATTTATAGCATAAAATTAGGAATAAAAAGGTATTTTTATTTTATTTTTAATATTTATTTACAAGGGTAAAATAAATAGATGTATACAACTATATACATGGTATATATACAATATTCTTTTTGGTTTTTAATTTTGTTCTTTTTATTTAATTTTTGTTTTTATAGTTTTTATTTTATTTATTTACATAATGAGATATGGAGTATATACCAATTTTTAGGGATTTTAATTTATTTATTTACAAGGTGAAATAAATACATGTGTGGTCTTATATACATGGTGAGTATATACAAGGAATATTATTTTTATTTTCTTTTCAATTTTTCTATTTTTATTTTGAGCTTGTATTTATAAATATTTACAAATATTTACAAAGAAATATGACCCATTTTTATTTTTATTTTTAGAGGAAAAATATTTATTTTTATTTAATTACAGGTATATTTACACATGAGCTCCCTATCTCTCTCTACTTTGGCTTTTATGCGGTCAGGCCCATGCTGAGCCCTCCCTTGGGATTAGGTTGCTTAATATTTATTCTAAATATCTCCCTCTTTTTCTTTTAATTCTTTACTCTTTTATTTTTGCACAAAAACATGCTAATTATTAGTTTTTACACAATGCATGCTGTTTGGTAATTATTTGTATTTACATGAAGATACAGGTATTTGCAAAGGTTTTTGTAGCTAAAATATAAGAATAAAGAGTGATGAATGGGTATTCATCACCCCCCTGTACTTAACTTTGCTAGTCCCTTAGCAAACACTTATTTGAAAAAGAAGTAAAAAAAGAGAAATAAAAAGAAAAAGAGGAGAATATACATGGATTAATGCTGATTATTAAACTTGCCTTCATTAAATTGAAATATGGAGCTCGATCAGATCTTTGGATTATTAATGTGTCGGAACCTTATTTGGACTTAAGCTTAAAACTCAACAACCTCTAAGTTCCACCAATCTATGGACAAGACTCCTCAATAAACCAGATCAAAACAAGTCTACATACACAAACTCTAATGACCATGAATCTTTCCATGCGGTGTAAGTGATATGTAGCTCCCCACCTCAGAAGTAACAAAGAAACAACCTCCCCCAACTTGGTAACTCTAATGCCTTGGTCTAGCAACTCTTTCCTCGAGAAGCGGGGTATTCCCTTCTAAGTTCAAGTGCAACCGGCTCAAGAAGAGGGGGAAGAAGATGAAGAATGGACCATGGCCAGTGTAGCCATGTATCCTTGGGAGCTCAACCAGTGTAGCTAAGTCTCCCGCTGCAAGCTTCATGAGATGTAACATGTATACCATAAGCTTTTGCTTTATTTGACTATATACACTCCGGTGGGGTTATTAAATTTTCAATCCGACCCACCATTTTTTTGGAGTTCTTTTCTTTTTGCACATTTTTTTCATGTGCAACTGTACAACATATCTACATGGTGTAGCATATATACAAGGAGTTTTTCCTCTTGAGCCAGTAGACTATCCCTCTTTTGAAGCTTTATTGCAACCCACGGCTTCTGTCTTTAGACTTCATCACCACTAGACCAAGTTGAGGCGCACTTCCTTCACTAGAAGAAGAAGAGAGGTTCCGCCTAGAAGTACTACCCTCATATGCTACCCCAAGCCAAAGGAAACTGCCTCCTCACTACCTCATCCGTGGAGAGCTATGTGTAAAGTGTTGGTGCAAGTCAAGCCATTGTCTCTAAGAGTCATGCGTGTGTTGTTAAGTGCTCTACTTAGGCTCATCAAGATGACATAGGCTCATAGCCTAGTGGACTCAAAGAACTAAGTCCCAATGGACCTGAAAAGCCTTAACCCTAAGACCTATAAGGTTCCTCTTCGAATTAGGTGGATTAAGATCTTAATCAAGCTCCATTTCCCAATTTAATTCCAGGCTAGTTTAAATGTCAACTAGATTCCAGGAAAAACTATACAAATATTTACAAAGATGCACTTTACAAATATTTACAATTGTGCAAAATTTTTGAAAAATGTTTGAAAACATGGATGTATTCATGAATGTAAGTTTTGCAAAATATTTACAAACATTTACAAGGTTTTTGCAAACTTTTTGTTTTCAAAACATTTTGGAAAAATTTTGTACTATATACATAATTTTGCTATGAAAATATTTACAAATCCTTTACACAAATCATTTTACAGTCATTTGTATAAAAATAATTTGTATAAATAAATAGGTATGTGCGAAATGAATTTTATATACAAGGGAGAAAATTTTTTAAATTTTACGGGTTTTTAGCCATTTTTATTTATTAACACACTTACACAAAGTACGAGTTATGGCTAAAGTATATATGCAATATATACACCCCCCATACTTAGCTCGAACGATGTCCTCAGAGTGATCAAGAGCGATGAAGAAGACATAACTCGTGCTTAGTATAGGTAAGTGAAAAGGAATGGCTAGATACAGAGATGAATCAAAGAATGATATGAGGAGAACTCGGTGTTTTCCCCCTATACTTAGGATCAAGTAATCCTAGTATAACAAGCTGTACATGAAGGGAAATCCGAGTGAAGGATGTACAGAGCCCACCCCCCTATACTTAGGGTAACATATCCCTAAGTATAGGCAGCAAAACAGGGGTAGAAGGAATTAAAAGAATACCCGAAGGTCCTACATCCCCCCTATACTTAGGGTAAAGTACACCCTAAGTATAACATAATCATAAGATGAGAAAAGGGATGTGGGACTAAAGAATAGAGTGATATGGACTACTGGATCTATACAGGTCTGGGGGTTTCAAAGTGGGAAATGGGTCGGAAATAACACGGGGCGGAGGAGCTCCAACGAGTGAGGGGGTTAGAGCACCCATCTAGATCCACGAAGGATCTGGATGAGCGACATATGGCGAGGCATATGAGAAGTGGTAGCAAAGATAATTGGGCCATTGATAGGTTGGTAACAGGTTGGCGGACGGTGGAATGATTTGCCGGAGCTGAGCTGCTGTGAACTACTAAGAGGTGAAGCTGCGCCAAATCACGCAGTAACAAATTAATCTACGGGCAGAAACTAAATGTTGAACATAAACCTAAGCTAGAAAGACAAGAAAGTTACCTCAAATGGTCGAGGACCATGACATAGGTACCTCGCCGGTGGCAATGGCCGGAGAAGTGGAATCAACCAAAAGAGCGCGCCAGGATCTGTTGCAAAAGGCTGGAGAAGAGGGTGTCACCCTTTTCTATCTAGAGCACAAGAGAGGGGAGCCAAAATAAGGACAAGGGATTCAAAATCGGGTGGAACATCGAAGATGCAGTTTTGTATAGGATGGTTGGAGCATGGGAAGATCGAGGTGGTGTAGAAGATACAATGATCCGTTCCTCGAGGATTCATGCTGGCGTGTAAGGTGGAGGATAGAGGAGGAAACTATATAAAGGAATCAACCCAAAAGGATGCATGGATCCATGGGGAAAAATCGAGAAACATGGGTCAATACTAGGTCTGTTAGAGGCTACAGGCAGGTCAAAGGAGTTGACCAAAGTCAACTCAAGACGTACCCTGGTTGGTCCACATGGACCAGCGAGTAAAAACTAAATCCAAAATTATTATAAAATATATAATAAATAATAAGTGATTTTATTAAATTAAAGGTTTGAAATAAAATGATGTTTATTATTTTCTATAGTATTTTATTATTTTTTTAATTTGTTTTTTTGAGGTTATTAATTACAAGTTAATTTTTAGGGTTAGTTTATAGGTATATTTACCTCGGTTTGAGGAATTTTATTTTTATTTTTATAAGTACACAAAATTATATTTTTTTGAGGAATTTTATAATTTTTAGGGTTATTTTTATTTTTACAAGTTAATAAGTGATTTTATTTTGTATTTTATTATTTTATAAAATTATATCTTATTTTTACATACATAAATATATTTTTATTATATTTTTTGATGTAATATATACACTTAAATAAATGGGGTAATAAAGTATATATGCATATGTATTGTATATTCATCTATGTATTTTAGTACACTATTTTATTTGTGATTTTATTATTTTTTAAATATGTACAACTGTTATAAATAATATTTACAAAATTATAAAATTTATAATCATAAAAATAATAAAGAATAAATAAAATAAATATTTTATATATGTATATTGTATAATAAGGGTCCAAAACCTAACTTTCATACCATAACTCCAAAAAATATGAAACTACCTTCATTAAATAGCTTATTAAAAATTATATACAATTAAATGTGATTTGATATATTTTAGATTTTTATTCGAGAGATGTGGGTCTGGGAATTTGGGATTTTGGATTCTTATTTGGAGTATAAAATGAACTCTGTTGTGTAAACTCAATGTTGTATTTTTTATATTATTATCTACAACTTTTTTTGTAAAGAGTTTCTTTATTTGATGTTAAAATAATAGAAAATACAATAGGTGCCAAAAATGAATCAATAATGAATAAATAAATGGGATTTGTATTGCATTATCGGCTCTTATCTCTCCTTACTTTATTCCTTATCAACCTAGTCATCAAGATGTCTAGGTCCCGGGGTTTAGGGTCATAAAATACCTTTAGCATTTTATTTTTTATTTTATTGTCTTTATTTTATAATTTTTGCATTAAAAATGTAGTTTATATATAATAAATGGAATAAATAATGAAACAAAAATAAGGCTATTTACATGCAGTAGTTAGGGTTTTTAAGGCTGAAATGATAGGATAAAGGTGATGAAATGGGGATTCATCACCCTCTCTCCAAATCGCCCCCTTCTCTCTCTTCTATAATTAACATAGAGATGGCCACGTTTTCTCCTGCCTCTTTCGCAGCTCTCTCCTCCCCCCTTCTCTCTTTCATCTGTCTCTCTCATCTCTTCTCCCCACATGTTACCCTCCTTCAGAGAAACACACACACTCTCTCTCATCAACCACTCCTCTCTTTCTCTCCTGTCTTTTGTTCATCACTCTCTTTTTATCTATGCAATCTCTCTCTCCCCCCTCTTTCCCCCCATTTCTATATTTACAGTTAAAGAAGATCTTGTTAAACTTTCTTAACATACCGCAATAAAATCTCTCTCTCTCTAAATTATTTTTGGTAAAAAATCTCTCTACCTTGCCTTCGATTTCTCTCTCTACATTATCGTTCGAAAATAAGATAATATCAAATTTTTTAAACATTTAAACATATCTATTGTGATGTTAAAATAGTGTAATACAATAGTAATTAATAAACTACTTAAAAAACCTTAATTTCATATATTCAAATATTATAGTAAAACAAAATAGTAAAAATTTAGAAACTATTTTGAATCAGTATATACATATTACATAATACAAATAATTTTAAAATTTAATACAATAACAATAAGTATGCATTTTTAAAATAATAAAAGTATAATTGACATAATTTTAAATCCTTAATAATAATATAATAATGTTTTTTTAAAGTAACTTAAGTTATAAATAACAAGTAATTTTAAAAATAATATATGTACGCATATTTAACTTATTTTTCATCATATTTTGAAATTAAGAAGACATATAGATAGTAGATTCCATTATATATATTGACATTATTTATCATCTATTTTAAATTACTATGAACTTTAGAGTATATTTTGACAATCCATCATTATAGTGATATAATTGCGGTACGAATATCAACTTAAATAAAACAAATGTGGAATATAATAAATTGTCAAAAAACAATGAATGGATATTTTAATCTTTTAATTTAAATTTTATTTTAGCCAATGTCTTTTCCATGAAAATATATATAATGTTCTAATGTTTTGATGCTTGACATAGTTGTATGCATGATTTATAATTGAAACAAACTACATGCTTATAATGTAGCTAAATATTTTTAATTTATTATCAAGTCTTATTTAGTAATACTAGCATACACATATTATTTTCTTAAAAAATTAGAGTTGCATGTTATGACAAATGTCAATTGGCTGGTTTAATAATCAACGATTAATACTTGTTTATGTATATTAATAATTCATGATATAAAAGTTGTTGTTCCAATTAAAGATATTTTATACACTTATCATATTTTGTAAAAAAAATATAATATCTTGCTTAATTCCATAATTTGAGAAATATAAAAAAGAACGTGTTTCCTCCAACAAAGCGTCAGTAAACAAATCTATTATGATGTTAAAATGGTGTAACACAACAGTACTTAATAAATTACTTAAACAACCTTAATTTCATAGATCCAATATTATAGTAGAACGACATAGTAAATATTTAGAAACTAATTTTGAATCAGTATATACATATTACATAATAAAAATGATTTAAAATTTAATATAATTAAAATAATTCAATAACTATGAATTTTTAAAACAATAAAAAGATAAGTGAGATAATTTTAAATCTCCAATAATATAATAATATTTTTAAAAATAACTTAAATTATAAATAACAAGTAATTTTAAATGTAATATATGTACGCATATTTGACTTATTTTTCATCATATTTTGAAATTAAGGATACATATAGACAGTAGATTTCATTATATATTTTCACGGTATTTATCATCTATTTTAAATCACTATGGATTTTTAGAGTATATCTTGACAATCCATCATCATAGATTGATATAATTATGGTACGAATATCAACTTAATAAAATAAATGTGGAATATATACAAAATTTATCAAAAAAAACAATGAATGGAATAATCTTTTAATTTAAACTTTCTTTCAGCCAATGCCTTGTCCCTAAAAAATATATAAATGTTCTAATGTTCAATGTTTGACATAGTTGTACACATGATTTATAATTGAAACAAACTACATGCTTATAATATAGTTAATTTTTTTATCAAAGTCTTATTTAATAATACTAACATACACATATATTTTTTTAAAAAAAAAGTTAGAGTTGCATGTTATGATAAATGTAAATTGATGGGTTTAATAAACAATGATTAATAATTGTTTTATGTCTATTAATATTTCATTATATTAAAATCATTGTTCCAATTAAAGATATTTTATCCACTTATCTATTTTTGTAAAAAAATTACAATATCTTGCTTAATTCCATAATTTGAAAAATATTAAAGAAGAACGTGTTTGCTCCAACCAAAGCGTGGGCAAACATATTTATTGTGATGTTGAAATAGTGTAACACAACAGTACTTAATAAATTACTTAAAACAACCTTAACTTCATAGATTCAAATATTATAGTAGAACAATATAGTAAAAATTTAGAAAACTAATTTTGACATATTGCATAATACATATAATTTAGAATTTAACACAATTAAAAATAATTCAATAACTACGAATTTTAAAACAATAAAAAGATAAGTGACTTAATTTGAATCTCCAATAATATAATAATAATATTTTTTAAATAACTTAAATTATAAATAACAAGTAATTGTAAAATGTAATATATGTACGCATATTTGACTTATTTTTCATTATATTTTGAATTAAGGAGACATATAGATAGTAGATTTCATTATATATATATTCACATTATTTATCATCTATTTTAAATTACTATGGATTTTTAGAGTATATTTTGACAATCCATCATCATAGATTGATATAAGGGATAATTACACCATAACCCTGAGTAATTCCTCAATCTCAATCATAACCCTGCATAATCACGAATTACATGGGAAACCCTGAATAGTTACTCCGTCTCACACCCATAAACCCCTCCGTTAGTTTACTAGGTTAACTTAACTATATGAATGAGTTAATCTAACTCACTCTCAATCAACGGTTAGGAAATAATAAAAAAATCCCTCTCCCTCCACCCTTTCCTCACCCTCTGTCCACCTCAACCTCCCCACTCCGACCTCCTCCCCTTCCCCCATCGTCGGCGCAGGTGCGGCGCACCGCCGCTCCTCTGTTTCCTCTCTCAAGTCCATCCTCGTCCCCGACCACACCGACGCCGGTCAAACCATGTGGATTCCGGCACACAGTTACCTTCCTCCTCGGCCCCGCCTACACGGGCACTCAAGAACGAGTTCTTGCGTCAAACCAAGGGCATCCTCACGGTTATCGATGACCCATATTTTGTTTTCCAAGGAGCGTTCGACATGTGCTACAGGGTGCCCATGATGCGGCAGGAGCTGCCACACCTGCCGATAGTGACGCTGGTGCTGAGGGAGGCGGAGGTGACGGTGACCGTCAGAAGCTTCTATACAGGGTCCCTGGCGAGCAGAGGGGTGGGGATGGGATATGGGGGGATTGGGGATCGGTTGCCGGTCGAGCGGGGGGAGGAGTGGGTGTTGGGTGGCGGCAGGTTGTGGGGGTCGAGCAGGGGGGGGGGGGGAAGGTGGGGTGTCGAGCACGCGACGAGTCGAGCAGAGGGGGGCGGTGATGGGTCGAGCAGGTGAGGGTACTTGGGTGGGTGGGGGGAGGGGGGCGGGTCGAGCAGGGGGGGGATTGTGGGGCGGCGGGTCGAGGGTCGACCAGGGGAGGGTAAGTCTCGGCGCGGGGGGGGGGGTGTCGAGCAGAGGAAGGGGGGCGACGGGTCGGTGGGGGTGGAGGACCTGGGGAGGTGCGCCGGGGGGAGGGAGGAGTTGTCGAGAAGGGGATGAGGATATGGGCGGTTGGTTGGGAGGGGCTGGGACGCCGCGGGGGCGGAGGCGGAGCTTCGAGGAGAGATTGCTCGGTGTCGGGATGGGGGTTCAAGGAGGAGCTAGATACCTTGGGTGGGGGGACTTCGAGTTCGACCGAGCGGTGTGAGGATGGCATGCTATGGCAAATAAAAATGAGCTTTAAGGGCAGTTTCGTCCTTTTCAACGAAAACCGTTAAATATAACGTGTGTGGCAAACAGAATTTAACACAAGGTCATCTCATGTAAGAGTTAAGCATTACTTGGGGTTTCTCGTGTAATTCGTGATTATGCAGGGTTATGATTGAGATTGAGGAATTACTCAGGGTTATGGGTGTAATTATCCCTTGATAATTACGGTACGAATATCAACTTAAATAAAAAAATGTGAAATATATAAAAAAATTATCCAAAAAATGGATGGATATTTTAATCTTTTAATTTAAACTTTATTTTAGCCAATGCCTTTTCCCTGAAAATATATATAAATATTCTCATGTTTGACGTTTGACATAGTTGAACGCATGATTTTAATTGAAACAAACTGCGTGCTTGTAATGTAGCTAAAATTTTTTATTTTTATTTATCAAAAGTCTTATTTAGTAATACAAGCATATGCATATTATTTTTTAAAAAAATAGAGTTTCATGTTATGATAAAATGTAAATTGGTGGGTTTAATATATATATATATATATATATATATATATATATATAGGGTCATATGTGGCTGCCCCCTAGGGGCAGCCAACATGGCTGCCCCCGTCTTATTTGGGCGATTTTTTTTATTTTTTTTGAAAAATAATACCATGTACATTCATCCCTATATCCCTCCTATATACCATTCGAATTTCGTCAGAAACAGAGACTCCTACGACCTCCATCCGGACAGTAATTTTTTAACGGTAACATGATTTTTTTAAATCGATATCATCGAGATGGAGGCCGTAGGAGTCTCTGTTCTGACGAATTCGAATGGCATATAGGGAGGGATATATGGATGAATATACATGGTTTTATTTTTCAAAAAAAATAAAATAAAAAAGAGGCCGAAAAATGGGGTGGGGGCAGCCCATTTTTTCCATATATATATATATTCGCATTATTTATTTCTATTTTAAATTACTATGGATGTTTAGAGTATATTTTGACAATCCATCATCATAGATTGATATAATTACGGTACGAATATCAACTTAAATAAAACAAATGTCGAATATATAAAAAATTATCCAAAAATGAATGGATATTTTAATCTTTTAATTTAAAATTTATTTTTGCCAATGCTTTTTCTCTAAAAATATATATAAATGTTCTAATGTTCGATGTTTGACATAGTTGTACGCATGTTTAACACAATACATATAATTTAAAATTTAACACAATTAAAAATGATTCAATAACTTTGAATTTTTAAAACAATAATAAGATAAGTGACTTAATTTTGAATCTCCGATAATATAATAATAATATTTTTTAAATAACTTAAATTATAAATAACAAGTAATTTTAAAATGTGATATATGTACACATATTTGACTTATTTTTCATCATATTTTGAATTAAGGAGACATATAGATACTAGATTTCATTATATATATATATATATTCACATTATTTATCATCTATTTTAAATTGGGTCATATGTGGCTGCCCCCGCCTTATTTGGGCAATTTTTTTTATTTTTTTTTGAAAAATAACACCATTTACATTCATCCCTATATCCCTCCTATATACCATTCGAATTTCGTCAGAAACAGAGACTCCTACGGCCTCCATCCGGACATTAATTTTTTAACGGTAACAGGATTTTTTTAAATCGATACCATCGAGATGGAGGCCGTAGGAGTCTCTGTTTCTGACGAAATTCGAATGGCAATGTAGGAGGGATATATGGATGAATATACAAGGTTTTATTTTTCAAAAAAAATAAAAAAACGCCGAAAAATGGGGCGGGGGCAGCCATGTTGGGGCAGCCCCATTTTTTCCTTTTAAAATTACTATGGATTTTTAGAGTATATTTTGACAATCCATCATCATAGATTGATATAATTACAGTATGGATATCAACTTAAATAAAATAAATGTGAAATATATAAATAAATTATCCAAAAAATGGATGGATATTTTAATCTTTTAATTTAAACTTTATTTTAGCC
This sequence comes from Ottelia alismoides, assembly GCA_037367405.1. NCBI lineage: Eukaryota > Viridiplantae > Streptophyta > Magnoliopsida > Alismatales > Hydrocharitaceae > Ottelia > Ottelia alismoides. The sequence continues at coordinate 309,390 of JAZKJV010006986.1, read as the reverse complement.
AATGCCTTTTCCCTGAAAATATATATAAATGTTCGCAGGTGTTGATGTTTGACATAGTTGAACGCATGATTTTTAATTGAAAACAAACTGCATGCTTGTAATGTAGCTAAAAATTTTTATTTATCAAAAGCCTTATTTACTAATACTAGCATATGCATATTATTTTTTTAAAAATAGAGTTTCATGTTATGATAAAATGTAAATTGGTGGATTTAATATATATATATATATATATATATATATATTCACATTATTTATCATCTATTTTAAATTACTATGGATTTTTAGAGTTTATTCTGACAATCTATCATCATAGATTGATATAATTACGGTATGAATATCGACTTAAATAAAACAAATGTCGAATATATAAAAATTTATCAAAAAAATGAATGGATATTTTAATCTTTTAATTTAAAATTTATTTTTGACAATGCTTTTTCCCAGAAAAAAATATATAAATGTTCTAATGTTCGATGTTTGACATAGTTGTATGCATGTTTTATAATTGAAACAAACTGCGTGCTTGTAATGTAGCTAAAACTTTTTTTTTTTTTAATCAAAAGTCTTATCTAGCAATACTAGTATACACATATTATTTTTTTTAGAAATTAGAGTTTCATGTTATGATAAATGTAAATTGGTGGGTTTAATAATCAACGATTATGATTGTTTTATGTATATAAAACCGTAGTTCCAATTGAAGATATTTTATCCACTTATCTATTTTGTAAAAAAATATAATATGCTATTTTGCTTAATTCCATAATTTGAAAATAGTAAAAAAAGAGCGATTTGAAAATATTAAAAAAAGAGCGAGTATTCTCCAACAAAAGCATGGCAGATACAATAGTTCGGGTTTAAAACCAACTGGGGTGAGAGAGGCTCGAACTCTCGACCTCAGGATAACTCTAAGCTATGAGACCTACGCGCTAGCCAACTGCGCCACCACCCCCGGATATTATAATATTTTACGTTATTAAATTTAAATGTATTAGAGCTGGTCGCGTTTACGCCCGCAAGACGCCGTGAATCGCGCTGAGGGGTTCCGCTGCTTCTCTACAATCCTCCGCATTCTTCCACTCCACTGCCGTCCTCGACCGCAGCAGAAACTCCCGCTATGTAAGTCGAAACACTCCCCTTCCCTTCCAAGTCGATCTCTCTTTAGTTTGTGCTTTGCTGTTCTATCTCTCGACCGGCCTCGGATTGGACCCGGTAATGACTGTTTTGGACCTGATCGTGGTTCTTCCCCATGTTATTTTTTCATCTTCTTCTTTGTGATGGTTCCATGGCTTGCATACAACCGGATACCTATATAACCGATCGCTGAAATACAGCCAAGCACATTTTAAAAGATGGAATTTTGATTGAAATTATAGCATTCCAGAGAAATACAGCATAAAAGACGAGTCATATCGAAATGGGACCTACGTATGTGTAACACCCCAACCCAAAACATAGTACCACATGGATAACTCACGAAGTGTGGGTGTGGTATATAAGTGGTGGGGATTACTACTTGACACCTTGGGCTTAAGCATTTTGGATGGTTGTCAATGGATCCAATTGGGCCCGAACCCAACAAGTTGTTAAGTGATGTTATCCATTTATTTGCAGTATCTCAGTGATATAATATTTTCCCTTGTCCTTTCGACCGCCTTATTATTTATGGATTTGATATGCATGAGTAACCCTCGGATCCGACGTGGCATGTCGTTTATTCATGCTTCCGCTGACGTGGATCCGGTCGTTACAAATGGTATCAGAGCGGATTCCCTCTGATGGTGGAAAGGGCTACCCGAAGGGACATAAGCCGGGAGCGTGCAGCCGCCACTGTCACTGGGAATAAGTGATGGGCCATGTCGCAACGAGGACGTTGCGAATATAAGTGGGGGAGGTTGTAACACCCCAACCCAAAACATAGTACCACATGGATAACTCACGAAGTGTGGGTGTGGTATATAAGTGGTGGGGATTACTACTTGACACCTTGGGCTTAAGCATTTTGGATGGTTGTCAACGGATCCAATTGGGTCCGAACCCAACAAGTTGTTAAGTGATGTTATCCATTTATTTGCAGTATCTCAGTGATATAATATTTTCCCTTGTCCTTTCGACCGCCTTATTAATTATGGATTTGATATGCATGAGTAACCCTCGGATCCGACGTGGCATGTCGTTTATTCATGCTTCCGCTGGTCACGTGGATCCGGGGTCGTTACAGTATGAGTCATGATATGACCTGAAGTTAATTTAGGGTTGGACCTGGTGTCCATGGAGATGTGACTGGGTGCATGTTGTTCGTAGAATGAACTAATGAAGGTTGAGTAAGTATACTGAATTTAAGTTCAGTAACAAGGAATTTAGAGACATGATAATGGTAAGTTTGGATCCCATTGCATTTCCGAGGATTAGACATTTTTAAAATATTTATAGGTTCAGTCTTTAGTGTCATGGGGAGTGGAGACATTATTCACTAAGGGTACGTTTGGTTGCAGGGGTGACCCGGGTCAGAGCGGGTCAGCCCCTTGCAACCCGCGTTTGGTACCTAGGCGGAACAAGTTGGTAGGCGCGGTGTGGGTTCCCCTTTTCTTTACTCACCCGCACCTTCCCTCACACTTTTCTACGGTCAACAAGACATGTCCCATCCCTCCTCGTCGCACGCACCAACAGCAGGCGTTCCTCCCGATGATTTCGTCCCCGTTCGCATGTCATCTTCCTCCCACAGAACACGGTCCTCCTCTGCCCCGACCACGTCTACCGCCCCCTACTTGACAACACGAGATGGGGGCTTAGATCGTAACAGTGGAAGGATGCTGTCCTCCAACGAGCACAAGGCCGAGTCCTGTGAGTCCATAGCCTCGACCGTGTCCCCTCGACCATTGAGGGCTGGAAGACGGACGAAGGACGACGAAGAGCTCCTCGCCTATAAATACTGCGCCACCTTCTTGCTGGCGTTGTTCGAAATCATGCGCGCTGGGATCAAGCTCGGAGAGGAGGAGACGGCTGCCTTTGCAAGGAGCATCGCCCGGGTTGTTGGAAGGCATTTCAGTCCATACTATCCTCTAGTTCTTTGATGATGTTCTTCTGGGTATATGAACAGAGTTGGTTTCCTTCTTTGCGTGAGGATGATCTTGTGGGTCTTCGACTTTGTCATGTAATCGTCTCGCTTTTTTTCCTATCACTCATCTTTTCCGTTTGGGATGTGGGTTTCGTTTTTTGCAAAGGCGTTGCTTTCATCTTTGGCAAAACGACCATCGCCTTGTTTTTGTTTTTTTTTCATCTTCCGATGGCGTTGGTTTGGTACTTTCCCCGGACGCGTCTTCAATCATGAGCATCTTCCAAATTTTGTTCCTTTTCGTTGGGTATACATATGCATGGTAAATATATTAGTTGGGTATAGAAATTTGTTGAGTATACATGATCTTATTTTCCAGCAGATCCCATTTTGGCAGCACCCTATTAATCGAACTGGAAATACTTGTTTTCGATTTTTGTCATGAGTTGTAGTATACTACCTTGTAATGAGTTCTACCCTATTAATCGGACTGGAAAAACTTGTAATCATACTGGACATTTGCTTCTTTCCTGCTCAATCTTGTTCATTGCTTATTTCGTCCTTGTTCATTCTTGAGATGTAGTTTAATCAAGCTTCGTTTATGTCTGTACGAATTTGTTGAGTAGAGACCACACTTCGGTCTTGCGGTGTTTTGCATCCATGAAGTGGTTCTGGAGGGGGGGGGGCGTTGGGGTGCTGGAGGTGAGGGGACTGGTGTTTCGTCCACGGTAGGGGTCGGCTGGAGATGCATAGATGGTTGTGGTGGCTGACGGTATAATCGTCCTCCACAGTTTTCGCTAGTCCTAGTTAGACAAAAACAATGATCTTCACCAACGATTTTCCACGGCAGGTAGATGTTTACATTGATCTTGCTAGTAGCTCCTGCATTGGGGGCCTCAGAATGGTATACACCGACCGAGTTAATATTGTTGCCAAATATTTGTAACTGTTCCTTTTACCGCCTAATCATTAATATGAAATTGTTCCTTGAAAAATAAGCGCGATGGCACCCAAGGCGAGCAGTGCCCAGAGAGGTACCGGGGTCCATCCGAGTGCGCAGACGGAGTGGGTTCGGAGACTGCACATTGGAATCCAGGGTTGGACAGGATTTTCGTAGACACCCTGCTTCGAGTCATCGTGGGCGGGTAGCACGTTCACGGTGCCTGGCTGGCGGATGATTGTATCCCGGTTCTACGACATCAGTTGTCTGAATTACAGCAAGCCCAACTCCTTTGCAGATGGAAGAACTTGAAAAGGGACTACGCAGCTTACATATACTTACGCAACAAATCTGGATGGGGATGGGATGTCGTTTACAACAGACCTATTCCTCCATCCGAGTCAGCCTGGTTTGAGGTAATTGATGTGACATGGCTAAGCAATAGTTTATTTAATTAGGCATCCTCTTATCATTTTTTATTATATAGCTTGCAGATAGATACCGCAAATATCGCAACAAGCCATTCTTGCACTTTGGTGACATACAGAGGTTCTCTGTAAAGACGTTGCCACCGGGGTGCATGCCACCTCCTCTCGTCCAGATTTTGACCATACGATGATGGGAGCGTCCACGTCACGCCCTCGTTCAAGCCTGCGAGAGCTTAATTTGACGAGGACCTAGACGAGTATATGCCAGAACCCGATGACAAGGCAGACGAAAGCGAGGAGTTGACCCCCACGCCTCCGTCTAGGAAGAGAACTTCGCGCGTCGGAGGAAGCAACGTAAAGAAGTCAAGGAGTGGAGGCTCCAGGGCCCTTGCAGGTCAGGAGATGCTTGAGAATTTTTTGACGAACTTGTCCAAGAAGATTACTGATAGCATGACTGGTGCTGATGAAGTTGCACATGCGGCCTGCGCTGAAATAGGCGCAATGCGACCTGACCTAACAGTAGAGCAATCCGAGAAGATTGCCGACAAGTTGGCTACCCCAAACGGGCGGAACTTATACATCCTTTTTCGAGGGGACGCTGCAAAGTTGAACGAATGGATTGAAAGGACCATCCAACATTGACTACTCTGCATGAACTCCGACTGCCTCTTCAGCACCCCAACTCATTCCTCTACAATACATTTTCGGATGACATAATTTGTAATAAATCGAACATATCGCTACTTCCTCCAGGTCGATGTAGGCCGAACAGGACATACGTGCAGGTGCAGGTGCTACGTTTTATGTCTAACATAATGGTTGCTGTTGGGAAACGTGAATGAGATGATCTATTCCATAGCCCTAGGCTCTCTTATATAGGAGAGTAGCCTATGGGTAAATTACATAAAGAGAATAACAAGAAAATAAAATAACAAAGAGATACAGTTATTCAATATGCGTCAACACTCCCCCTCAAGATGGAGCATAGATGTCAATCATGCTCAGCTTGGAAGCACACTTCTGAAATGGACCTCGTAACAATGCCTTGGTGAATATGTCTGCAGTCTGGTTCTCTGAAGTAACATGAGATGTGGCAATGAATCCTTTCTGAATCATATCACGTATGAAGTGACAATCCACCTCAATATGCTTGGTCCGCTCATGAAATGCAGGATTGTTTGCAATAAACAAAGCAGCCTGATTATCACATTCCAAGTTCATAGGAAGTGGTACATCTAGGTATAAATCTGTCAGCACACCGCTTTCACCCACATCATCTCTGTAGTAGCCTGGGCCATAGCCCTATATTCGGATTCAGCACTAGATCTAGCTACCACAGTTTGTTTCTTACTCCTCCATGAGACTAGGGCATCTCCAACATAGACAGCATACCCTGAGGTGGACTTCCTATCCTTGGGACATCCTGCATAGTCTGCATCTGCGCATGCTGAGATAGAAATCCCCTTTCCTTTCTTGAATAGCAGACCTGCACCTGGAGAAGATTTGAGATATCTAAGTATCATATGTATTGCATCCATATGCACCTGGCGTGGTTGCTCCATGAACTGGCTCACACGGCTCACTGCAAACAATATCTCTGGCCTAGTGATCGTGACATATAACAGTTTGCCTACCAGTTCTCTATATCTTCTCCTGTCCACCTCCTCTGTGTCATCATCATACAGCTTCATGCTAGGATCCATTGGTGTCGTAGCAGGTCGACACCCTAGCATACCTGTCTCACTCAGTAGATCAGTAACATACTTCCTCTGTGACATGACTAATCCATACGGATTTCTGGCAAACTCCAGCCCCAAAAAATACCTAAGGACTCCCAGGTCCTTGGTGACAAACTCGGTCCCCAGCCTTTCCTTTGCCTGCTTAATGCCCTGGTCATCATCACCTGTAATCAAGATATCATCAACATAAACCATGATTACAACGATACCTCTCGCCGTCTTCTGTACAAACAAGGAATGATCAGCATTGGAGCGTTTATATCCTTGTTTCTCAAAGAGGTCTGACAGCTTCTGGAACCATGCTCTGGGGCTCTGCTTAAGGCCATAGATGGCCTTATGTAATCTGCAAACCTTGGAACACTCCCCCTCAACAGCAAAACCTGGTGGCTGTTGCATATAGACTTCCTCCTGCAAGTCTCCATACAGAAATGCATTCTTCACGTCCAGTTGATAGAGTGGCCAGTCTTTAGCAACTGCAACTGATAACAGGATCCGTAGAGTGGAATGACGCGCCACAGGGGAGAACGTGTCAAGGTAATCTACCCCATATGTCTGCGTGAATCCCCGTGCAACTAGGCGTGCCTTGTACCTGTCAATGGAGCCATCCGCATTGTGCTTAACTGTAAACACCCATTTGCAACTCACCGGGCTGACATCTGGAGGTATAGGAACCAAACTTCAGGTTCCTCTAGACTGAAGTGCCGCCATCTCTTCTTCCATTGCTAGCCGCCATCTAGCATCCTGCAAAGCATCATGGTGGTTCCGTGGAATGTCTATAGCTGAAAGGGCCAATGCAAACGTCCTGAAGTCTCCAGAAAGCCTCTCAAAAGACACAACTGCTGATAATGGATATTTGGCACAACTTCTCTTCGGGGCTGTAGAGCGATTGGAACATCCAGATCCTCTGTGTTACCACCATGCTCCCGTAATGCATCCTGCTGAGAAATGTCGTCAGATCCATCAACATTAATATTTTCATTACATACCATAGGCGAGCTAGGTGACGGGTCAGGACCATGAGCTGGAGGAGGCCTGCGTGTGTAATGGAATGGTAGCGGGGATACTAGTGGCGGTGGTGGTGGTGGTGGCGGTGGTGGTGGTGGTGGTGGTGACGGTGGTGTTGTTTGTGGCAATGGTGATGGTGGTGCCATGAATACGGTATCAGGAGATATAGGTGTTGGCTGCATGTTTCCGGATTCTGAAAAATACATAATAGTTTCAAAAAATGTAACATCTGCACTGATCATATACCGCCGACGCACAGGATCAAAACACTTGTACCCCTTTTGACTTCTGGAGTACCCCACAAAGACACACTTGATAGCCCTAGGAGAGAGCTTGTCAGTACCAGGCGACAACTGATGGACAAATGCGACTGACCCAAACATACGAGGGGTAAGAATAAACAAATCCTTGTCAGGGTAAATGAGTGAAAAAGGAATCTGTTCATCCAAGACAGACGAAGGCATACGGTTGATAAGGTAACAAGCAGTAAGGACTGCATCACCCCAGTAGGAGTACGGAACATGACTCTGAATAAGAAGTGACCTTGTGACATCAAGAAGGTGACGGTGTTTTCTTTCAGCAACCCCATTCTGTTGAGATGTATGAGCACAAGATGTTTGGTGAATAATCCCTTTTGAGGAGTAGTAATTGGCTAGAATGTTGGTGCACAACTCTAAGGCATTATCACTTCTCACAATCTTGACAGAAGTGGAAAAAACATTTTGAATTTCATTAAGAAAGTGGATAATAATGTTTCCTGCTTCAGATTTATTTTTCATTAGAAAGACCCAAGACGCTCTAGAGAAATCATCCACAAATACAATATAGAACCTGTGTCCCTGATGATCGGGAACACGACTCGGACCCCAGACATCAACATGAAACAACTCAAACTTGGAGTTACTACTCCGACCTTGACTACTGGGAAAAGACGACCTGTGATGCTTTCCCAACTGACATGCCTCACACTGGATAGGTGTGTGAGAGAGACCATAGAGTAGAACTAGACGCAACTTCTGAAGCGGTAAATGACCAAAGCGCAGATGCCACAGGAGAGGAGATACTTGTCCAGCAGGAGAAGATGTGGTTCCAGCAAATGGGGTCTGGTTCAGTCGATAAAGGCCTCCTTGCTCATAGCCATGACCAATCACGTTGCCCGTACGGATGTCCTGAAAAACCAAAGAAGATGGATCAAAAATAGCTCGACAATGGAGATCCTTCGTAATCTGACTAATTGACAACAGATTCATAGAAAAATGCGGTGCATGTAGAACATTCTTGAGCTGCATAGAAGATGTCAATCTAATCTCCCCCTGCCCCGTGATAGGGGAGTGAGTGCCATTGGCAATCACTACTGTCCGTCCTGGAGGAATCTGAGTGTATCCTGTAAGTAGACTCTGGTCGCCACATAGATGATGTGTAGCGCCGGAGTCCATGATCCACGGTAAAGTATCAGATCTACTACTGTGGAGTGCAAGTGTACTACCTGAAGTACTAGTAGAGGCAGAAGCAGAGGCAGCAGCATCAGTATGATTCTCTGTGGTCGGTGCTTGACCGGATGGTGGGATAATGCCCCTGAGGCGGGCAACTAGATCATCAAATCGTTGATCCAATGTAGCAGCAGACGGGGGCTCTATCTGCTCAGCGACTCGTGCAGATGCAGGAAATCCATGCTTTGAGTAGCATGTGTCTTCAGTATGTCCGACTCGGTGACAATATGAGCATGTTGGCCTAGTGCGGCCACCCCTTCCACGAGGAGTACGTCCACGGCCCTGGTGATGAAAACCGCGGCCTCTGTTGGCCGCCATGGCTGAGGGATTCTGACTTGCAGCTGCTGAAGGCACTGTGATCCTACTCAATCTGTGAAAAGCTTCCTCCATGGGAGGAATAGTCGAGTCCGCCAGGATCTGTGAACGTGCTGCCTCATACTCCGGATCAAGTGCAGCGAGAAACACACCCACCATCGTCGCATTCCTGTATGTCTTCTGCTGTTCTGGCGTGGCGGTAAGAGGCATGAAGCTATAGAGCTTCTCAAACATCCCTCTCAATGATGTATAGAGAGAATGTAAAGGACGGCCGTTCTGCTTTATTGTAAATATATCATGTTGTAGTTGCAGGATCTTCGTCTCGTTCTTCGCCTGAGAATATGTCGCTGCCAGGATATCCCACATGTCTTTCGCTGTGGGTTGATGTAGAATGTCATTGGCGATTTCAATAGCCAATGTGCCGGATAGCCACACCTTGGCATATGCATCATCAGCCTCCCATGAGGCATGGACTCCAGTCTTCTCTGCAGGCTCGGGCTCGGTAAGAATGTGCTTCTTACCTGTAGACTTCATCATACTCATGAACTGCATTGCCCACAGTTCATAGTTCGTACCATCCATCTTGACAATGGGCGCTGGACCACGAAATGCGCCCATAGACGGGATATCTGCCTTGCTGTCTGACATACTGAAGACGGAAGACTGGAGCGACTGAGAGAAGATAATCTTTGTCTACAATGACATAGACGGGATTAGTTGCGTGTGTAGACGTCAAGCAACTAACCCCATGTAATTCAAGCTGTGTGCCCTAGGGTTTTGGGGCTTAGGGCACGTGGGCACGTGCAGGGAGCACGCGCGCACGCAACTGGAGGATCACGCGCACACTAGCGCACGCAACTGTGCGCTATTGCGTGCACTGGCGCACGCTAGGGTGCGCAACAGTGCGCGTGGAAGTGCGCACAGTCGCACAGAGGAGCAAAGCGCGCGAGGCCTCGAGATCGCGATGCACAATGCGCGAGATGGGCTAGGCGATGCGCAAGGCGACGCGCGATGCAGGGGCACCGCAGGCGCAGGCGCGAGGCGCGCGAGATGCGCGAGGTGATGCGCCGACGCGGAGATCGGAGAAGACCACCGATCGGCTGAGGTGGGCGGCGCCGATTAGAGAGAGAGGGAGAAGAGAGGCCGGCGGGTGGGGTAGGTTAGGGTTAGGGTTTCGAGAACTCCGGTCTAGGACCGTTGCTCTGATACCATGTTGGGAAACGTGAATGAGATGATCTATTCCATAGCCCTAGGCTCTCTTATATAGGAGAGTAGCCTATGGGTAAATTACATAAAGAGAATAACAAGAAAATAAAATAACAAAGAGATACAGTTATTCAATATGCGTCAACAGTTGCAAGTTCGAAGTAGGTCCCATGCTTGATTTTATCGCAGGTGCAGGTGTAAGGATAACCTTTTTTTGTTGCAGGTGCAGGGATCCTGGTCGATTCCTTTTTTCTAGCAGGTGCAGGTGTAAGCATACACTTGTTTATTCGTGCAGGTGCAGGTCTTCCGTTGCACGTATTACTTGTTCGACTTGTTAATTGATGATTATACATTTTACATGGTTTACGCTTTCTTACATTGCATACAGGTCCTACTACAGCATAAACATAATCACTTGCAGGCGGGTAGTGGGCCATACACAATTACAACGTCTAATCTTTTTTACATTAAACGGAAGTCTTTGTTGTGTGACTCGCAATATGGACTCTCTTCTTTGATGTTTTTACATTACACGCAAGTAATGTTGACAGGAAGAGTCCCCTGCTGATCTGAATACCTTCCATTTTTCGTATACCATTTCCAGGGATGTCGCTCCGTAGTTACAACCCGTTTGCCGAAATAGGGGATGCGATCTTGCTCGCATGTGCCGGCGTAGTAGGAGCTTTGGCAGTAGAGGAGTGGGTGGAAGAAGGTCGACACATCCCCCGACCGTTGCATACACGTCCTTTGTCCGACAGAGAATGGGTGAAGGAGATGCTCGAAGGTCACGACGATCGTGCCTTCCAAAACTTCCGAATGAAACCTACCGTGCTTAGAAGGTTCGTTCGTGTCTTAACCGAACATGGATTAAAAGCCACAAGGAACGTGGACGTCGATGAGCAGGTTTGCATATTCTTATATGCATTCACAAATGCACATTCGAACCGAGTCATTCAGGAGGCCTTCCAGCATAGTGCCGAGACTATCTCGAGACACATTAGAAATGTTCTCGCGAAGATACTCACTCTGGAATCAGAATATATCCGACTCGCACCGCCTGTCACACTGGAGATAATCACGTCCAATCCACGCTACTACCCCTACTTCAAAGTAATTTTATCAAAAACCTGTTAGTTTACAAAGCTTATTTGTCTACGAAGGAATGCTAGGCTGTTAATGGTTTGGTTATTGCATTACATTTCAATTCGCAGGGAGTGATAGGAGCTATTGACGGAACATACATCCCGGCTCAAGTCGATCCAGAGGTTCAAGGAGCTTACAGGTGTAAGAAGTTATTCACAGCCCAGAATGTTATGGCCGCGGTCGACTTCAACCTTTGCTTCACGTACGTGGTTACAGGATGGGAGGGTTCATGCGCAGATATGACTGTACTGCGCCATTCAGTGGAGAGCGGGTCGTTCGTTGTACCGGATGGTTGCAAGTATCTGGTGGATTGTGGATACGCCAATACTGATACCTTCCTAGCACCGTATAGAGGCTTCCTATATCATCTCCTTGCCTGGAGGGTTCGTGGGAATTATTCAACCATCGCCATGCCTGTCTGCGAAATGTGGTGGAACGCACCTTGGGGTGTGGAAGAAAAGATTTCGTTGCCTTCGGGATATGCCTGCGTATCCAATCAACATTCAACGGGATGTCGTAAGGGCCAAGTGTATAATCCACAACTTCATCCGGCTCAACGGTGGGGATTCCATATCTGATGATGACGATGAGGAGATACTGCCAGAGGAGCCGGACGAGGAGCAACATAGGGTCGTGGGCATCCTTCCTGACGACATACGGCGGGGGCAGGTGTTGATGGATAGAATTGCTACTGCTATGTGGAATAACAGGCGCGAAAGCCAAGCTTAGAGGCAGAAGATGTTGTGCCATCTTCTCTGTAGAAATGTGTCATGCTTGTTTGTTAATGTTGTTTGTTGGTCGTTAAGCAATATTTAACTTGTATCTGTTGGAGACACGTTCTATTTACTTTTATCTTTCTTTATGAGATTGTGATGTTAATTTTGGTTTCTAGCGTACCGCACGCCCCCGATGGACTCCGCCGAGGAGAGGTGTAGATGTGGATATCCGTTGCATCTTCGGTACGAGGAGGGGTCGGAACATCCAGTGAGACGGCTATTCTACGTCTGCTCGGTTAATCGATGTGTAACTCGGAAGCCGTACGCGCGAGCTTCGCGGATGATGGAAAATTTGGCGGATGAGTTCTTCTTCATCGCGCAACGTCTATGGGAGAAAGAGGTTGAGAATAAAGAATTGCATCAGCAGATTCAATCCACCTTGCAAGAGGTTCAGCAAAAGGAGATTGAACTGGGTGAGCTTTACTCCGTGCTAGATGATGAAGGAGGCCAGAGAAATTCCCTGATGGAAATGGTGGAGTCACTTCGACTGCAGCTTCGGGACACTAGATTGGCGGAACTTGATGAGCAGGAGATCGTGGACAAACACGTCGTCTGATGGAACAGGGTTGTCCTGCTGATATGGCTATGCGGTGATGTTTTCTTATCAAAAATCGGTCTTAGTTTGGAGAACGTTTTTACCATAGCCGTTCATATCGAAATGAACGCCATAATTCAACAAGCGAATGTTTTCAAGTAATGAATTTCGTGTTGCGACCAAAAAATGTTTATGATCGTTTGTCGTGGTAAGACGGAATTTTTATGCTTGTTTAAATGAAAATATTCATGCATTCGATTACTATCAATAAGGAAATAAATATTAATCCTTAATTATTAAACCTGGCATCACGTTCACGGAATTTTTCGAAATCAAGGCGTCCTTGCAAAAAAAAAAGGAATTTTCCTACTTGTTTAAATATGAAAACTCATGCATTCTATTCCTGTCAACAAGGATAAAATTTTTAACCCTCAACCACCCACCACTGACATTACATTCACGACATTTTTGCAAATCATGGAAAGTTGGCAAATCACGGAATTTCTCTGGTTGTTAAATTGTGATAAATCATTCATTATATTCATTCCAATAAAAAAAATTTTAACCCTCAATCATGAAAGCTGACAATACATCAAATCAAAACATCGCATCATGTCACATTCATCTCCAACCCAACCCCATTCCCAACCAAACACCTACTATTACAACCCTCCCAACCCTCCTCACAGTTTACTATTCACAGGATTACCCCAACCCAACCCAACCCACCAACCAAACGTACCCTAAAAGTAATGCAGGTTGGTTGAATTGAAAGGAGCTTCTTGTGTGCTTTGTGGTAGCAAGATATTGATGGAAAAGGAATTATCGTAAGAGTTGCAGTGCCATGCTTTGTTATACTGGGATCTTAACTGGTAACTATAAACACGTGCATTCAATGTCTGTAGCTGAGACCAAGATTTACAGGTGGAGGTTTTGCATATAAAAAACGATATGATCATATGATTGCCGTTATCATATAAATGGTTGATATGACACACGTCGAAGATAAGGCGAGGAAAAACCTTCCAAGATGGTCCTGACATGTGCAAGGAAGGCCATTTGGTGTCCTAGTTCAGAGGCTTGGTGTCCTAGTTCAGAGGCGTGCAAGTTAGAAAAAGGAACCTTGTAAGAGGGGGCAAGCTAAACTAAAGAAATGTTGAAAAGGAAGAGTGGTAACATTTTTATATCCATAAAATTTTCATTGGTGAAGGGAATAAAAAGACCACTTTGGGAGATCTAGCTAGTAGTAACAAGTACTTGAATCGTGCAAGCTATAGACGGATACAAAGGAAGTAGAGGAAGCTTCGAAGGCTTGAAATATACGAAAAGTGCATGTTCTGATGACATTCCTATAGAAGTATGGACAATTCTAGGTGAACATGGTTTGACTTGTCTCACAAATTTATTCAATGTTATCGGATGATGCAAGAAAATGCCTAAAGAATGGAGGAGAAGCATCATGGTGTCTCTTTATAAGAATAAAGGCGATAGTCAAAATTGTTTGAATTACAGAGGTATCAAACCGATGAGTCACACTGTGAAAATTTGGAAACGTGTGATCGAAAGAAGGTTGAAGCAAGTTTCTGAAGTAACAGAAAATCAATTCGGATTCATACCAGATTGCTCGACTATTGAAGCTATCCACTTGCTGATGAGAACAAAAGGAGATTTATAGGGCTAAAAGGAAGAACCTCCATATGATTTTTATGTTTTGAAGAAGGTTTATGATTCAGTCCCACGGGAGATTTTTCAGAGAGTTTTGGAGAAGAGACAAGTACTTATCATATACATTAAACTTATAAAAGATATGTATGATGTTGCTTCAGCTTGTCTAAGGATCGAGTCTAGGAAGACTGACTATTTTGACATCATCATTTGTCAGCACCAAGGTCCAGCTTTGAGTACTCCATTCCTTTTTTTTACCTTATTTATAATTTATATATGAGTTGACTAGTCACATTCAAGATGAGATACCTTGGTGTATGTTGTTCATCGATGATATTGTGTTGACTGATGAGACTAGAGATGTAGTAAGTGCAAAGCTTGAGATTTGGAGATGTGCCTTGGAGCATAAAGGATTTCATATAAGTAGAGTTAAGACTGAAATATATGGAGCGAACATATGATGGAGTAGTGGTGAAGGAATCAAGGTAAAGATTGGAGATAATTACATTCAAAAGAAAGATTCTGTTAGATACTTGAAATATATTTTGCAACATTATGGGGAAGTTGGAGGTGATGGAGCGTCAGAGGTGGTGAAGGAATCAAGGTAAAGATTGGAGATAATAACATTCAAAAGAAAGATTCTGTTAGATATTGAAATATACTTGAAATATATTTTGAAAGTGACTCAGCCGGTGATGGAGCGTCGGAGGTTTTAGCGTGGCGATGGGTTTGAGCGTGGGAGCTTTCAGCGTGGCGATGGGTTTGAGCGTGGAGGTGCTTCTTCGCGGGGGGCCTCCGAGAGGTTAAGCGGTGGCGAAAGGGTTGGGGGTGTGTGGAGGTGGAGGAGGAGGGGGGCGCTCAGGGGGGCTCAAGCGAGGGAGATGCTCTCCCCCCGCATGAGGAAGAAGCATGGGCTAAGAATGGTAAGGGGAGGGATGGGGTTGCCGATCACGCCTTGGAGGAGAATTCTTCCGGTGTCCGTAGGGAGAGTCCTCAGTTCGTGGCGGCCGAGGGGGAGGATGCGCTTTTGGGAGGAGGGAGGTGGGTGCATGTCTCTCATAAGAAGCAGTGTCGTTCGTGCTGGCGTTGTGGCGTAAGGGGTCACTTGGCATCGGTTTGTCTTGCTAAGCCGCGGTGTTTTGCTTGTGGGGGTCTGGGTCAGAAGAAGGTGGATTGCCGCTCCCATTCGCGGCCTACCGAGAACCGAGTCTCTCTAGGAAGATCGGTTTCGCAACAAAGATTCTCTCGCGGGGAGTGGGCTGGTCTCGGCGGTGCACGACGTTCTTTCGCACAGGTAGTGGCTGGGGATGCTTGCAGCCGCTCTCCGGTGCTATCTTCTTCGATCCAAGGTCAGGTCTGGTCTTCTCTAGTGGACCACGATGTTCTTGCGGTGAAGTCGGGAGAGCAGCCTATGAGAAATTCGGTTGGCGGCAGGGCGGTTGTTGGCGTCTCCTTGGGTGAGTTCTTATCCTTGGAGGTCGCGAACTCTATCATTAGGGAGCTCCTGGGGGACCGCTTCTCGGGGGACATCGTCCCCATTGGGACAAGGAGATGCTGTGTCAGGGGGCTGTCGAACGACCACCGGCTGAGGCTGTTTCATGGCGGGCCGAGGGGAGGCATTGCTTGGCGGGACTTGCGCTTTGCGGATGGGGCATGCGCGGACGTTGAGGTTTGCGTCGCCGAGGTGCGCGGCGTTCCTTTCCTTTCTCGCTCTGTTCACTGTCTGAGGCGTCCCCTTCGTAGATGGGGTGAAGTTCTTGCTGTCACCGATGATGGTTTATCTCCGGGGTCCGATCCATCGTCGACTAGGGTTCTCTTGGAGTGCAACAAGTCCTTTCTGGACAGGGCGATGGACCAGGTTTTCTATGGGAATCTAAAGATTGGTCGTTTCTACTGCCGGTTGGAGTTATCGGTGGTGCCTCCACCGCCACCTCCGGCGATGCATGGCGGAGCCGGGGAGACGGGCTTGGGGAGAGGAAAGGCCGTCGTTTCGGTTCTCGAGACACATTTTCCAAAGCAGGGTGCCGCTTCGGGGATCTCGTCCCGCTATGATGTTTTCGTATGTCACTCGGACACCTTCGTACATCAGGCCCTTCCTTTTGCATGGGATCACTGCATGGATGCTTCTCTTGGCTGTTTCCCGGGTGACGTGGCGGTGAGGTGCACGGGGATTAAGGGGGATTTCGGCTTCTTGAAGAGATCGCCTGGAACCTCGTCCCGGACTTTTTCCTCTGATAATCGGGTGGCTCTTTTCAGATCCGGACCCTCCTTCGGATCCGGTTCTGGGTCGGACATTCGTGTTGTGGAGTTGGATCCGATTGTGCCCGGTGGGGCAGACTTCTTTCTTCCGGATCTTGGGAAGCGGTTCTTCGACTCGATTGAGAGGGGTGCTCTTCCTCCTGTATCGGGCCCCCCTCTCTCGATTCCGAAGTGGATGTCGCCGTTGGCCTTCTTCAGGCTCCTCCCTCTGTTACTTCGGAGCACTGCAGTTCTGTTACTTCTTTCGAAGCAGCTTTGGGCTCTTAAACAGTTGCTGGATCTGATGGCGAGTCATCAAGGAGATCTGCAAAGCGCTACAGGAGGAGGAGCAAAGCGCGATCGAGGTCGATAGAGACTCAGTCTTGCCTCACCCTCATGGAGGCGGTGGCCGCGACCGCTGGTATGGTTAGGCCGAGGGGATTCGAAGATGTTTCTAAATGAAAATATTATCTTGGAACGTGAGGGGCTTGGGGGATGCTAACAAACGCAAATCGATGGGTACCTGGTTCAAGGAATGGGACTGTGATGTGGTGATGCTTCAGGAATCTAAGCTCCGTCAGGTGGATGAAGATCTGTGGCGGTATTTTGCTGCTGGGTCTTTAGACGACTTTCGTGCCTTGGATGCGGAGGGATCTTCAGGTGGTTTGCTTATTGCTTGGAGGTCGGCGGTGTTCTCTTTCAACTCGGTGTTCAAGGGGTGCCATTCTATTTCCGTTTCTCTCACGAGAAGGGAAGACTCTTCTACCATGCTCTTTTCTTGTGTATACGGGCCATCTTGCAATATTAAGCGACGGGATATTTGGGACGAGCTTGTTTGGGTCAATCAGTTGTTCGAGGGATTTCCGTGGCTGATTGGGGGTGATTTCAATGTTACCTTGCGCGCCTCTGATTGGCCCGGGTCTAGGGGCGGTTCGGATCCGGGCTCGGTGGACTTCGCTCATTTCATTGACTCCCTTGCCTTGGAGGATCTTTGTGCTAGTGACGTGTCGTACACCTGGAGGAATTCTTCTTCAAGATCTTGCATTGACAGGTTTCTCGCCTCCGAGGCCCTTATGACGAATTTTCACCTTGTTGTTGTTTACTCTTGTCCGCGGTCTTATTCGGATCACATGCCTATTATGTGGGACTAGGGTATTTCCTCTCCTTATACTGGTTTTTTTAGATATGACAAATGTTGGCTACAGGAGGAGAATTTCAAGGACTTCGTGGCTGATATTTGGGCGAAGGATTGTGGTGGGGGGTCTGCTGTGGCCCGCTTTGCGCGGAAGTTGATGCTCTTACGGAAGAGTTTGGCCACTTTTAAGAAAACAACTAGAGCTGCGCGTGTATCTGCCAGGAAGGAGGCGGAGGAGACCGTGGTCTCTTTCGAACTGTTAGAGGGGGAGAGGGAGCTCAGCTCCGACGAGCTGGCCTCCAAGTCTGCGGCACAGGCAAGGGTGGTGGCTGAAGACCGGAAGTGCATGGCGGAGTGGCGTCAGAGGGATAAGATCTCTTGGCTCAGAGATGGGGATGCAAATTCCTCTTATTTCCATAGGATCGCCAGTTCCAGAAGGCGCTCTAATTTTATTCACTCCATCTCCTTTGGCGATAGGGAGATCGTGGGGGAGGCTGCTCTGGGGAGGGAGGTGGCACATTACTTCAAGGAATTCTCTTGTTCGCGTGCCCCTAGACGATGGTTTTGGTCGGGGGAGGGAACTCCTTCTCTCTCTCATGCCAGCTGTGAGGAGTTGATTAAGGAAGTAACTTTGGAGGAGGTTAAGAATGCGGTTTGGGATCTCAACATCAACGCCTCGCCGAGACCGGATGGCTTCCCTGTCGCTTTCTACAAGGATTTCTGGGAGCTGGTGGGGCAGGAGGTTTGGGATGTTATTAAAGAATTTTGCAGTTGTAACGCAGGTTTCGACAAAATAAATAGGGCTATAATCGTCCTCTTGACAAAGATCCCTTCTGCTCATCGTATTGAGGACTTTCGTCCAATTGCAATTTCAAATGGTCTATACTTGATTGTGGCGAAGGTTTTCGCTCGCAGGCTCGCCCCGGTGCTAGATGATTTAATTTCTCCTACCCAGGCGGCTTTCATACGTGGTAGACAAATTGCCGACATTTCGGCCCTGGCTTCGGAGATGGTGGAGAGTTGGACGCGGCGTGGGAGTTCTGGTGTACTTTGGAAAGTGGATTTTGCCAAGGCCTACGATTCTCTGGACTGGACCTTCTTGTGGTCGGTCTTGAGAGCTCGTGGGTTCCCTCCAACCTGGATCGCTTGGATGCATCGTTGCATCTCTACGGTTTCGTTCTCCATTATGCTTAATGGTCGGATCGTGGGTGATCGCTTTCAACCTAGAAGAGGCGTGCGGCAGGGCTGCCCGCTGGCCCCCCTCCTTTTTGTTATTGCGGTGGACGTGCTTCCCAGAATGGCAGTCCACGTGGTTGACCATGGTCTTTCCATGGGCTTCTCCTGCGGCGACCGGGTAATCCCGACCCTCCAGTACGCTGATGACACTATCGTGTTCATCGAAGGGGGTATCGATGAGGTCAGAGGCATGGCGGCGACCTTGGAAATTTTCAGTGAGCTTTCGGGCCTGCTGATCAATCAGAGCAAGTCCAAGGTGATTCCCTTTGCGTTGGACTTGGAGGCTTCCACCGCTTGTGGCCTTGCGCTGGGTTCCCCTCCCTCCTCTCTTCCGATTGACTACTTGGGCTTGCCCCTGGGGGTGGGGAGGGCTAGGAAGAGTGATTGGCGCAAGGTTATTGAGAAGGTGGAGAGAAGGCTTTCCGGGTGGAGTGCGTCCTTGCTCTCTCATGGCGGCCGCGTTGTTCTCATCAAATCGGTTCTTTCTTCTATCCCCGTCTATTTTCTTTCCAATTGGCTGCTGCCGGTGGGGGTGCGGAACATTATTGAGAAGCTGATGCGGAAGTTCCTCTGGGGGAGAAAAGGGCTTTCCTCTCGGGGTCTACATCTCGTGGGATGGGAGGAGGTAACGAGGAGGAAATGTGATGGGGGTCTTGGCATCCGTCGTCTCGACTGGGTCAACGACGCTCTCCTGCTTAGGTGGGTGAACAGGTTGTGGGGGGACTCTACTAAGTTCTGCTCTTCTTTATTGCGCGACATTTTGGGTTTAAGTGGGGAGATGCTGACGGATATTGGTGACACTCGCTCTCATACCCCCTTCTGGCGGGGAATTGTTTCGGTGACCCATCGGTATTCTCATCTCTTTGCTCCCGTTCTCGGCGATGGCTGCTCCCTCAAGTTCTGGACGGACAGATGGGCGGGTGCGGGACCTTTAAGGGATTCTTTCCCTCGTCTTTTTGCTTTGGCTTCCGACAGGCAGGCAACTGTGGCTTCTTCCTGGTCTGGGGACGGCTGGTTCCCGTCGTTGGTGGGCAATCTCTCTGATTAGCGGTTCGACGAGTTTCTTGCTCTTCTGGAATCTATTTCGAATGCGCCCAAACCCTCGAGGGGTCGGGACCATTGGGCTTGGCGGGAGGGCGATTTCTCCACTAGGAAGGCTTTCAAGGCTATCTCTAGTCTTCATCGAGGGGGCTCCGAACCCCTCAATAGCGACTGCAACTTCCTTTGGGGCTTGAGGCTTCCGAAGCGGGTAACTATCTTTCTATGGCTTTTCCGCAGAGGGAGGATTTTAACGCGGGATCGTTGCGCAAGACTCTTTGGTATTTTGGCTTCGATGGATTGTGCTATTTGTGGCAACGACGTCGAATCTATATCTCATCTTTTTTTTGGTTGCCCGGTCACTGCTACCATTTGGGATGAGGCAAGATTGTCTTCGTTCAACACTACGGACTTGGACGGTTTTTGGGACTCTTTGCGCGCCAACAAAGACAGGGACCGCTCGGACTTCTTGGGCATGTTTGCTTGCATTTGGGCGATTTGGTTGGGACGTAACGCGACAATTTTCAGGGGACAGAGGTTTTACAAAGAAAATGTTTTGGCTCACGTGAATCTTTTATCTAGTGATTGGTCGTCGTTGTAGTTTTGAGCAAGCTTCTGGGGATCTTCTCGATCCCATCCCTATTCCTTCCCTCTCTCTGTCTTTGTACTTTTGTTTTCCTTTTTGAAGCTTTTATTAATAAAGTTTTTTGGGGCGAGCGCCACGCCGTGTCTCCCCCGAATTGTTAGTTTTCAAAAAAAAACATGATGGGGAAGTCGATGGAGATGTTCTAATAGAATAAATGCATGTTGTCTAAAGTGGAGAGGAGCTTCTACCATGGAAGGCCATATCGATATTGATATCGTTTCGATATCATGTCGATACAATATTTCAGCAATATATCGCTGAAATATCGCCCATATCGATGCACTTTTCTGAAGGAAATACCTGAAAAGGAGGATACATCGCCATATCGATACCGATATCAGTCTCATCTCGATATCGATATATCGGGGATATATCGCTGATATATCGTGATATTTCCTTCCATGGCTTCTACTATTCTATGAGTTAAGAAATTTATTTTCAAAATCAAAGCAAAGTATTACAAAGCAGCCGTGAGACCTGCTATGCTTTATGGATCTGAATGTTGGCATGCGCACTATATACATGTTTAGAGAATGACAATAATGGAGTGAAAATGCTAAGATGGGTGTGTGGTTATAGACGCAAAGATCGGACTCAGAATGGTGCGATTAAAAGGAAAGTTGATATCTCCAATGGAGAATTAGATGAGAGAAAACTGCTTAATATGTTGTGTCCACTTGTAAAGGAGGTCGGTTGATGTGCCGGTTAGAAGATGCGAGATTTGGGATGTTGAGCCGGCGAGGAGTGGGCGAGGAAGGCTCACGAAGTGTTGGAACGAGACTATCTGAAGGGATCTTAGTTATTTGGAACTAAGCTCGAGAATGGCCCAAGATAAATCTGAATGGAGCCAAATGATCTATGTAGCTGACCCTACTTAATGTGGGAAAAAGGATATGTTGTTGGATATGATCTTATCCAAATCAAAATCACTTGGCGTCATTCAATCCACATGACTTATTCCACTTATAGTTGGAAAGGGCTTGGTTGTTGGTGTTGCATAGAAATCGGTTAATAACTCATCCGAATAATCAAATAGTTGGAACGATTGTTGATGCTTGAGAGTATGAATGTGATATTTGTCTGATACTTGCTTAGGGCGTCACCTCCTGCTTAACTTCATGCCACTATTCTTTGGACACCTTGTAAAAGATAGAGAACTGGAAGGACAACTAACCATGGTTCACAGAAATCATGAGGGTTCATAGAACACACCCAAAAAGTAAAAAAAAGGATATTAGAAGTTCCATTTTTTTCCACTTAAAACATATTTTGCATGCATTCTTCTATGTTCAACCTTTGTAAAATTTAGGAATTGGATTTAGGGTCAAATTCCTCCGCTTTTTGAAGTAACGAACCTATGTTGTAGAGGCATCCTTTCATACAATGTGCTCGACTACAGATCATGTGAATCGCTTCCCATGTGAAATTGCATTAATATATTGCTGTCTTTGTACGTTTCAATTTTTTTTTCTTATCTGGTCATTTCTCCCCTGGGTGCAAGTTTTCTACCAGCTCCTTTCCAGCGTCCATTATTGCAGTGCCATCTATGACAAAATGCACTGACTTTGCTGTATTCATATGTAATATCAACGTATTCAATCATCATTTCACGGGTTCTTACAAGCATCAGTTTAGTCATAAAATTGACTTTATTTCTTTTAGAACACATCTTCCTTCATACTGATACAAAATTGGTGCTCTCTAGTTCAAATTGGTGCTTTCCTAGGATTCTTTGAAATAACATTTTAAATTCCTAATACATGTCTCAAATAAAGTTTTTGTGGGAAGCCAGAAGGTAAGATGGCCACTACTGAGATTTTGTTTGTCATATAATGACCATCTAAAATGTACAGTCCTCCCAAAAAATTAGATACTTAATCTCAACAATCTTCCAAATTTCATTTTTTGAGCCAAAAGGGGGAATACACAAAGATGTTCGCCCTAAGTAAATTAATTAAAAGCGGTTAAGAAAGTTACTCAAGCTATTATGATTCGAGATACTAATCTCAACAGTCTTCCAAAAGTTGGGGGGGGGGGGGGGGGGGGGACAATCCATGAAGGTTGCAACGAGGAGAAGCAGTGACCCTACATAGAACTTCTCCCTGCAGAAGATGACATATTTCCTTCATATCCAATGGGTCCAAATTACTGCTGTGACGCAGCCTTTCAGTAGTTGGTACTCTTTTGTACTCATCCTATGATATTTTGTTGAACTACGCTTGAGAACTACAAAAGTCTGGAAGGGGAGACTTGGGGCAACATTAAAAATTGGTCCTTTGTGAACAAGGACACATCTTCAAGTAATGGCATATATCATTTGATTTTTATGAAAGTAATACAATAGATCCAAAGTGGTCTGACCCTTCTCAAGTGCGTTTTGATGGAGCTTATGCTCTGGGCTGCCCTTATCTAGCAAATATGGCAGTTGACTGTGAAAAAAACTTGCTTTGGACATAAATTAACTACTTGAAGAAGTGCAGGAACTAGATTTATTCTTGATATCTTCATTTAATAAATACAAAATGTGCTTGTCTTGATTAGTCTTTCTGCCTTGATTGAAATTTAAGTTATTTCTATTCCCGGATTTCTTTCAAGTTTAAGCTTAGGATTATATATTTTTTTCTAGTAATGGAGTGTCCCAAGTTGCACTTAGAAAATATAACAATTCTTCGTGGCCACTGCCATGGGGTTATCCGTTTATATCGATGAATATAATGGAAATAATTAGGAAATATTTTTTGTCATTTCATGAGGATGTATTTATCTTTACTGTTATAGGAAATATTTTATCCTTACTGTATTTATCTTTACCGTTGCTCACGAGGATGATGATAATACAGTAGGATGTATCTCGATGATGATAATACAGTAGGATGTATCTATCTTTACTGTTATAGGAAATATTTTTTTGTCATTTCTTCCATATATCCTTTTCTAAGTGTTTCCCCTTTTATATTTTGCCCTCTAGGATTTCTCTTCTATATAAAGGAGCCCATGATCTCTGAATAAACAATCTATTTATTTATTTCCCCATGGTGTCGGAACAGCTTTCCCATACTAGAGCTATGGCATCCTCTTGATATCCTAGATCCCACTCTCTACCCTCTCTATCTGCCCTCGGCCCCGCACACACCCTCTTATGCTCCATTGACCCCCGCTCGACACCCTTCTCAGACTCACACAGGCCTAGCACTGACCAACGGCCCCCTCGCATGGGTCCAGCGTCGCCCAACAGCTGTTTGTGTGGGCTCCAGTGCCGCCAAACACCTAGCACGAGTCCCAGCGCCTCCGTGCGGGAGGTCCTCCCTGTGGGCTCCAACAACACCCGTGCATCCCTATTTGCATCATCCAACAGCACGGTGTGTGCCTAAGGTCGTCACAGTGATTCCATACCCATACCCAGCATGTGCGTGTATCCCCTTGAAAATAATCCCATTTCGCGTGCGACTTGATCATATTAGCCTGCTATAAATCTCAGATTCACTCCTACCAATTGGCCTTGATTTCTTGTGGCATATGCTATATTGCAAGCACATGCTTAGTTGTTCACTTTTCAGTCACAAGACTCCCGACTTATTTTAAATTGTGAGGATTATGAATTCTTTAAATATGATAACATCAATTACACAAGTTTGGTGGTTGTAGCTGCAGGATACTTAAGCCACATCACTTGGGGCCATTCACATCCTTTTTTTTGCACCCTATGGTTTTCGTCGGGGGTAATCTTTGTCTTCTGACTTGTTTTATCAGACATATTTTAGCCTTATGGGGAGGCGGTATAACTTAAGAAAAGTGGTGTGTTTGAAAGTGATCGTGGCCAGTGACCTTTCTCACTTGTTATAAAATTCACACGGCTATTTCTTTGTACATTTTCATAGAACCATTGATGGCAAGACTGAAAAAGCTGATATTTATTCACTCTATATTTTTTATCTTGCAGAAATTCAATAGCTATACATTAAGATTTAGAAGGAAGGAGGCTAAGAGGGCTTTACTACGTGATGCCAACCTGTACTTGGAGCACCTTATACATGTTTGCATTCTAACCTGAATATCCTATTTGAATTTAAATATCAGTCCTATGAGCTTGACGAAGCATCACAACAGTTTCATTTTTGAAACATTTAATTGCATGCTTACCATTGAATTTTTTTATACTTTTCATGTGTAAAGCCCAATTTAAGTAATTGTTCAGAGTTACTCTACAGCTGTAAGCAAGCTTGCTAAAATAGTCCAACTAGCCAGATTAGTTAGTCTGCCTAGTCTAATCAATGTGGTGTCAGGGAGTGTGATTGTAGGGGGTTGACGACGCCGGTGATTCAAACGGCGGATGATTGATCACATATGAGAATCACCCGTTTTTAAGATAAAAAAATCTTGGATGGGGCAGAAGCAAATTCCAGCAAGAAAAACCAAGTTCAAGTCTTCTAAATATCGTTTATTTCTCAAGAGTTTTCTTGTATAATTTCATGTTTTTTTCTACCTACGTTTTGGAAGAGCAGCCCCTGTTCTGTGCTGCAGCCCATGTAATGTTGGGGCTTTCTTTTAATTTTTATAATGGGACATCCCTGCTATAAGGGAGCAGCATGGGGGTTGGAATGTGGGAAGGAAGATCTGAAGAAACCAAGGAAACCCATACGGGCATATCTCCTCTCCCATTCTCTTCTCTTCCTCTCCCCGCCTCTCCCTCTCTCTCTCTCAGCAACCTTCTCTTCCCCAGCTTCAGCCTTTTCTTCTCTTCCCCAGCTTCAGCATTCTCCATCTTTCCCAACCCCGACCTACCTTCTCCAGCAAGCTTCCCCTCTTCCCCTCAGCTCTCAATCTTCTCTAATAACCTCTCCCTTTTTCCCAGCCATCCCTCTCTTCCCAGCAGCCCCCAGCTCCCTTCCTCCTTTCCAATCCTTACTGCATCCCTCTAACAGCTCCAGCAGTCCCCCCTCCACCTTTACTTCCCCTCTCATTGCACAAACTTCATCATCATGCTTCACCCCAAATAACCCAACCTCTCGCCACTGTTAGAGCCCTCCTTGCCACCTCCACGTTACTGTAGTGGTTGTTTTTCTGATTTTTGGTGGTGAGTTCAGCTATGGTTCCGATTCTGCTTAGAAATGAATTATGCAATTGTTTAGTTTTATTTAAATGAAATCAAACTCAAAATATTCCAGATCTTGTAACATTTTGGAACTATCTTCCGGTGTCATTCTTGTTGAACATTTGAGTACCTTGGTGATGTATTCTTGATTTTGTCTTACGTGTATTTCTTGGTGTTCCCATTGTACTAATGCAAGGCTAGAAATTGTTCCTAATAACTAATCTGATTATTTACCTATGCGGCCAGTTCGGGTTTGAACCTATAATAGTGATGCATCGAGTTGGTGTAATCATGCATTTAGTTGATTAATTATCGTCGTCCATCATATTCATAGGCCGTACAGTCATTCGACGACTTAAGTAGTTGGATTGCATCAAAGTGGTGTCAGAGCAAAATCGACCCGTAAAAAAAATCATCATTTCATTTTGCACTTGCATTGCATCTGTCTTTTTTCTTCTCCTTTTTTCTTTCCTTCTTCTCTTTTGTGTGACTCGTAATTTTAATCTCCGCAAGTTGTAAGGCCCTCCTACCACTTTATTTTCTGTCAGATGTCAGATGCTGCGTACCTTAATGTAATTGTTTTTTGTATGTGCACGGCTCTGTCGACCGCTTTTATTTTACTGCTTGTCGCTTGGCTCTGCTAATCATCTTTATATTATTACTAGTTGTACGGCTTTATCGACCACTTTAAATTGTTTAGCTCTACCAATCCTCTTCATTTTCCTGCTCGTTGAACGGCTCTGCCGACCTCTTTTAATTTTCCTGATTGTGGTTCAGCTCTGCCAAGTGCCAACCGTCTTTAATTTCCTACTCATTGTACGACTCTGCCGACTGTTTCTTTCTAATTTTCTACTCGTTGGCTCTGTCGACTATTTTATCCCCCGTCCTATATTTACAATTTTAATTGTTTAAATTCTCTTTTTTTGTTGCAAGAAAACAAAAAAATCTCCCTTGTTTTTTTCATTCGCTCTATGACAGTGTGATTTTAGAAACTGATCGACGATGGTTCATCAACCTAGCCCTCATTCTGTGGTACGTCTGGAAGCCATGATAATAAGCCTTGGTTGTTAAATCTGTCGTACTAGCATCCAATTAGGAAATATAGAGAGAACAATGATTAGGCATGCCCAGCAGTTGGAAGCCATGATACCAAACAAGATAGAGAGGCGATATAAACATGATCACACCTTAAGGATTTCTTTGCAATCACAAAACTCGAGATCTTAGTTCCCATGACCGTCTATATCACCTACAAGATCAAGTGGTAGTTGATCCTAGGTCAAGGAATGCCACAAAACCCCCAAATCAGGAGTCACCACACAAATCAAGTAATAAAGATAGAAAGTCCCACGAGCAACGAGAGGTGAAGCGACCTAGAGAACACATGTCATGGAGTCGACATCCTAATCATTTACAGAACTTCAAATGGGACCACGTCATGTTGATTGATGTGGATGAATTTTGGAAGACATGATACTGATGTCTTCTTAGCATAGATGGATCAATTGGATCGCTTCTTCGTGCAAATGGATCTGTCGATTGAGAATATGGTTCGGGTTACCACATTGAAATTAAAGGGACTCGCCTTACTTTAGTGGAAGCGACTTCGAGAGGAGCACCACCATCATGGTAAAGAACAAGTTTGTTCTTGGACCAAAAAGCAACATAAGCTATGTGACATGTTTCTACCGAAGGAATATCGGCATAACTCTTAGGGCTTGTTTGGTTGCTGGGTTGGACTGGGTTGGGTTGGTTGGGGTACCCCTGTGAATAGTAAACTGTGAGGAGGATTGAGAGGGTTGGAAGAAGGGGTACACCGGTGTACTCCAACCCAACCCAGTTCAACCCAGCAACCAAACATGCCCTTACCATCATCTTCAAACCCTTCGCCAAGGGGCATGTACCATCAAGGAATACACCAAAGAATTCTAGGTCTCAGTAGCTCGGAACAACCCAAAGGAAAGTGACTCTCAACGCACACATGGATCGCGAACATATAACTCAGTCAAACTATACATGTGTGATGATCATACAATGGATGTGGCCCATGATAGAGCTACTCGGATTGAGACCAACTCAACTAAAAACATCACTCCACACTCAACACCCACAATCACCTCTAATGTCCCGACCACCATGCTAAACACATCCACGAGACTAAGTAGGATTGGGTCACAGTCAACCATCAAATGAATTGCTTCGAGATCTTGCACCACTCCTGTAGATACCTTCGCCCAACCTCGATCCGCTCATGCTAGATCAGGAATCCTTGGTGCTCGGCTTACCATGGGATATGACCCCCTGCAAAAGGATCATATGGCAACCGAGTGTCCCGATCCACACATAAAAACACACGCTTAGCTTAGTGCATGATGAGCCAAGTGATGAGACCACCCTACATGTGAAGTTGAACCTGAAATGATGGCCGAGTGTCCAAATGATACGAAAGATTACAAAACTAGCAAGGTTGATACAATTACTAGTGGTTCTTTCCCCTTGATCAAACTCAACGACCTTGAAGGAGAAAATAGTGCACCAATGGAGTTTGTTCCGAAGTTCATACTAGCACTTGAAAATGAGAGAGGTAATGCTTGGATACAAAAGAGCACCTTCCATACCTTATGTACTTCCAATGACCGTCTTGGCTCTCTATTGTCCCGTGGAGGGAGTATAAGAAATTTTGTGGTCCACGAGACAATCGACGAATTAGGGGCACATACAACCGTTGGATCAATGCCATAAGGTGGTTTGGTTTAATAGAGGGACTCAAATACCATATCAACATCAGTGCCTCACTAAATTTTCCCTTATCCCGACCTATGAAGATGATGTATGTTATCACATCATGCCTATGGAAGTGCATCACTTGTTGATGGGACACTCTTGACAGTTTGACGTAGGTACAAACCATGAAGGGATGAAGAATACTGATATGATGGATAAGACACGAATCACCTTTCAATATCGACCATATGCTCATAATCCCAAGCAAATGATAAGCGACCAACGCGAAGATCCCCAAATGGATCGTCAAAACTCTATGATGGTCAAGTTTCCTTACCGTACACACAAATCGCATGAGATTCTTGATGCCTCTACTTTCCAACTTCATCTCTGAGAATCATTGGTCACTTTTGTTTTTATTGGTAGAGAGATTGTGTACGATGCTACAAACTTAGGTCAAGAAGATCATGAAGTTGCCCTGACCTTAAAAGAATATGTAGATGTCGAGCCCAAGAAACCCCCACCTCTACAAGACAAACTACCCCATGTGACTCCTATTCCAGAAGCTGGCCTAATAACCCATATGCCTCATTATCAGATGGCTTCAAAGAGTCAAACACAAAATTTAGATCCTAACTCTCCTTGGTCAATTCCTACACGTCATCAAGAGGATATCCCTATGGACTATGTAATCATGCTTATCCCAACTGCTAGGATGATTGTCTTTGAGTTTTCCATGGCTGATCCGATTTCTAAAATGATATATTATGTTTTGTGTATGAAGTCCTTGGATGCATCCCATAAAATTGGTCCCTTCTCCATGGGAGTTGTCTGTTTGTGTAGCATACCTCATTTATTTTTGTCTGATAAGGCATCAAGTCATTGTACAAGTTGGGCATGCATTTACACTGTAACATTGCACATCACTTCCAGATTGATGGTCAAACAAAAGTAATAATCATATCTTTGGGACACTTGTTGCATTGCCTCTTAGGAAAACAAGCTGCTCAATGGGACTCGGTTCTTCTTTGTGCTGAAATTTCTTGTAAGGGTTCATCTTATCAATCCATTAGGAAATCTCCTTTTGAATGTTTTTACGAATTTCCAATTCCATGTTACTTGATCAAGTTTCCTTGGTTCAATCCAGATGGATAGGTGACCATATGGCTAATCCCACCTATCAACTCTACCATAAAATCTACATTAAATCCCAAACCACATCAACCACATACCCAGAACAAGCCAATACCCACGTGAGAAAGATGTGATTTAGGGAAGGAAATTCGATCATGGCCTATTTTCGGGAAAAAATGTTTTCTCGAGCGAACCCACCACAAATTAAGCCCAAACAAAATTGGTCCTTTCAGGTTCATCAAGGAGACGGATCCAAATGCTTATGCAATGGACCTCTTGCCAAAGATCGATCCCTCGTCGATATTAGATATTGACAACAATGCATCTATACTAGAGCTTCCACAAATGAAATCATCACCAACAATCTCTGCATCAACATTGGGTCTAGATATCATTGAAGACATCCTTGAAATATGTGAATTGGAAATGATTCACGGGCTCGTCCAATGATGGAAGGAACATCGCCTGGAAGTTAATTAACAGATTAAAGAACATAAATTTAAAAAAGTTTCACCCTGATTGCCTGCAAAGCTACTACAACACAATCTTGCCGGAGCAAGATTCTTCTCAGGAGGGGGGAATTGATGCAATTCAAGCCTCAAATCTTGGAGAGGCAGAAACAAATTCCAGCAAGAAAAAAATCAATTCAAGTCTTCTAAAGATTGCATTTCTTAAGGGTTAAAATTTCATGATTTTTTCTACCTACGATTTTTTCTACCCACTTAAATGGTCTGGTGGTAGTGTGGTGTGTATACCACCCAAAAGACCATGGTTCAAATTCCCCCTTGTGGGGGTTGCGTTAGGTAGTCGACAACCATCATAAAAAATAGTCGAATCTTTCAACATGGATTTGAGCAAGAATCCATGTAGCCGACCCCACTTATAGTGGGAGAAGGTTTTGCTATTTTTAATAGGCCTGCTATAAAAGAGCAGTAGCGGGGGTTGGAATGGGGGAAGGAAGATCTGAAGAAACCAAGGAAACCCATACGGGCATATATCCTCTCCCCTTCTCTTCTCTTCCTCTCCTCCCCGGCGTCCCCGCCTCTCTCTCTCTCAGCAACCTTCTCTTTCCTTCTCTTACCCAACTCCGACATTTTCTTCTCTTCCCCAACTTCATCATTCTCCATCTCACCCAACCCCGACCTACCTTCTCCAGCAAGCTTCCCCTCTTCACCCAACCCATCTTCTCCAGCAACCTCTCCCTCCCCCCCCAACCATCTCTTTCTTCCCAGCAGCCCCCAACTCCCTTCCTCCTTTCCAGTGACCCTTACTGCATCCCTCTTACAGCTCCGACAGTCCACCCCTCCACCTTTACTTCCCTTCTTACTCCACAAACTTCATCACCGTGCTTCATCCCAAACAACCCAACCCCTCCACGCTGTTAGAGCCCTCCTCCTTGCCACTGCCATGTTATCATAGTGGTTGTTTTTCTGATTTTTGGTATTGAGTTCAGTTCATCTAGCTTCCTGTACTTCTCTTCTCTTTTCTATGGTTCCGATTCTGCTTAGAAATGAATCATGCAACTGTTTAGTTTTATTTAAATGAAATCAAACTCTAAACATTCCATATCTTGCAATATTTTGGAACGATCTTCAGGTGTCATTCTAGTCGAATATTTGAGTACCATGGTGATATATTCTTGATCTTGTCTTACGTGTCTTTCTTGGTGTTCCCATCGTTTTAATGCAAACCTGGAAATTGTTCCTATAACTAATACGATTATTTACCTATGCGACTAGTTTGGGTTTGAACCTATAATAGCGATGCATCGAGTTGGTTTAATCATGCATTTAGTTGGTTAATTATCGTCGTCCGTCATTTTCACTAGCGGGGGACCCGTGCAAAAGCACGGGAAACTATATTATTATCAATGCGGAGACACGAAACTTAACGAAGCAACATCAATCAATTTTTTTAAAAAAGGAAAATAATGAATCGCAATTCTTTGGGTTTGAATTCAGCGGGAAAAAATGCTTGAAATCCATAGAGAATTTCTGCAACTCATGGTGCACTTGCAAAATAAGTTGTTTTCCTCGTACGGTCTTTCTCTATTTATGAAAAGCGATGTTCAGATTTAAATCTCCATTTTTCTTTGATGGATCTGAACATCCCATAGAAAGGGGGGGTGTAAAATAATAAGGATAGAGAATTATCATAGTTAAATAATCACTCGTTTTGGGTCACTATGCGCTCTCGTGCTGATCGGACTAGGAGGGAGCTGCTCTGCCCCCTCGCTTGCATCTGGGCGCTGTGGCTCGCCAGGAACGCGAAGATTTTCAGGGGCCAAAGGTTCTACAAGGAGAACATTTTAGCGCATGTTGATTTACTTCTGAGTGACTGGATGCTCTGGTAATGCTGTGGCCGCGTGTTGGTGATTGGGTTGTGGTCTGGGGTATCGTCAGGGATCCTCTCGATCCCTGATGTTTGTATCACTTTGTACTTCTCCTCTCCTCTCCCTCGTCTGGTTTTTAATAAAATTTGGGGCGAACACCACCATGTGTCTCCCCCGAAACGTTTTGATTTCAAAAAAAAATAATCACTGGACTTCCATTATATGCCAACCCCTCTAGAACCCACAGCAAGAGTTTCATAGCCTATATGCCTTTAGAACCAAGCAGCTTGGAAACTATGGGTATGTCAAAATAGTGTACTCTCTCTCAAGAGATGCAACATTAAAGAAATGTATTTGAAATCAACATTTGATGAGTGACAATCAAATTATAACTTAATTAGGAAGTACAGGTGTCATGACAATACAACCCTGCGATGCCTACAAAATGCCAACAACTCAAAGGATTGCACCTCACAGAATAAATAGTTGATATGAACTTCAGCACATGAACATAAGCATGGGGCCTTAATGAGTAAAAGTAAATATTAGTTGAAACAAAATTCATATTTTCTTGATCAATGCTATCTCCCAAATTAATATTGTAAATATTGGGCGGGCCCAAATTAAGAATATTTCCAGCAATGACCAGCAGTGGACAAACATTATCAAATTTATCATATGATCTTTTTGATGTATTTTGTGTTTTTTGGACTTAAAGGAAAGAAATAGATTCATCTTGCATTGAGGCTTGCTGATGCACATTATCTGCCTCCTCCATATCCCATACTTTATAAAGCTAGACCTACAACCCATATCACATTTGAACTTGTCTTACTGAAAAGAAAAAGGCTGATTTGACTGAATATTTGCCATCATTATATATAGTTAGTAGGTGAAATTGCAAGTAGTCGAGTGTACATAATACTGGATTAATCACGGTATCACCCAGATTCAAAAAGGTGAACAACAGAAACAACTGAAGTGGACAGAGAAACCGACAACTTAAGCATACTTTCTTCCAATTACAGGGCATAATCATGACTTTCCATTTGTCTCTACGGATCCTTCCATATATAAGATTTTTTTATCTCGTTCTTTTAGAAAAAAATGACAAAGAGATTACTTGGCATACAAATATTGAGAAGAATGTCTCATACATTCAGTTCTTTCTACAGTCTTATACATTTAGTCCGTTCTATACTTCCATCCTCACATTGATATGCAACATGACTTACTGTCAATATGGACATAGATTTAATGGAAGCACATGTCAAAGAAATTCTGTAAAATAGTACGTGATTGTACAACACCTACTTCCAATCTCGCCCATCCTACAACATATGTCATCGACGTCGGCGAAAGAACCGTCTTCGTCGAAGAGCTAACACATGCAGAGGATGGTGAAGGAGGTGCTTTATCCTGTGGTCGTGCTGTGGGCGATTTGGCGGGGAAGGAATGATTTGTTGTTCTCGGGCCAAAAGTTCTATAAGGAGAACGTGGGGATTTTTGCTAAACACCTAGTGGGGGATTGGGCGTTGTAATGGTGTTGTAGTGTCGGGATGTGACTGTTTCTGTTCCCTCTCTTTTCCCTTTCTATGTTGAATAAATTTTTGGGGCGTGCACCGTCGAGTGTATCCCCCTTGCTTCTGGATTTCAAAAAAAATGCAGAGGATGGTGATCTGGTTATCACTGTCTATGTAGCAGATCTTGCCATCGGGGATGGTGCCGTGGAAGCTGTAGAAAGGCCTCACGCCGCAGGAAGTGTCTTAACCACATGACGCAATGGGGGCGTCGGGAGATGGGGTGCATGTGGTATTCGATGCTCGACGTTTCCAGGAACAGGAGAAAGGGCGCAGGAGAAAGGGCGGTTGGACTTGGGGATTTGGACGAGGGAGAAAAGAGGGAAGAACAGGATGGTGTTCGACAACAGAGATTTGGGTCAACGGCGATGGCAGTTGCAAATGAGAGGCTCTAAGGCCGAAAAGATTGACAAGGACGCTGACGTGAGAGGCAGTGGAAAGGGAAGGGAGTCGGAGGGCGATGCATCGATGGTAAAGAGTAGTAGGAGGGTGGGATTCGTATAAAATGGAAAGGGCAAAAGTGGAAAGATAAACTGGACACATAGGGCTAATCTGGAATGTAGGGAAACAAAATTAATGGGGGTCAGCCGAGACCCCCTGCTTAATATGTAGTAATAGATAGGTTGTACAGTCATTGGACAACTTAAGAAGTAGTTGGATTGCATCAAAGATACTCCAAGAATTAGGCATAATCTAATATTTGCAGGATAGAAGTCCTAATCGACTGAAATAATTGCAAAGCAAGAAAGAAGGTAAGGGTAGCTACCTACTGGACGAGGAATGAAGTAGAATGGTGAGTGATGTCGTCTCGAAAAAGTGCTCCGATAAGCATGGTTATCGCTCAAAACCAGGCGAAGGTTGAGCTTGAACGAGACTTGTGGCTGCGTAGTAAGGTCAAAATGATTGGATCCGTTCTCCTTGATCCCGACTGTCTTGCAGAGGTACGAGGAACTCTTCTCGTTGTTGTTATCACCAGCAAAGAGGCGGAGGAGTTGGGTGGGCAGAGATGGTGGCCGAGATTATGCTTGCACATAAAGATGATCAGTGGCATTGGGGGAGAAAGCTAAGCTTAATAGATGAGATGAGGACAACTGGAGTAATGGGCGGTATGGAGGGAAGAGAGGGTCATTTAACGGTGGTTGGCACGAGGTTTGGGGTTGATTGGGTTGTCAGAAAGAAATGGTGAAAGGAGGGACATCCATCGTGGGCGACATGGGGTTGGAGGTAAGATGAGAGCTATGGTGGTGACACCAACAGAAAATGTTTACTCTAAAAAACAAATATTAAATGAAAAACAAATCAAGAAAGGTCGAATATGAGAAAAAAAATTAAAAATGTAAATTATTAAATTCTCCACATTTTCAATGATGAGCTCATGACCAAATTTGGTTTATAGAGAAGAGTAGGAGTTTTTGTGACCCTTTTATAAGTATTAAGTATTAAATACCTGAGTGTGCAATTTTGTATTTTTTATTAATAATTTAAATAAAACAAAACAAAACAAAATATTATGAGTAAAATTACTCATTAATCTATTTTTTTAGATTTTTAATAAATAAGGAAATAAATTATAGAAAGAAATATTTATAAAGCTATACAACAACAACAAAGCCTTTTCCCACATTAAGTAGGGTTGGCTACGTGGATTCTTTGCCTCCATTCAGATTTATCTTGTGTCATTCTTAGGCTTAGATCTGAAAAACTAAGATCCCTTTGTATAGTCTCATTCCAACACTTTTTGGGCCTTCCTCGCACTCTCTTAGCCGTCTCAACATCCCAAAACTCGCGTCTCCTAACCGGTTCATCATCTGACCTCCTTAGCAAATGGACAAACCACCTTAAGCGGTGTTCTCGCATCTTATCCTCAATCAGAGCTACACCAACTTTCATTTTGATTACATCATTCCGAATCCGATCTTTACGTGTGTATCCACACATCCACCTTAGCATTTTCATTTTTGCTACTATCATTCTCTGCACATGTCTATGGTTCTCAGGCCAACATTCAGATCCATAGAGTATAGCAGGTCTCACTGTTGCTTTGTAGAACTTTCCTTTGATTTTCAAAGGAATTTTCTTATCACAGAGAACAACGGAGGCTCATCTCCACTTTGGCCAGCATACATTTATTCTATTAGTAACATCTTTATAAATTTCCCCATCATGTTGCAAAATAGATCCCATGTATCTAAAACAATATTTCTTCTGAATGTTATCGTCACCAAACTTCACCTCGATTCCTTCATTATTGCTTGCATCAAAAGTGCATTCCATATATTCAGTCTCAACCCTCCTTATACGAAATCTTTTAATCTCCAATGCATGTCTCCAGACCTCAAGCTTCTCATTCACTCCATTCCTAGTCTCATCAATCAACACAATATCATCAACAAATAACATACACCAAGGTATCTCATCCTGAATGTACCTTGTCAACTCGTCCATAATCAAAGTAAAAATAAATGGACTTAAAGTTGAACCTTGATGTAAACCAATGTTGATGTCAAAATAGTTAGTCTTCCCATTCTGGATCTTTACACAAGATAAAACCCTATCATACATATCCTTTATGAGGTCAATGTGTAGGACATGTACTTGTCTCTTCTCCAAAATTCTCCACAATGTCTCACGTAGGACAGAATCATAGGCCTT
This sequence comes from Ottelia alismoides, assembly GCA_037367405.1. NCBI lineage: Eukaryota > Viridiplantae > Streptophyta > Magnoliopsida > Alismatales > Hydrocharitaceae > Ottelia > Ottelia alismoides. The sequence continues at coordinate 273,283 of JAZKJV010006986.1, read as the reverse complement.
CTCCTAACCAATAAAGATCATATGGAGGTTTTTCTTTTTAGCTCTATAAATCTTCATTGTTCTCCTTAGCAAATGGATGGCTTCAATGGTTGAGCGACCTGTCATGAATCCGAATTGATTTTCTTTTACTTTGGAAACTTGCCTCAGCCTTCTTTGGATCACACGTTCTCAAATTATCATAGTGTGACTCATCAGCTTGATACCTCTATAATTTGAACAAATTTGAATGTCCCCTTTGTTCGTATAAAGAGGCACCACGATATTTCTCCAATTGTTGGGCATTTTATTGCTCTGCTAAATAACATTGAATAAATTTGTAAGCCAAATCAAACAACGCTTACCTAAAACTCTCTGTACTTCTTTAGGAATGTCATCCGCTCCTACACCTTTCCTAGGTATCATAACCTTCAAAGACTCCTCTACTTACTTTCTTTGTATTTGTCTATAGCTTGCACGACATGGAATGCCGTATCGATATTGATATCGTTCGACGATATATCGATGATATATCGTCGAAATATCGCCAATATCGATGAGCATTTGTGAAGAAAATGCTTGGAAATCGGGATATATCGCCATACCAGTGCCCATATCGATCCCATGTCGATATCGATATATCGGCGATATATCGCCGATATTTCCTTCCATGTTGCACGACTCAAGTAACTTTTACTACTAGCTAGATCACCCAAAGTGATCTCTCTATTTCCTTCCCCAATGAAAAGCTTATGGAAATATTGCTTCCTTCTAGTCTCTATATCCTTCTGGGTAACAAGCACGCGACCTTCCTCATCCTTAATGCATCTCACTTGAGAAAGGTCTTTGATTTTTCTTTCTCGTACTCAGGCCAATATGAATATACCCTTCTGGCCCTCCTTAGAGTTGAGATTTTTGTATAAAAATGTCATAAGCTTTTGACTTAGCTTCGCTTACAACCTTCTTTGCTTCCTTCTTTGCTATTTTGTAGTTTGTGATAGTTTCCTCTGTTCTATCCTTAGACATAGTTTTAAAGCATGCTATTTTAATTTTGTGCTTCTCTTGCACCGTTCCACTCCACCACCAAGACTCCTTTTGGCCCGGATCTCCTCCCTTTGACCCGCTTAGTATGGCTTTGGCTACCCTTTGGATACAAGATGCTACCGCCTCTCACATCTCGTTTGCACTTCCGCTACAATCACAAGATAAGTCTTTTAAAACCTTCTCCTTAAAACTCGATTGCTTCAATTAAAGATTCCACCATTTAGTTCTAGTGATCTTGGAAACCCTCATTTTCTTTATTAACCCTTTTATTTGCATATCCATGACTAATAAGCGATGTTGGGTAGTCAAACTCTCTCCTGGGACTTTTTCAGTCTTTGTAACACAACCGATCTCTTCTCCTCCACGCAAAGTAATCTATCTATGTTGTAGTTGGGCCGCTCTTATAAGTAATTACATGCTCCTCCCTCTTCTTGAAGAGAGTATTTGCTATGAAAAGATCATAAGCCGTTACAAAATTTAGAATGACTTTTCCCTCTTCATTTCTATCGCTAAAACCATGGCCTCCGTGAACACTAGCATACCATGAAGCATTCTTTCCCACATGTCCATTAAGATCTCCATTTAGGCAAACCAACTCCCTTGTCCTAAAAAGCTTGTTTAATCCTTTTATCAAAACCAATTTGAGGTGTATAAACTGAGATGATATTCGAAATTTATTCATCAAGCACCAACTTTAGCAAAATAATCTGATCTTCGAATCTTTGCACCTCAACCACACAATCCTTCAAATCCTTATGAACAACCACTCCAACACTGTTTCTACCATTATCTTTACCTGAATACCAATTTAAAGCATAGAAGGCAGTATCGGTGATATTTCGCCGATATATCGATTTCGATAGGAAAAGGGTTTCGATATCGCCCAATATATCTTTTTACAGGGATATCAGCGATATATTTCCATATCAGCTCATATCGATCAAAAATGACTGGAAGTACAAAATATCCCAGATGTCGATCGATATCATCGATATTTCGCCGATATTTCTATATATAAATGTTATTATTCATGCAAGATTGATTCCACTACTTATCTTGCTACACCCAGTATTGAAACACATATCTAGCTACACTTAGTATTAAAACACACAATGATTTCTATATTTTTTGTTTCGGGTTGGGGGCGCTGCCCTTGCACCCCCACAAGGGGGTGGGGGGTGGGCAACCTGGCACCCCCTAGCCCCCTCCCCCCCAAGCTCGCTGATTGGGCAGTGAGACCTTCCGTACTAGTAGGGTATGGTATGACAGGAGGGTGGATACAATGGTTCTTAAACTTAGGGGTGTCCAGTCAATTTTAATTCTTCTCCCCCTACCCCCTCGAGAATATTATTATGAATTATATCTCTTAAAAAATATTATATCCGCTATGAGAGACAATAGGGTAGGGGCCGATTCATATCCTCCAAGGAATTCTTGATTTAGGTAATCTCTTTTACAATATTACATTGATTTAAATATTTTTCATTTATTTTTGTAAATAGATAAATATGTATACCAAAAAAACATTGTCACCTTAAATATTATGTACATTTTTTGAATCAAATGACTCATGTCAATGCCATTCACTATGTCATGTGACTAATATGACCGATAGGAGCGAGTGATATAAGGATCATAAATGATATATAATTATGTGTTATGAATATCTAAGTGTATATTTGCAGGTTATTTCATGTTGTGAGAACTTGAATGAAATCCATTTCCAATATCTTTAAATCAATTCTTCAAAAAACATCTATAAGTCAAGAATCAACATTAATATCGATATGTTCGTAATGATTGATATATGCGATATAAGCTTCATAGATGATCGATTGTATGATCTAAGATTATATTTGCAAGTTATTTAGTGATCTAAGAACTTAGATGAACTCCATTTTCAATATATATATATATATAGAGAGAGAGAGAGGGCTTATCCACTGCGCACAGGGCTCATTAGCGTTTCAATGAGCACTCATTTTAGGCCTTACACGTGTATTAACAATAACTATATTTCTAATTATAGGCTACGACGAGTTTAAAAAAATCCTATATTTCCTATTATACAACGTCCTTAAAAATTGGAAGACGGTTTTGGAAAGAAACAATTCAAATAAATGATTCCACGTGGATGATTAAGGATCCAAACACTATGATAGTAATAAATATAATTCGGTCAAGTAAATACGTATTGTGAGATCAGTAATATCAAAAAAATGATCAGTAATTTACATCGAAATAGTTGCATTGTACAGAATCTAGTAATATGTATAAAATGTTCAGGTAAATGTGTGTTGTGCGATCAGTAATAACATAACAAATGGTTAGTAATACCAGTGTCTATGTAATGTGCATTGCATTGACAAATAGTTACTTTCTTACTTGAGCAATGCCCATGACTTACTGACCATAACTTTGTTATTACTGATCTCATAGTAGCTATTACTGACCATTGGTTATGGTTTTAGTGACATCACAACAAGCACTTACTTGAGCAATGCCCATGACTTACTGACCATAACTTTGTTATTACTGATCTCATAATAGCTATTACTGACCATTGGATATGCCCATGACTTACTTGAGCAATGCCCATGACTTATTGACCATAACTTTGTTATTACTGATCTCATAGTAGCTATTATTGACCATTGGTTATGTAAATTACTGACCGTTATTTGGATATTACTGATCTCACAACAACCATTTATGTGAGTATTGTGTCGAAATTACTGACTTCTATTCAAAGTAGCAATACATATAGAAATTACTGACCATTGGTTATGGTTTTACTGACATCACAACAAGCACTTACTTGTCCATTGTGTATATATTACTGAATTCTGCAACATGTAATACAATGAATGTAAATTACTGACCTTTGTTTTGGATGTTACTGATCTCGCAACAACCATTTACTTGACTATTATATATATTACTGACGTGAGCATTTGGATCTCGATTTTCTGTAAGAAATCATCTATTCGTTTATTTTCTTTCCAAAACGATCTTCCTATTTTATAGGACGAGATATAATTGGAATAACACTTATTGTTAAATCGCTTTGCATATTAATCTCCTTCCAAAAACAACATCCTTCGAAATAGGTAACCACTCAAATGGGAATACACGTGTATGGCCAATAAATGGTGCGCACCGAAACGCTAATGCGCCCTGTGCGCATTGGATAAAAATCCTATATATATATATATATGTCAACAACTAACAGTACCGGCGATATGTTCGATATGACCGATGTGTGCAATATAAGGATCATAGATGATCTATATGTGTCATCTGAGTGTATATTTGTAAGTTATTTAATGTTATAAAAACTTGAATGGAATCTATTTCCAATATCTGTAGGTCATGAATAAACATTAACAACGATATGTTCGATATGACTTATATGTATGATATATGGACTATCAATGATCGATATTTGTGACATAGGTGTGTATTTGTAGGTTATTGTTGTTTTAATATCATGGATGATCTTAATTTCTGAAAAACGACAAAAATAACTTTTGAACCTTTTCTGACCTTTCCACAGATATCGTCGATATATCGGTGATATATCCCGATATATCCATTTTCGGGCAGACCGAAATGATATCGATATCGATACAACCTTCTTATTTAAAGCATGTCTTCTCGATCTCCCTTGCTTTCTCCCCAACCCATTTTGTCTCTTGGAGACATAATATATGAATCTTCCTTCTTTCCATAGTATCTACTATCTCCATCGATTTACCAATCAAAACTACCTATCCGCAACTTCCTTTGCAAATCTTTTGGACTAACTTCTTTACTCGTAAATATTTATAAAGCTATATACAATTAAAACACATCTTTTTCTTTAGTTTATATATTTGTTGTATTTTATTAGAAACACAAAACAAAGAAAATAAATAAAAAGAAATAAATTGAAACATGTTAATTTTATGCATAAAATAAAAGAACAAAGTTAGTGAATGTGGTTTTATCACTTGTACCCTTCTAGGTTATGCAATATCATTTATGCCTCTCCCTTTTTGTAGTATTAGTTGTGCCTCTGACTTCTTATAAAATTCACAGTTTTGCGCTTATGTTAAGGTAAAGTAGGTGCATAATTGATGTTACAAAAGGGCAAAACCATGAATTTTGAAGAAGTTAGGGGCACAAATGATTACTACAATAAAACAGAGAGGCATAATTGATATTGTAGAAGCTAAGAAGGGCACAAATGATAAAAACCCTAGTAAATATGTACAATGTACAATTTGGTCCCAAAACTAGATCTACCTTCATCAAGGGGCTGACACAACATGTTGTTTGTGCGGTGGCGAGAGAGAGGACTTAGTCCATCTCTTTTACTCATGCACATGCACTAATGAAATTTGTCATGCTATGGACATCCGATGGGTTGATCTCTCCTCCCATAATAAGTTCTAGAGTGCTTTGGTGGACAATCAATTCATACATGTGGTTGAACTTTTGCAATCGATGTCCGCGATATGGGTATCGTGCAATGGGGCCATCTTCTGGTTAGACATGTTGATAGTGTAATTCATTTAATTGGTTCTCTTCTCGAGACCTAGCGATTGTAACCGGGGCAAACACCTTTCAGTGTTTTCCACCTCTTTTGCCTAAAAAATAGCCGATTGAACGACTAGTCAGTCTGAATAGTTGTATGACTTAAATTCATAACTATCAAACATTTGTGTGTCAAATTGTAGGTGGAGGTGCACAATCTTTTTCACTCTTTTGTAGTGGAGATTGAGATGGGTGGAAGGAGAGGAGGTGTGACATGTTATTATTTACCATTTATGATCCTTAAGCGGGGGAGTGTGTAGAGGTGGGAGAGCGTGTAGAGATGGCTGGGTCTCGCAACTTCTATCTTGATTTCGTGTCAGACTGATGATCTGATTTGGCTATTCAGGGTGGATGAGGTGTGGATTGAGTGCATGACCTCAATGTTGAGGGTTCATCGGTTATGTGAGTTCCATGTTCGCGTTTTCTGTAAATTTTCGGATGTTGTCGGGATCAAGGTAGGAAATATCGATATCGTATCGCTCCGTCCGAAAAAGGATATATTGGGGCATTTCACTGATATATCGACGATATCGATAGAAATGTCGGGAATGGCTCAAAAAAGCTAATTTTTTCCTTTTTTTCAGATTTTAAGATCATCCAAGATATTAAAACGACAAATAACCTACAAATACACACTTATATCACACATATCCTTCATTTATACCCCATATATCGTGCATATCGGTCATATCGAATACATCATTGTTAATGTTGATTGCTGACTATAGATATTGGAAATAGATTTAGTCCACAATCTTATAACATTAAATAACCTACAAGTATACACTTGAATGGAACATATAGATCATCTATGACCCTTATATCACACATATTGGTCATATCGAACACATCAGTGTTAATGTTGATAGGTGATTGATAAACATTGGAATCAGAACAAAATAGCCAAGTTAAGCACACTTAGAACACATGTTTTCTTCATAGAAGACAATGAATGGCATTGATATGAGTCATTTGATTCGAAAAATGTACATAATGATTAATAAGACAATGTTTCTTTGGTATAACGACTATCTATTCACAAAAATAAATAAAAAAATGTAAATTAACGCAATATTGTAAAAGAGATTACCTAGTCATGAGGGGTTTAGAACCAAGAGTTCTGTGGAGGGCAATGTAGAATATATTGATATCATATCAGTCTGCCTAGCCGAAAATGGCGTAACAAGCGATTTTTTCATGAATTAAGATCATCCTAGTTATTAAAACAATAAATAGCATACAACTATACATTTATATGCAAGAATGAGGTGTATTTAGCACACTGATATACATTATATCACACAAATCGCTTGATGTTGGTATTGACATCTGATCTGACTGCAGACTGCTGAGATGTATTCTGGACCTGTGATTCTAACTTGATCAACATTAGACTTTCCTTTCTATTGTCAAAGAGGGCGAAGTCTACCAATTGAAGAACCATCGTATGCACACCCTGTAGCCTACCAGACAGGGGTCTCGTTGCTCAGTCAGCGAGCCTTCGGGGGTCAAGGGGGAGTAGGCGTCGGTCGATATTTGAGAAATTTTGTACCAAAACCATTCAATTTAGAGTGATATGGCTCGATATAGTGATATATCGTCGATATCCTAGAAATGGATATCTATATGAATATCAATACCCACACTAGTTGACACTGATATATCTGCGATATATCACTGATATAACACGATGTTGCCGACTATGGTCTAGATAATATTGTGGTATTCTTGAGGAGTTCTTTGAGGGAAATGCTGGTTCTGACCGAATTAATAAGGCTATCATCTTTCTTCGCCTAAGGAGGTGTTTGAGCATGTGAAAGACTTCATGCAATTGCTCTTTCGAATGCGGTATATCTCATTGTTGCAAAGGTGTTGATTATAGATTGTGTTTGCTTATGAACGATATTATTTCCCCGATCCAAATTACTTTCATCCTTGAAAGGAATATGATGGTAAGTTTGTTGATGGCAGCTGAGATGGTGGTTGCTTGGAAGAGGCGAAATGTGAAGGGGTTATTTTGGAAAGTTGATTTCACCAAAGTTTATGGCTATGTTGATTGATGGCCTTTACATGATTCCTTGTTCAAAAGAGGTTTCCTAGAGTCTTAGATTGCTTGGATGAAATGATGTGTCACAACTCACAAGGACTTATTTTGTTTTAGTGAATGATAGTTCGGAGGACGGTTTCTTTCATCTGTAAAGGAGTCTACGTTAGGGGTGTCCTCTTGTCCCTCTCATGTTTGTGTTGGTTGTCGATGAGCTGACTTATATAATTTGGCTAGCGGTTGAATGAGAGATCCACGAGAGTATCGGCTTTGAGATTCTATATTTCTTTGCTCCAGTTTACGGATTATATTATTTTCTTCATCAAGGGAGGGAATTTGTGATGCACGTGAGAGCTTTATTGTGATATACATCTTTAGTGGATGATACCATTTATTCATTGAGGGGGGGGGGGAAGGGGGAATTTGTGATGTACATGGGATTTATGCTGTGTTGACATCTTTGGCAGACTTTCCGACTTGGAATCCATCGATCGAAATCCATGACATTTCATTTGTCTTTTTAGAAGCCAAAGTACTTGAATGTGGGAGGGTGTTTGCGACGCCTTGTGGGGGCTTCCCTATTTCTTAATAGGCCTTCCTTCTGAAGGAAATAAATAAAAATTTATTCACTACACATCATGGAAACATAGAATATTTAGCAAACTTTTTGCTAAATATGTAAGCTTATCGCATGAACTAGAAAATGTAGCACAACAATTTGTGCATTCAGAAATTATAAATTTTAAGGAAACAATTTCCCAAGTAATTTCTGGTATTCACAATGAATATAAGAGATAGATCAATGTTACCTTTGAAACGTGAGTTTCTACTAAAGAAACTTCCCGAATCAAGTTCGATATGCAGATATCTATCTCGTGGATATGGAGATGAATTGTGTTGCTTCCCATGAACTCGAACATCGACCATGGAAACAAGAAGAGGCGTGCTAGAGATGGAGACTCTCAAGACTCTTCTATATCTCAAGGGGCGCACAATTCCAAGGGACTTTGCTCTCCAAAAATTCTTGCAAAAGAGATAGCATTGCTCTTCTTTTATACTTACAACACACGTCACATGTATGTGTTGTTGTCCCTTGGATTCTCAATCAAGAGCTTAGAGCAAGTTCTAATTCAATAAGGATTATCTCTCTTTTTATCTTCAATTAATATCAATTAATTAACAATAAATAAATAACCACTTTTGAGTCCTAATTCAGTTAAAACTCAACATGGAGCCTTGTATATATCAAGTATACATGCCCATCTTAACTATAATTAGTTAAGGTTGTTGTCTTTTTATCCATTAATTAATTAACTTGATAATCCTGTTGTCAATATTGGATAAATTATAGAAATAATCCTTAAAGCTTATGAATCATATTCATGAGCACAAGAAATAAATGTATAATCCAATATACATTTATAAAATTAATGTGAATCAAATACACATAATCTCATGCCTTGAAATATTATGCAAATCATATTTACATAAATATTTATATGGATCATATCCATATAAATGTTAATTATTGTCACTATGCACATTAATTAATGAGATATATCTTATTCACAAAATTTCCCTTGTAAAATAATACAATAATAACTGTTATTATTACAATATTGGCATTTATAGGCATGAATCCTAAATCCTAATCATATTACGACTCATGAGATACAAATGCAGATACTTGAAGACAATGTCGGGGAGATTATACTATCCATGTATAATGTCTTGAAATCTAGATATGAATCCAATTTCAGGGTTTATGCCATTTTTGCAAAAATCTGTCACTTACAAATGTTGAGCTTGAGCTGTAACACTTTACACTCTCAGTGGGTTCAGCGAAATGCATCACACCCTCCATGAGCTAGAGAAAGTGTCGGTGAGCTGATTCCTGCTTCCTTAATCATTTCCAGGGAAGGTTGTATCGATATCGATATTGTTTCCATATCGGCACTCTTTTGTGAAGGAAATGCCTGAAAACTGGGATATATCGCCATATCGTTAGCCATATCGGTCACATCTCGATATCGATATATCGTCGATATATTGCGAAATTTCCTTCCATGATCATTTCTAATCATAGTCCAAACAATTTGGGGCTTAGAAATGGGCTGAAGGAGCATGTATACTTCCATTTCCATGACCATTTCTGTTTCCAACATTTGGACATTGAAATTGGATTCAAATGAATTGTTATTTAATCCAATTAAATCTCAAATCATCTAGCTAAATGGAGCCACTAAAATCCATCATGTTTCATTACTCCATCGGAATGGAAGTGTCATGGTAGATTATCTATTATGATAGATTTAGCCCCGAGCATTCCCAATACTCATTCATCTTTCACACTGGAAGGCTTCAATAAATCCAAAGTTCACACCCTGTTTTGACTGTCTTCTTCGGAATATATCAATAGATTTCTCATTTGATAATTGGACGACAATATTGTTGAAGTTTATTTTATGTTCTTGTACCTTTTATGTATTTCTATTTTCGTTTGTCTACCGTATGTAATTTTCCCATAGGCCTCTCCTTATATAAGAGAGTGTAGGGCTCAAGGAATAAACATAACTCTTATTTTTTTTCCAACATGGTATCAGAGCAGCGGTCCTAGACCGGAGCTCACGTAAACTCTAAACCTAGTCCTCCACCTTCAAGCCTCGCACGCCGCCCTTCGGTTGCGCCGTCCCCCTGCGTCGCCCTTCGACCCTCTCTTCGTGCACCGCCCTTCGGCCCCTTCTACGTGCGCCGCCGTTCGACCCTAGGGTTTGGCCACCACACATGCCACCCCAGGCCTTCCGTACCCTAGGGTTCGGTCACCCCTAGGTTACCTTCTCTGTGTGTTGTTGCCGCCGTTCCTAGGGTCCTGCCGCCCCTAGGGTTCGATCATGGTCTTCCTAAGGGGCTCCTCGCCAGCGCTTCCAGGTTGATGGGTTTGGTTGCGTAAAGTCTACACATGCAACCAAACCTCGTCATGTCAGTGTAGACCAAAGTTTATCTTGTCTACAACCCTTGTTGTCTCCAGTCACAATGTCAGAAAGCAAGCTAGAGATCCCCACTACAGGTGCCTTCAGAGGTCATGCGCCTATTGTGAAGATGGATGGATCCAACTACGAGTTATGGGCCATTCAGTTCATGAGCCTAATGAAATTGATGGGTAAGAAACATATTCTTACCGAGGACGAGCTAACGGAGAAGACATGGAGGCTGATTACGCATATGCTCAGGTCTGGTTGTCCGGTACTCTGATTACAGACATTGCTAACGATGTCTTGCACCAACCCACTACCAAAGCCATGTGGAATATTCTTGCTGCCACATATTCCCAAGCCAAGAATGAAACAAAAATCTTACAGCTCCAGCATGACATCTTCACGATTAAGCAAAATGGTCGACCCCTGCATGCTCACTACACTGAATTGTAGGGAATGTTTGAGAGGCTTCATAGCTTCATGCCTCTCACAGCTACTCCGGAGCAGTTGAAGACATATCGGAATGCCACGATGATGGGAGTTTTTCTAGCATCTCTTGAATCACCGTATGAGATTGCTTCATCTCAGATTTTGGCGGATGCTACTATTCCCCCCATGGAGGAGGCTTTTCGGAGATTGAGCCGAATCAACGTCTCGAGCCATGCTACTGTGCCAAATTCTTCTGCTATGGCGGCCTCTCGCAGAAGAGGCAATCTATCTCAGTTTTGTGGACAAGGACCACGCGATAGGGGTGGCTGTGGTCGTGGATCACAGTGTACTTACTGTCATCGGACTGGTCATACAGAAGATACATGCTTCTCCAAGCATGGTTTCCCAGCATCTGCCCGTACAACAGAATAGATTCAACATCATGAGCTACACATGCATTAGATCCACGATATGATGAACTTATGTCTCGATTGAGAGGCAGTATCATGCCTCCGACCAGTACTCCTTCACCTGTTTCAGAGAGCAGCTTGGACGTTGCTACTATTGCAGAAGCCAGTACCTCAAGTAGTGCTCATACTTCTACTTTCTACCAGAGTTCAGGTACCTCAGAATGGATTGTAGATTCAGGTGTCACACGTCATTTGTGTGGAGATAGACACCAACTCACATCCTACAAGCAAGTTTCCCCATAGAGGGCAGTCGTCATAGCAGATGGGACTCATTCTCCTATCACAGGACATGAACAAATTGCCTTAACACCTTCTATGCAGTTGCTGAATGTGCTTCATGCTCCTAATTTTTCAATGAATTTACTGTCAATTAGTCAGATTACTAACGATTTACATTGTCGAGCGATATTTGACCCATCATCTCTTGTGTTTCAAGACATTCTCACGGGCAACGTGATTGGGCATGGCCGTGAGCAAGGCGGGCTGTATCGACTAGTCCATACACCTTATACTAGAGCATCATCTCATTCCACTGGACCTGTCTCTCCTTATCTATGACATCTGCGCTTTGATCACCTTTCGTTTCAGAAACTGCGTCAAATCCTTCCTTAAATTTCACCCTGCTCGTCGTTCAATTGTGAAACTTGTTAGTTACGGAAGCATCATTGATCCGTCTTCCCTAGTCGTCGGAGTCGGAGCAGTAGCTCTCCATTTGAGTTTTTTCATATTGATATTTGGGGTCCAAGTCGTGTCCCCGATCATCAGGGACACAAGTTCTATTTAGTTGCTATGGATGATTTTAGTCGTTTGTCTTGGGTCTTCCTGTTAAAGAATAAATCTGAAACGGGCAACACTATTATGAATTTTATTAAAGAAGTGCATAATGTTTTTTTGTTTCTGTCAGAATTGTGTGAACTGATAATGCCCTTGAATTATGTACTCGTACATTATCTCAATTTCTTTCATCCCATGGCATTCTTCATCAAACATATCGTGCCTACACGTCCCAACAGAATGGTGTCGCGGAAAGAAAACACCGCCACCTTTTGGATGTCGCTCGTACACTTCTTATCCAAAGTTGTGCTCCGTACTCGTTTTAGGGCGATGCATTTCTCACTGCATGTTACCTCATTAATCGCATGCCCTCATCTGTGTTGGGGGAGAAGATAACTTTCTCCCTTGTTTTTCCTGACAAGGAGTTGTTCTCCCTTACTCCTCGTGTCTTTGGGTTCGTTGCATTCGTTCACCAATTGTCTACAGGGTTGACAAGCTCTCTCCTAGAGCTGTCAAATGTGTTTTTGTCGGGTATTCCAGGACTCAAAAGGGGTATTGTTACTATGATCCGTTACGTTAAAGATATTATGTTAGTGCAGATGTCATATTTTTTGAGTCAGTCATGTTTTTCTCTCCTGCAAGTGACAGGTCGGTGCCATCAAACACAATTGATGAGATTTATATTCTTCCTCCACCCATATATGCACCCCAACAAGCTCCTACACCTCCATCACCATCCCACCATCGCCACCGCCTCCACCTCCTCCACTACCTCCACCACCTTCCATTTCTTTGGTTCCTCCTCTACCACACCACTACAGTTGACGGCCAACCTCTGCTCATGATCATGGTAAATCATCAACCATGCCCCAGGTTTGTTCTGACAACATTAATTCTAATGATGAGACTGATGGTATTTCTCAGCAGGAGCATGTAGAGGATGACACGGATGGTGATACACATGATGCAGAACTTGATTTGCCTATTGCGCTGAGAAAGTAGAAAAGGTCACGTGCTTCATATCCGATTGCCTCCCATGTTATCTTTGAGCGTCTCACAGGAGACTTCAGGAGGTTTGTAGTTTGCTTTATCCGCTGTGAACATTCCACGAACTCACCAGGAGGCATTAGCTAATAGTAGATGGCGTCTGGTTATGGAGGAAGAGATGGCCGCCCCTCAGTCGAGAGGTACTTGGAGCCTTGTTCCAGCTCCTACTGGGGCATCTATTGTGAGTTGCAAGTGGTTTTTACGGTGAAGCAAAACGCAGATGGCAGTATTGATAGGTACAAGGCTCTACTGGTTGCTTGGGACTTTACTCAGACACACGGGGTAGATTATCTTGACATGTTTTTTCCTGTTGCTCATCATTCTACCTTGCGGATTCTCTTATCTGTTGCCTTGATTCGAGATGACCCCTGTTTCAAATGGATGTCAAAAATGCCTTTTTATACGTAGATCTTCAGGAGGAAATTTGCATGCTGCAACCACCTGGGTTTCCTACCGAGAGGGAGTGTGTACAGGTATGTAGGCTTCATAAGGCGATCTATGGCCTAAAACAGAGTCCGAGAGCTTGGTTCCAGAAGTTCTCAGATTTATTTGAGAAGCAAGGGTTCGAAAGGTCGAATGCAAACCATTCTCTCTTTGTACAAAGGACATCCAGAGGTACGACTGGCATTATGGTGTATGTTGACGATATACTTATTACGGGAGAGATGATATACTGGGAATAAAAAGAGCAAAAGAATTCTTGGGCCATGAATTCGTTACCAAGGATCTAGGAGTACTTAGATATTTCTTGGGATTGGAGTTTGCTAGAAATGAACAAGGTCTTGTGATGACTCAGAGAAAATATGTCACTGACTTGCTAATTAACATATGTATGCTTGGATGTCAACCTGCTTTACACCCTTGGATCCAAGCATGAAGATGCATGATGACGATACCATGGAAGGACATATCGATATCGGTATCGATATCGATACCATGTCGATACCGATATATCGCCGATATATTGGCGATATATCGACGCCATATCGCCGACATCGGGATTCAGCTCGCCTTTTTTGCCTGTCGATACCCGATATCTGACATATCCACGATATATCAGTGACCTGTCGATACCGATATAACGCCGATATATCGGGATACGGCCTTCCATGGACGATACTGAGGAGGTTGACACGAGGAGATACATGGAACTAGTAGGGAGGCTTTTTTATGTTACTATTACTAGACCATATATTTCATTTGCAGTAAATAAAGTGAGCCAGTTCATGGAGCAACCTCGTCAGGTACACATGGATGTTATACATATGATATTAAGATATCTTAAGTCATCTCCAGGAGCAAGATTGCTGTTTAGGAAGGAAGGCACTATTACTATCTCCGCATGCGCAGATGCAGACTATGCAGGGTACCCAAAGGATAGAAAGTCTACATTAGGCTTTGCTATATTTGTTGGGGAGTCACTTGTCTCATGGAAGAGTAAGAAGCAAACAATAGTTGCGAGATCTAGTGCAGAATCGGAGTATCGAGCTATTGGCCCAAGCATGTGCATAAGTGATGTGGGTTCTTATCTACATATTGATGTTCCTCTTCCCATGTCACTAAAATGTGACAATCAGGCCGTGCATTAATCATTGCAAATATCCCTGCATTTCACAAGTGGATAAAGCACATCGAGATTGATTGCCATTATATCCGTGATATGATCCAGAATGGCTTCATTTCTACAACTCATGTCAGCTCAGCCTCAGGAGACCAAACGACAGACATTCTTACCAAAGCTTTACTTCGGGGTCCCTTCCAGAAGTGCTTATCCAAGATGAGCATGGTAGATATCTATGCTCCATCTTGAGGGGGAGTGTAGAAGTTTATTTTATGTTCTTATATCTTTTATCTATTTCTCTTTTCGTTTGTCTACCGTATGTAATTGCCCATAGGCCTCTCCCCATATAAGAGAGTCTAGGGCTCAAGGAATAAACATAACTCTTATTTTTCTCCAACAAATATTAATCATATACTTTTCAAAAGCATATATTCGAACTCGTCTCTTATTTCATAAACAAGACGACCGTGCATGGAATTCATTTTGACCCCAAAACATCTCGTGAGTGAGCTCTGTCTCCTGGTTCATCAACTATGAACTTGTATGATTCCTCCGAAAGATCATACATCTCATATGACTTCATATGCACACCAACGCGTCGGTATATGGACCTTGGCGAGGTCACCAACCTATTGATTTGTCAAATGTGCATACTCGGACATATAGATGCATATCTGTCTCAGGTCAAAGGATGTGTGCATGAGCGTGACAATTACATTTCAGGTCTTAGTTTATCTCGACCTCATCAAGTCAACTCTTTGACTTGATTATTCCAACACTTCTGAATCTCTATTCCTATTCAGAGGACCTGCATCAAGAAGTCGGTTGGAAATCGGTTTTTAGAGAAAGATTGCCATCTCATTCTCATATTGGATATTTGTATTGAATATCACATGTTTGAGGTCAGTTGTGTCCTCCTTGTTGCATGGTATCCAATATGGTCATGATACATAACCCTAATTGTACAAAAGGATCTTAATAGTGAAGTGCATTCACATTCATTCATTTCATTTCAGATGGACATGATAAAACAATAACTTTTATTGCATTAATCAGTCGCCAAAGGCTTACAAGTCCAACACCTTCTCTAACGATCCATTGAGGCATGCTGATTAGTATCATCTTATTAAGAAGATGGAATGAAAGCTGTCGTGATAGAAGGCTTCTTATTTGTCACATGGGTTGGTTTGTTCTTCTTCATGTCAGTTTTTTGTCGGTGATCCTTTTGTTTTATACAACTATTCGTCTCGGCAGGGGTTCAAAACCTCTTGGAATAGATCATGACATCTTTCCGGGATGGTGGTGATGGCCAGTAGAGGGGTGCTCACCTAGTCGCTTGGGACGATGTGATTATGTTCGAGGACTTGGGTGGATTGGGGATCTTCAGGTTTGTCGAAATAAATAAAGTGTTGCTAGTGAGAGGAAAATTCGCATGAGGGGTACCTGTGGAATCTTATTCCACATGACCCCCAGGCGAATATATATTTTGTTAACTACCCCAAGGAAGCCGTGACTGGAGGTCACGACTTCCATACTAGGGAGCCGTCACTTGAAGTCACGGCTTCCACTGAAGGAAGCCGTGACCTCAAGTCACGGCTTTCTCTGCTTCCAGGACAGACAAGTCCCCACCCATGGTGGTGGGGACTTGTCTACATAACACATACACAAAAATAGGTTAGGGATGTTGTGTTTCAGCTTAAAAAATAACACAAACACATACATAAAACATAACACATATACATTGATCCAAAGAAGAGATACATAGAACATAAGAAGGTTTTCATTCCATATACTATGGAATATACATTGTGATACAAATAAGGTCTTCACTAATTTACAAATACATTACAAACGTTTCCTTCTACGAAACACTCTAAGTTTTGGTGGCCTCTTGTTAGATTCCTGCGGTAGCGCCTCATGCTGCAGTTGGCTTGAGGGCATGATCTGGCTAGCTTTATCAATCTGTGAGATCATAGATCCATCGAGTGCCCCCACATCGTCCATATGAAGTACAGGAAGCGGAGAGCATCATGAAGGGTCGGCGTCAGAAGGACCTTTCTCCTTCACCGGGGCGGCTGGTGTGGATAGGCTAGTAGGGATGCAATGGTCTTGGAACGAAGTCTGAAAATCATCAACAGTAGATGCTCCGACTTGTCACCTCGGACCACCTCCAGCTCTTGATCTTTCGCGTCCTCGTCCACGAACCCTTGTCAGTAGGAGTTGGTTCCTCGGAAACCCCTTCTTCATATCCTTCAGCTTCCTCATCATCATCTGGCCCATCTTTGAACTGTCTCTCGAGGCTTGTAGTAGTCGCCGTTCAGAATCAACCGCCAAAAATGCCACACGTTCTGGATCATCCCTTCCTAGATGGATGTCTCCAAACCTCGATACCTACAAAATGAGACATATTCGAGTCATATTCCTTCTGTGTTGAAAATGAAATGTTAATGTAATTGTTACTCACAACAAAGTCCATCATGCACCCGTGTCTACCAATAAACCGTCGACTGATACGGTTATACCAACTCATGTATTCATCTGTCACCCCATCTCCTCCTGGCACTATGGGTACCGTCTCCACAATATAATCTCTCATGTGTTCCCATATCCCCAAGAAGTTGGCGTGGAATTGGATCCAACCGACGTTGATCTTCCCTCGCAGATCTATCGAGTGGAGCTTTGGACATGTGTTGCATGGGCCTGGGATCCCATGAACTGCTCCAAACTGTCGTAACACACAATCTGGAGTGTATAACTCAATCAAACAGAAATGAATCAGTGGTACTCTTGCTACATGAAGATCTGGTGCTTCCAAGCAGTACAGAGGAAGTATTTGCATCACATCTGCGGTGTACGGCCTCCAAACAACCTACCAAAATAGGAAGAATTTTATTAGAATCCTGGGTCAAATGCATCTGAAGTTCAAATGTTTAAATTCATACCTGTGACACAGTCTGAAGGTCAAATGCATCTCGATATGGACGCACCACATGTGTCGGCTCTGTAGTGACATCAAACTGTACCCGCCAACGGCATCCTAAGGGGCTCCCCCCCAATCGGGCCTTCGGTGTACAGTGGGGGCTATGTGAGGAAAATATTCCCTTGCCCATACCTGCAGTAGGACCAAAGGCCCACATATATCTATTGCTTCAGCCTTGGATGCTATGCACAACTGTCTGTAAGGAAAAGCCATGCAAGCAGATCCCCAAGAAAACTGTCCACATGCCTCCATGTTTTCGAGTAAGGGAAGATAAATCAGAGAAACCTTTTTGCCAGACTTGTCCGGAAAGACAACTCCGTCCAAGAGCTGTAGTATATATGCACGGGTGTGCTGTAGAATGGTGACCTCTTCAGCATACTCTGGAAGTACGGAGAAATGCTCAACAAGCCATGACATGTGGATACGTGTACCATCAATGTTAGGCTTCTCAGGCCTCACTCCAAGAAGCCTCTCACATAATCCTGGGCAGGTAGGAGATGTTGTATACCCAATCACAGGATGCCCATCGATCTTCAATCCAAAAATGTAAGCCATATCCTGCAAAGTGATCGGCATCTCTCCATGGCGCATGTGAAAGGCATGAGTCTCCGTGCGCCATCTCTCTACCAATGCAGTAATTAAATGCCAATCGAGTGAGATGAAGTCTAGTTGCATCACTCCTGCAAAACCCGCAGCATACACATGCTCCACAATCCGTTCATCAATGGGGGCATGTCGCAGTATGCTATCTCTCCATCGACATCTCAACCATCTCGCCACCTATGGTTTGAAAAAAATAAATACGTCAGATAACAAAATAAAACGTTATGTTAAAAAAATTACAGTATAATTTTTTTAAGCACATACATCGCCCTGCCAAACAGCTCTGGATCTATGAGAACCCTGTAGATGTAAAACATATCGATCAATGGGACCCGGCTCCATCTGCAGCAATTAAAAAATTGAGTGGTTAAACAAATCAATAAATGATTACCAAAATTTAAACAAGAGAAGTGAATTGTAAAAAATTTAGTCGCAATCATTGTATGAAGCCGCCCAATCACCGTATACTCTCTCTATTCCCTTTCTCATAACATCCCATATCCTCCGACGACTCACCATGTACCCGAACTCATCATAAATAGATTACTGCAGGTATGAAACCTTTACTGCTGGTGAAACCTTGATTTGATTCAGAAATTTATGTGCCATGAAGTTGCAATCAAGTTGAGGGTGATCTTGGTTTGCTACGCGATGCAAGCAGGTATGTGGTGCATCTAATTTTGAAATCACAAAGAGGCCATCAAGTGGGCGACGATGTCCACGCAACCGCCAAAGGCAACCCCTGCTCTTCTCGCTACAATAAATAACCCATACATGACGGTCAGATTCGTGCACCTCAAAATTGTAATGATGCTTGATGTGAAACAACTTGACCGAATAAATCAAGTCTTCTTTGGACTTGAAGGTCATCCCATTTCTTAACTTATATGAACTTGCCATTCCATCTTGAATTCCCATCATGTCATCACCGTTACGGATGTAATTATCACCG
Source organism: Ottelia alismoides (assembly GCA_037367405.1). Lineage (NCBI taxonomy): Eukaryota > Viridiplantae > Streptophyta > Magnoliopsida > Alismatales > Hydrocharitaceae > Ottelia > Ottelia alismoides. The sequence continues at coordinate 253,850 of JAZKJV010006986.1, read as the reverse complement.
CCTCGTGTGTTATAAAAGGGAATGCCAGACTCAACACGCACCGTCTCGTTTTCATCATTTAACATTTCTCCATCATCATTTTCCATTTCATCATCAGTGTTCTGTGGAGTATCCTCCATCATACGACTAATCTCGGGATCGTGATCCTCCCCTATAGTGTACATGGGGTCATTCAGAGAGGGTCCCAAAGGTTGGGGAACAACATGTGCTCTTGGAGCCATTGCAGCAGCTTGGCGTATACACATAGGAGCTCTTGTGCATACAAGGTCAGTAAATAAAACTGGTTTGTACGAGCTTCCCATCATCTCAACGTAGTTCAAAACATCGGCAATGCCACCATCATACTCCACATCAACCAAAAAAGTCTCATTATTCTCTGTCATCCTGTGAAACACACGTAACTCTGAACCATTGGTTAGGTCAAGACGAAATAATTTTGCAATCATCTCGACCAATCCATTGAATGTCAAACCCATCCCAATTTTAATGGGTTTCACCGGACCTCCCTCGTATCTGACTTCTTTGCCATCCTTACAAATCTTTCCACCAACATGGCACAAGCACAACACTTCCATTGCTTTGACTATCTTGAAAAACATGAGTAATTAAAACGTGTGGCTTATACAAAACCGGAAAAAAAATAAACACACAATGCTAGGGTTCACTCACAGTGGATGAGATGGAGCACCTCTAGAAGAGGAATGGGAGAAGGTGGCGGCACGGGAGGGGGCGTGCACGCGGAGGGAGCGGCTGGGGCGGGGTGGAACGGCGGGGGCGAGTCGCAGTTGGAGGAGGAAGCAAGGGGCTTGCCCCTGGAGAGGGTTCTGTGCACGTGCAGGGGAAGGCCGAGTCGCGGTCTGTCTATATTCGACCCATAGCCGTGACTTGAGGTCACGGCTTCCTTCAGTGGAAGCCGTGACTTCAAGTGACGGCTCCCTAGTATGGAAGCCGTGACCTCAAGTCACGGCTTCTTTTGGGTAGTTAACAAAATATATATTCGTCTGGGGTCCCGTGGAATAAGATTCCACAGGTACCCCTCATGCGAATTTGCTTCTTGCTAGTGAAGTGGGTTATATGGATTTGGGCATACGAGGAGGATTTGCTTTGTCTTTTCGTTTGATTTTCTTACAAACCCTTCCCCGTTGTATGTCCATGTGCATCTGCTCACTGCATCCACTTTCATGGTGGGATGGGATTTTCTATGTTGTTTTTGATGCACCTAGATGGTTCTGTTCGTGGGGGTGGGATGCTCCTTTTGCTTTTGGTATTGAGAATTGGTTGGGGAGCATCTGTTGGCAATGGATCGTGACATGCTTATTGCTGTGACTTGGTCTAAGGGGATTTGGTTTCTTATCTTCCGCCTGGCTTTCTCTGATCAAATGTTGGAGCTTTTATAACTGATAGTCATGTGGACGATCGTCTTATTACATGGACCACCGAGAGCCATGGAGGAGTAGATTCCTCATGAAGAAAACCTATAAGGTTCTGATTGGTTATTTAGTTTTCGATCCTGACAATTTGAAAGACGACAATGATCTTATTTGGGCCTCGAAAGCTCCCTTGCAAGTCAATGTCTACACAAAAGGTCACCTTATAGCTAGAACGTGTAGAGCTTGTTTTGCGCATGATGCTGAGGTGGCCTATCCTTGCTTCTCTAGAACCTGTAGGAGCTGGAGCACTTATTTCTCACTTGCAACTTCACAGGGAACTTGTAGGTTGAGGTCTTTATTTCATGGGTTGATACATCTCCATAGAGCAGTTTTAGGCTTCGCTTACTGCCGTGAAGTCACTATTTTGCAGAGCAATTGAGGCTAAATATGTGATTGTGCCACTATTCATTCGGAAGGATTAATTGAGTAAAAGTTAATCGGCAATCGGATGACTATTCGAATATAACTGGTTTTGTATTTTTTAATATTTTAATTAAAAATAATTTATACATCATTATATATTGGATATTTTAATGCTATCATAATAAAATAAAAGAAACAATCGAAGTTCGATCAAAACATTAACCATATTTGGTTTATTTTACTTTTAAAATCATGAAAAACATAAATAATTGTAAAAAAAGTTGATCGAGTAGTTGGATCATCCAATAGCAGCTAGCTAACTATATTTAAGTTGTGTATCCACCTGACTAGACTAGTCGATCTAGTCTGTTGACTTTTACAAACTAGTTTGTTAGGAATAGGGTGGTGTTTTCGGAAAAAAAACGATTATTTATGAGAATGTTGCCCATCCTGCCAAGAATTTTATTGAAACTTGGATTATGTAATTAACTTGATAATAAAATTTTAGGGGTGCAGTATTCTGGTTGCACATCCTATATTACATTTAAAAATAGCTATTAGACACTGAGCCTTGTTTTATGATAAAATATCATTATTAACTTTTGTCGTTGATTCCATCATTCGTTGGGGCCTCCCTACTAGCCACACGTTGCATTGCCCAAGTGCAATGAGAATTTGGCAAGAGACGCTATATCGTTGCATAGATGTAGTTCAAAATTTACAAGAGTTCTCACATGAGGAACACATGCGAGTAAATAAGTTAGTTCCGCTACATCGTCGTCCAAATGCAGTACAAAATTTGCAAGATTTCTCGCATAATGGGCGCATGCGAATAAAGAAGCCAGTGCAAAAAAGGTCGCAAAAGAAGTTACGGATATGTAATCGGAATATAGGTACTTTGACACACAAATCGGTGGAGTTGGTAGATACGATGTAAAGAAAGAAGATTCAGATACTATTTCTCCATGAGAAGAAAAGATTGGAGAGAAATAATGGAGATTGAGAAGACATGCTTAAAGTATAGTACTCAGGTAAACAGAAGGGTAAAACGGTGTTGGAATGGTTGTTCATAAGGATTCGAAGGATAGTGTGGTTGTGGTGCAAAAATTCAAGGATCGGATTATTTTGCTGAAAATTGGTCCTTGGAGAAGATCATAAATATCATCCCAATATATGCACCGTAAATTGGTTTAGAAGAAACGATTAAATAAGATTTTTGGGAGGATATGGATAAGATTATGCAAGGAAGCCTATACGGAGATGATTTGCATATGTGGAAATTTCAATGGACATGTGGGAAAGGATGCTTCCGGGTATACTAGTATTCGTGAGGGCCATGTCTTCAGGGTTAGAAATAAAGAGGGAAAAGTCATTCTGGATTTTGTAATATCTTATCATCTTTTCGTATCAAAGTCTCTCTTCAAGAAGAGGGAAGGACATTTAATTACTTATAAGAGTGGCACAACTAAAACACATATAGATCACTTTGCAATGAGGAGAAGAGACCGGTTTAGATGTAAAGATTGCAAAGTAATCTCGGGAGAGAGTTTGACATCTCAACATTGCTTGCTAGTTGTGGATGTGCAAATAAGAGGGTTGAAAAAGAAACAGATGTTTCACAAGACTGCTGGAAGAAATAAGAGAGATGTTTATTCCTGTAACCCTAGGCTCTCTTATATAGGGAGAGATCTATGGGTAAATTACATATGGTGGATAAGGAAAAATAAAATAAACGAAAAGATATGTAGAAAGTAGAAATATTTCAACACTCCCCCTCAAGATGGAGCATAGATGTCAATCATACTCAGCTTGGACGAACACTTCTGAACGACCCCCTAAGTAACGCCTTGGTAAAGATATCAGCAGTTTGTTCTCCTGAACTAACATGAGATGTAGAAATCAGACCCTTCTGGATCATATCTCTAGTGTAATGACAATCTACCTCAATATGCTTCGTTCTCTCATGGAATGCGGGGTTGTTGGCAATGAAGAGAGCAGCCTGATTATCACATTAGAGGTTTATGGGGAGAGGCACCTCTATAGTCAAGTCAGTAAGGACAGATCTGACCCACATCATTTACGTACTTGTCTGTGCCATAGCCGTATATTCTGACTCAGCACTCGATCTGACAACCATGGTATGTTTTTTGCTCTTCCAGGAAACTAGCGAATTCCCTATAAACACAACAAATCCTGAGGTAGACTTTCTATCCTTTGGACATCCAACATAATCTGCATCTGCACATGCTGTAACTGAGAGAGATGTGCCCCTGCTGAACAAAAGTCATGTGCCCGGTGAATTCTTCAGGTATCTCAGAATCATATAGACTGCATCCATATGTGTTTGTCTCGGCTGCTCTATGAACTGACTTACTTTGCTCACAGCAAAGGATATGTCAGGCCTGGTAATGGTCACATATAGTAGCTTACCAACAAGTTTCCTATATCTTCTATTGTCGACATATTCAGTGCCATCATCATATAGCTTCATGCTCAGGTCAATAGGAGTAGTGGCAGGCCTATAATCTGCCATGTTTGTCTCTGAGAGGAGATCTGTAGCATACTTCTTCCGTGTTATCACCAGACCACGTTGGTTCCTGGCAAACTCTAGCCCAAGGAAGCAACGTAGATGTCCAAGATCCTTGGTCACAAACTGTTGACCTAGGAAGTTCTTGGCTCCCTGAATGCCCTGTTCATCATCTCCTGTAACAATAATGTCATCAACGTACACAAGAATGATGATAGTACCTCTCAGTGTCTTCTGCACAAACAAGGAATGATCAACAGTTGATTGCACAAACCCCTATTGCTCTATTAAGTCTGAGAGCTTCTGGAACCATGCTCTTGGACTCTGCTTAAGGTCATAAATAGCCTTGTGTAGTCTGCAAACCTTCTTACACCCCCCCTCAGCAGCAAACCCAGGTGATTGTTGCATGTAGAACTCTTCCTGAAGATCACTGTAAAGGAAAACATTCTCCACATCGAGTTGATACAACGATAAATCTCGCGACACAGCAGCAGAAAGAAGAATACACAATGTAGAATGCTTGGCCACCGGAGAGAAACTGTCCTAATAGTCTACCCCATAAGTCTAGGTGAACCCACGTGCCACAAGTCTCGCCTTATAGCGATCCACGTTGCCATCCGCACGGTGTTTCACTGTAAACGCCCATTTGCATCCCACAACGGATGCATCAACTGGAGCAGAAACAAGACTCCACGCACCACGCGACTGTAGCGTTGCCATCTCCTCTTCCATAGCTAAACGCCAACGACTATCCTGCAATGCCTCCTCATAATTTCGTGGAATGTCCACGGCAGATAGAGCCACGACAAATTTCTGAAAATCCCCTGTTAGACGATGAAAGGAGACCTGAAATGCCAAGGGATAAGAAGCACATGATCGCTTCTGCTTTCTAACTGCAATAGGAATGTTCAGGTCAGATACAATGCCGTTTATCTACGTGCTATTTTCTTGCAATGACTCCTGTACCGATACAACTCCAAATCCATCGTTAAGAGCTATGTTATCAGAACAAACCTGGGGCTCCGTGAGTGCTGGGCGAAAGCCATGAGCGGGCACAGTTCGACGCATGTAGAACTTAGAAAGGGATGGAACAAGTAGCACACGTGACTGGATAGAAGGTGGTGGTGGAGGGGGTAATGGTAGTGGAGAAGGTGGTGGTGGAGTAGATGGTGGTGGAGGTACAACATGCATGGGAGGAGATGGCATGTAGATCTCATTGTCCAAGCCTGATGAAGCTAATCGATCATCTGTAGGGGAGAAGTACATTACTGACTCAAAGAAGCTGACATCAACACTAATATAGTATTTTTGCTCAACGGATCATAACACAGATATCCCTTCTGAGTCCTAGAGTACCCAACAACACACATTTGATAGCTCTAGGGGCGAGCTTGTCAAGGCGAGGAGACAGCTTGTGGACAAACGCAACAGATCCGAACACACGATGAGTAAGGGAGAATGACTCCTTTTTAGGAAAAGCTATAGAGAAAGGAGTCTTCTCACCCAAGACAGACGACGGCATGCGATTCACAAATAACATGATGTGAGAACATCATCTCCCCAAAACGAATGTGGTGTACGACTCTGAATGAGATGAGTCCGAGTAACATCAAGCAGATGACGATACTTTCTTTCAGCAACACCATTTTGTTGAGAGGTGTAGGGACACGAAGTATGATGAATAATCCCTTTTGATGAAAGAAAATGAGACAAATCACGGGTACAAAACTCCAAAGCATTGTCAGTTCACACAAACTTCACAAAGGCAGAGAAAATATTTTTCACTTCAATAATAAAGGTTTTGATCACATTCCCTGCTTTTGATTTATTTTTCAAAAGAAATACCCATGGCAAGCGAGAAAAATCGTCCACAGCTACACGATAAAACTTGTGTCCCTGATGATCAGGCGTACGACTCGGACCCCATATATCAATATGAAACAACTCAAAACAGGAGCTACTGCTCCGACTCTGACGACTAGGAAAGGCAGATCGATGATGCTTTTCCAATTGACACGCTTCGCACTGAAAAAAAGTACTGGGTGAGATCTACGACAGAATATGACACATCTTCTGAAGAGGGAGATGACCAAATCGGAGATGCCATGTGAAAGGAGAGACTGATCCCGACGAATGAGAGGATACACCAACATAGGGAGTCTGAACCAGGCGATAAAGGCCACCACGCTCACGGCCACACCCAATCACTTTGCCCATAAGAATATCCTGAAACACAAGAGGCGGTGGTCAAAAATGGCTCTGCGGTGCAAATCCTTTGTAATCTGACTAATAGAAAGAAGATTCATAGAGAAATCAGGAGCATGTAACACATTCTGTAGACGCATCAAAGGTGTCAAAATAATCTCCCCCTGTCCTGTGATCGGGGAATGAGTTCCATCAGCTATCACATTTGTTCTTCCTGGCAGAATCTGTTTATATGATGAAAGCTGACGTCTGTCTCTACAGAGATGATGTGTTGCACCGGAGTTCATGATCCACTCTGTAATGTCAGACCCATAACAAGATGTAAAAATATAAGTACTTATGGTGCTAGCTGTAGCAGAGGTACTGGCAGAGGCTGAGGCAGCCACATCTGAATGATCTGCCGAAGATGGTGATGCGGAAGGAGGTATAATATCTCTCAATCTGGCCACTAGATGATCAAACCTCTGATCTAACGTGGAAGCAACAGGGGACTCAATCTACTCTACAACCTGAGCCAACGCAGGAAACCCATGCTTAAAATAGCATGTTTCCTCGGTATGCCCTTGGCGATGACAAAAGGTACATGTCTGACGAGCGTGACCTCCTCTGCCACGAGGTCCACGTTCACGGAAGTTAGAATGACCTCCTCTTCCTCGAGAAGCTGCCATGGCTGAGGAAGTCTGACTAGAGGTGGTGGATGGAATAGTGATTATGCTGAGCCTACGAAATGCTTCCTCCATGGGGGGTATTGTGGCATCTGCTCGAATATGAGATCAAGCATCATCATATTCAGGATTAAGGACTGCTAGGAATACCCCAACCATGCTAGCATTCCTATATGTCTTTTGCTGCTCTGGAGTAGCCGTTAATGGCATGAAACTGTGAAGCTTCTCAAACATCCCATACAAGGATATATACAATGAGTGCAGAGGACGTCCGTTCTGTTTCACAGTGAATATGTCGTGCTGGAGTTGGAGGATCTTCGCTTCGTTCCTCGCTTGAGAATAGGTTACTGCGAGGATATCCCACATCACCTTGGTAGTAGGCCGATGTAACACATCATTGGCAATCTCGATCGTCAATGTACCAGAAAGCCAGACCTTGGCATAAGCGTCGTCTGCCTCCCATGAAACATTCACCCCGATCTTCTCCACCGGCTCCTCCTCAGTAAGAATATGCTTCTTACCACTTTACTTCATCAGGCTCATGAACTGCATAGCCCAGAGCTCATAATTCGTCCCGTCCATTTTTACGATAGGCGTTGGACTCCTGAATGCGCCTATGGCAGGTATATCAACCTTGTTCTCAGACATATTGCCGGAAGAAGAATACTATGTGGCCGTTCGGTTGACGGGTTATCCGGGGGTGGATAACCCTTTTTTTGGGAGTATGTTTGGTTGGTGGGTTAAGGGTTGGGAGGGTTTGTGTGATGTGATTGTATTGGAATTTGAAAAAGTTGGTAGTTATTATGGTATGATTGTATTGAAATTTGAAAAAGTGGGTGGTTGTTGTGATGTGATTGTATTGAAGTTTGGAATAGTGAGTAGAAGTTGAGTATTCTATGATTTGTAGATGATATGATGGTATAATATATTTTTTTTGATGGGAAGGGAGTGGGCCCCATTAGTGGGTTAAAAGGGAGGGTTTTGGGGGGTTACTCACCCAAAGTGGGGGGTAACCCCCCAATCGAACATGGCCTATGGGTTTTGTAGACCAAAGATTGTATGTCTACACATACATATGTGGGTTTGTGTGCAAGTGTAGGTAGGGTTAGGGTTTTGGGGCGCTTGAGAGGGGCAGCGCGCGAGGGAAGGCTGGAGATAGGGTTAGGGTTTTGGGGTTCGAGAGCTCCGGTCTAGGACCGTCGCTCTGTACCATATTGGAAGAAATAAGAGAGTTGTTTATTCCTGTAACCCTAGGCTCTCTTATATAGGGAGAGACCTATGGGTAAATTATATATGGTGGACAAGAGAAAATAAAATAAACGAAAAGATACATAGAAAGTAGAAATATCTCAACAAAGACCATTAGAACTAGATGGTGGAGTCTTCCATTGAGGCAAGTAAGCTTTACAGAGAAGGTTTTAGAAGACTTATCTTGGAGATTTAGAAATGTAACAGAAGTGCAAACAATATGTGGGAGGCGGTAGCATCTTGTATCTGAAAGGTAGCGAAAGAGATGCCCGACGAGTCTAAATGAGGAATTCTAGGACATAAGGAGGCTTGATGGTTGAGTGAAGGGGTACAAGAGAAGCTTAAAATTAAAGAGTTTGCTCTAAAGCTATACTTAAGGATACAACAAAGGAAACTATCACAAACTACAAGATAACGAAGAAGGAAGCACAAAAGACTGTAAGTGAAGCGAAGACAAGTCTATGAAGTTTTGTACCAAAAAACTTGACTCCAAAGAGGGTCAGAAGAATATATTTAGATTGGCCAAATCAAGCAAAGAAAGACAAAGATTTTTCTCAAGTGAGATGTATAAAGGGTGAGGAAGGACATGCGCTTGTTACTCAGAAGGATATTGAGATTAGATGAAGTATTTCCATGAGCTTTTCGTTGGGTAAGGAAATAATGAGATCACTTTGGGAGTTCTGGCTACAGTGAAAGTTACCTGAATCATGTATGCTATATATGAATACAAAGAAAGGAAGTAGAGCTTGCCTTGAAGATTAAGATACCTTGAAAAAAGGTAAGGCTTGATGATATTCATATAAAAGTATAGATAGTTCTAGGTTAATGTGACTTGACTTGGATCACAAACTTATTTAATATTATTTGGTGAAGCAAGAAAATGCTTGAAGAATGGGGGAAAGTATTGTTGTACCTCTTTACAAGACTAAAGGAGACACTCAAAATTGTTCAAATTATAGATGTTGGAGAAAATAAAAAGACTTGATATTCATGAGACCCCAGGGCTCTCTTATATAGGAGAAATGAAATAGAAAATAAAATCAAAGATGTACAATAATCTCAATACTCCTCAAGATGGAGCATATATGTCTATCATGCTCAGCTTGGAATATCATCTTTGGAAAGAGCCTCTAGTAAGAGCTTTGGTGAATATATCTGCAGTCTGGTCTCTAGTAGAAACATGAGTGGTGGATATGAGACCCTTCTGGATCATGTCTCTAGTAAAGTGACAATCCACTTATATATACTTCGTATGTTCATGGAATGCAGGATTATTTGCAATAAACAGTGCTGCCTGATTGTCACATATAAGCTGCATAAGAAGAGGTACATCAACTGCAAGATCATTCAAAACCGGTCGAACCCACATCATCTCCGTGCTTCCCTGAGCCATTGCCCTGTATTCGGACTTTGCACTAGATCTAGCAACAACTGTCTGCTTCTTACTTTTCCATGACATGGTGAGCTGCCAAAAAAAAACAACGAAACCAGAAGTAGACTTACTGTCTCTAGGGCATCTTGCGTAATCTGCATCTCCACACGTTGTCACATCAAGAGAAGTGCCTCTGTTGAATATAAGACCCGTACTTGATGAAGACTTCAAATATCTCAAAATCATATAGACAACCTCCATGTGAACCCTCCTGAGCTGCTCCATGAACTGGCTCACCTTGTTCACAACAAATGATATATCTGGCCCGGTAATGGTAGCATATAAGAGCTTCCCAACCAGCTCAATGTATCTCCTCTTATCTATCTCCTTAGTGTCATCATTGTATAATCTCATACTTGGATCCATAGGAGTAGTAGCTGACTTGTACCCTGTCATACCTGTCTCTAGTAGAAGATCAGTAACAAACTTCCTTTGGGTCATCACAAGACCACGTTGGTTCCTGGCGAACTCTAATCCAAGGAAGCATCAGAGATTGCCAAGGTCCTTGGGGTCACAAACTGCTGACCTAGGAATTCCCCGGTCGCCTGAATACCCTGCTCATCATCACTCGTGACAATAATATTGTCAACATAGACAATGATAGCAACAATACCTCTTTGTCCTCTGAACAAAAAATGAGTGGTCCTTAGTGGATCGAGCAAACCCCTGATGCTTTATCAACACTGAAAGCTTCTAGTACCAAGATCTCGGACTCTACTTCAGGTCGTAAATCACCTTATGGAGCCTACACACCTTCTCAGACTCCCCCTCAGCAGCGAACCCTGGTGGTTGTTGTATATAAACCTCCTCCTGTAGATCTCCATATAGAAACACATTCTTCACATCAAGCTGGTAAAGAGGCCAGTCCCGGGAAACAACTGATAGAAGAATGCGTAATGTCGAGTGTCTGGCCACTGGAGAGAAGGTATGCTGATAGTCCACTCCATAAGTCTGGGTGAATCCACGACGACAAGCTGTGCCTTGTAGCGATCCACACTGCCATTTGCTCACTGCTTTACCATAAAGATCCATTTGCTCCCTACAAGATGCACCTGGAGGGGCAGAAACAACACTCTCCAGGTACCACGAGACTGCATAGTGGTCAGTTCCTCCTCTATGGCAAGTCGCCAACTGCTATCATGTATGACCTCCTGATATGTTCATGGAGTAGTAACAGCTGAGAGGCCCATAACAAACCTCTTGTACTCGTCTGAAAGATGATCCAATGACACATGTGCTTCTAGAGGATACGTCGCACAATTACGACGCAGCTTTCTCAAGGCAATAGGTACATCAAGGTCATCATTCTGTCTATTCTCTGGTACCAGCACCTCCTGTGTATTATCTTGTGGATCAAGGATAGCATCAGTGCCATCAGTAGAAAGTGTGTTCATCACATACCTGAGGTGTGCTGGATGACAAGGAAGGTGCAGGAGCAGAGGGGCGAGTAGAACCACGAATGTAAAATCGAGGTAGGAACTATGTCAAGGTAGACGGAGGTGGAGGTGGAGGTGACATAGACTCATCATGAGGAGATGGTGGTGGAGATAACAGAGTTGGAGGAACAAAAATATCCTTACCAAATTCAGCATTAGACAACCTGTTACCTGTAGGAGAAAATTATATAATAGGTGAGGGTAAGCGAAGAAAGAGGTATGCAAGTAGAGCTCCTCCCCTGGTATCCAATGCTGGACGATTAGGGTGATTGAGACCTCATAATCAAAATAGGGCTTTTCTCTTTTCGAGAGGTTTTCCCTGAGCCCCTGTCTCATTCGGAGGCCGGAGACTCAAAAAATGTGGCATCAACACTAACATAATATTTTTTCCAACAAGATCAAATCGTCTATACCCTTTTTGGGTACGAGAATAACCAACAAACACACATTTGACAACTCTAGGGGAGAGCTTGTCACGATCTGAAGTAAAATTGTAGACAAAAGCCACAGAACCAAATACACTAGGAGTAAGGGAGAATAAGTTCTTCTCAGGAAACATAATCAAGAAAGGAAATTTTTCTCCAAGGATAGTAGATGGCATGTTGTTTACCAAGTAACAAGCATTGAGAACCGCATTACCCCAAAACGAATGAGGTGCTCGACTCTGAATCAAAATAGTCCTCGTGGCATCGAACAAATGACGGTGTTTGTGTTCAGTAACACCATTCTGCTGTGAAGTTTAAGCACACGAAGTCTGATGAACAATACTAATAGATCTAAGAAAGTCTGACAACTGTAAAGTAGAAAACTCTAAAGCATTGTAGTGCGAGTAAATTTCACATAAGCAGAAAAAATGTTCTTGATCTCAATAAGAAAAGATTTAATCACAGGACCGGCTTCAAACTTATTCTTTAACAAGAAAATCCAAGATAATCTAGAGACATCATCTACAACAACCATATAAAACCGATGTCCTTGATGATCAGGAACACGACTAGGACCCCAGATATCATAATAAAGCAACTCAAACATCTGACTACTGTGACGACTCGGAAAAGAGGAACGATGATGCTTCTCAATCTGACATGCCTCACACTCCTAGGTAGTATGAGTAGAGATCTGTGGGAGAACATGACACTACTTCTGCAGAGGAAGGTGTTTAAAGCGAAGATGCCACATAAAAGGAGAAACATATCCAGAAGGGATATACCTGTAAGAAGTAAACTGTGCTCGATCACCATACATATGATGAGATGCTCAGGAGTCCATGATCCAATCAGACAAATCTGAACCGCTACTATTAGTAAGTGCATAAGCAATACTTGACAACTCAAAGAGGCTTTGGCAGCATGGGCGACATCCGAAGACCCTGTAGTCGAAGTGGTAGGAGTAGTCATCATCTCTCTCAGTCTGGAAACAATATCATCAAAACGGGCATTGTGTGCAGGAGGAGTAAGAGTAGGATCGGTCTGCTCTGCTATATGAGAAGACGTAGGATACCCATGCTTCAGATAGCATGTCTCCTCAGAATGACTGGGACGGTGGCATTATGAACATGGATCACGATGTCGGCCTCCTCCTCGACCACGTAGTCCTCATCCGCAAAATTGTGAAGTACCCCTCTGCCACGAGAAGCGGCCATGGCAGAGGGAGTTGGAGCCATGGGTGTAGAAGTTGTAGTAATCCTGCACAACCTTTTGTATACGTCCTCCATTAGAGGTATCGTCTCACCAGTAAGAAGTTGAGTACGTGCTGCATCGTACTCTGAATCAAGTGATGACAGAAAGACACAAGTCATTGTTGCATTCCGGTATGCCTGTTGCTGCTCTGTGATGGTAGCAATAGGCATGAAACTATGCAAACGTTCAAACATACCACAAAGATGCGAGAAGTGAGTATGAAGCGGGCGACCATTCTTGCTTGGTCCAGAAGATGTTATACTATAGCTGTAGAATCCTGCTCTCATTTTTGGCTTGCCCATATGTAGCAGCCAATATGTCCTACATGACCTTAGCCGTGGGCTGATTGACATGACATTTGCTATCTCCATGCTCAGCGTCCCAGATAGCCATATCCTTGCATAGGCATCATCTTGCTTCCAAGAAGCATTTGCCCCGGTCTTGTCCGTTGGCTCGAATTCCATCAGAATGTGCTTCTTATTATGGCACTGCATGGACCACAATTCGTAGTTAGTCCCATCCATCTCGGCGATGGGAGTCGGGCCCTTGAATGCACCAGACGATGAGAAAATGTCACCCTTGTTGTCTGATATGATTAAAAGAATGCCGAGCAGATAAAAATCGAATAAAGATCGGGTAGTAGACAATTGTGATTGAGTCTACACAATCATATAAAGGAGTGGTTGCATGTATAGACGCGTACAATCATTCTTATCAATTGTTGATGAAGTCGAGGACTAGAAATGCACGTGAAGCGCAAAAACTCACAAAACCTTTGTCGAAATCAGATTGTATAGTGCATGCATGCAGTACCATCCCCTGTCCCAAGAATGTATAGCATCGCAAGAATGTTGTACAACCCCAAGGACCTAGGCCGTGGCCCTAGGCAACTTGGCTGCAAGAGGAGGTTGCTGGGAGGGGCTGGCGGCTGGAGGGTCGGCACGGAGAGGGGGGTTGACAGCTGGAGGGTGTCGCATGTGGGAGGGGGGTAGCGGTTGGGTTAGGGTTGTTGTGGGATAAGGGAACCCCAGTCTAGGACCGTTGCTCTGATATCATGTTGGAGAAAATAAAAAGACTTGATATTCATAAGACCCCAGAGCTCTCTTATATAGGAGAAAAGTCCTTGGGTAAATAGCATGATAGGTACATAAAGGAAATAAAACAGAAAACAAAACCAAAGATGTACAATAATCTCAACAATAGATGCATTAAATTTATGAACGTTTGATTAACCAAAGATGTCAATAATCTCAACAATAGATGTATTAAATTTATGAGTCATACTATGAAAATTTAAGAACGTTTGATTAAAAGAAGGTTGAGGTAAGTTTTCAAAGTAACAGAAAACCAATTTAGATTTATATGAAGTCACTTTGTTGAAGCTATCCACCTATTGAGGAGAATAGTATAGATTTTTATAGAGCTAAAATGAATAAATTTCATATGATTTTTATTGATATGGAGAAGGCTTATGATTCTATTCCACGAGAGATCTTGTGGAGAGTTTTGGAAAAAAGACAAGTACCTATCCATTACATCAACCTTGTAAACGATATGCATAATGGGGCTTCATCTTGTTTAAGGATTTAGTCTAGATTGACTGACTATTTTAACATCATCATTGGTTTATATCAAGGTTCAGCTTTAAGTCTGTTAGAAAACTTGAATGCGAAAGCGTATCAGAGATAAAAGATAAAGAACAATGAAGAACACGAGATTTTACGTGGAACCCTACTCCCTAAGGAGCGGGATGAAACCACGGGAGAACGCTTCAAAGGGTTGATTTGTTCATTGAACTTTCTCATTGGATACAGGAGGTCTGAGACTTCTTATATAACCTCCACAGACTCTATAAGTCCCACCACTGGTAGATGTGGGACTAAACTCTGGATGTGGTAAGTGGATCCCGGATGGATCCATTTACCCATTTATACGGATAAGTGATGCATACTCTAACACTCCCCCTCAAGCTGGACATGCAATGCTCAACTTAGACAAACATAAAAAAATCACTCAAACTCACAATACAAGACACTACAGACAATATCAACTCAACGCGCACAGCTGTCAACTGTTGTCGAGAATGTTACTTCTCTTATCGTGCAAGTGAAGAGGAACAAATGGACTGGAGTGTGAGTCAAACTAAATCTCTTCGTCAGAGAGCATGTGCTCTGTACTATGCCTGTCAAAGTCACTACAACTGAAATGAATCTCCTCGTCGGAGTATTCTGACCCGCCACATCATGTGGACAACTGCTCTATCTCTGAAAGTGCCAGACTGAAAAAGTCACGGAGATATCGTCGTCGGAGGCCACGGTCGCTGGAGAATGGAGTCTGAAAAGTTTCCTTATTGGAGAAGTGGGTCTCTCCCATACTGGCTCGGAGAATGGGATCTCTACTCTGGAGTCCATATGAAACCACATGAAAACCCTAGTTAGCCCACATGGCATATGGAATGAGATTTCTACTCAGGAGTTCGTATGGATCGCATGATAACTCTGAGACCAAAAACATAGATGAGGACCACATCACATATATGTGCATGTCGAACTGAAGATTCTGAGTTTGATCATCGATTCTGAAATCTGAAGAACGGTAGAGTCTGAACAACTGTATGGCCTCGAATCTAGAATCTGGAGAATATGATAATCGGGTCTGTAGAACTCTACACAATGCTCCCCTTTTCTCCCAGACTGGTCGAAAAATAATGGAGTCGATCAAGTTTGGAGAAGACAAGAACATGATGGGGAGAAATAAAACATGCGTAGGCCGATAATCATCATTTTTTTGGCTTTTCTTTTCAAAATTTTAATCATTTTTTAATAAAGTCGTTCATTCTCTTTTTATTCAGCCTTTTTTTGCAAATTTTCCTTGCACACGACTTTTCTTTTGTAAAAGCATTTTCTCAAAAAAAAATTAAGTTGCAGCAGCCCAAATGATGCTAATTTTGCTAAACGCTGCAACTACCTCTCTTTTTCCTCTCTCTTTTTTTTAAAAAACAGACCAGCCCACAGTTGGGCTCTCAACATTTCCCCTTCCTTTTTATATTAAACTTGGCCCAAAGGGGCCCGACCCTATTTAGGGTTCCCACTTTTTTTTGAAAAAAGGTACGGGTGAACCCCCCCTTTTGGGGGTCACCGTCAGGAGAGTTTCATTAATAAAAAAATATAGTACAAGACCGGACATTAACGCAAGAGTCAGAAATTGTAAAGCGCATTACAGTGAACCACCACGTTTTCAAAGTAAAACCTTTGATTGTTGAATATCAAATCATTCCGCCCCAACCAAATGGCCCAGAAAGCCGCGAAAGCCTTCGAGCAGTCGTCCGTAGAGTTTGCTCCATTGACCGGATAGATGTCCAAAAAACCGATGACGTCTTGCTTACCACCGGAGCCATTCTCATCTCTCCCTAGGCCCCAGTCGGGGCAGTTGAAGAAGACATGGTCTGAATCCTCCTATGTTTCTCCTCATCTATCGTACTGGGTGTCCTCCAGTCCGAACAACCATCCCTTCTGTGCTTTGTCACATAGCCTGCCCCGTCTCATGCACCATAGGAAGATCTTTACTCTATTCGGGATCTTCGCAACCCACACAATTTTCATGTCCTGACACAGATCTCCATCTTGGACCACACCTCGCGACCTCATCTCTCTATAAACTCTCTTCACAGAGAATTTGTTATCCATCCATCGAAAGTGATCTCGGCCTTGCGAGAAGTCACCTAGCGGTGGAAGTTCCGCCAACATGCTTAAGTATTCCTCCGAACGCTGGTCAAATAGATCGGCCAGAAAGAGTGGCGCCCAAGTTCCCTCAACCGCAATCTGTGAGAGAGTGGCGTCCTTCATAACCGCTAGAGGGAACAGGCACGGATACCTGCCCTCCAAAGCGCCCTCTCATGTCCTGTCATCCTGCCAGAATCGAAAAAGGAGACCATCTCCCAATTTCGATCTGAGATACGGTGTCAATAAAGGCAGTATCTCCCGGATCCCATCCCAAAGCGGGGATTTATAACGCATCCTTTTTGTCAGCAGTTCTCCTTTAACTCCGTAGATCCTCCTTAACAATCTAGCAGCCAGTGATGAAGACAGACCCCAGATGCGGATCACCCATGTGGCTATGAGCGCCCTATTCGTACATTCCACATCCCTGACGCCAAGACCACCCTTACTGCGGTCCCTCGTGATCTCTTCCCAGTTTATTAGGTGCATACCTGGGCCCTGTTGCTTCCCATCAGATCAGAAAAATCTCCTCATCAAAGATTCCACCTTTCTTCTAACCCCCACCGGCATTAGTCTAATAGAGAAGAAAAAGATAGGTATCGCCGATGGCATGTGCTTTAGGAGGATCAACTTCCCCCCTCTAGATAAGGTGACCGCCTTCCATCCGGCCAACCTCTGCTCCATCTGCCTAACAACATCATCCCACTCAGCAATCCTCAGTCTCCCACCAACTAGCGGGAGCCCCAGGTAAGGGATGAGGAGTTCCCCCAAGGAGCACTCCGTAATCCTCGCGATGGTGAGACGCTCCTCCTCGTTGAGTCCAAAAGAGACAACTGTCGATTTCATTTTGTTGATCTCCAAGCCCGAAAGTTCTCAAAAAATGTCTACGAGATGCGACACATTAGTATTTTGATCCTCAGTGCCGGCGAGAAAGAGAATCGTATCGTCTGCATATTGCAATGGAGGGATGGAGATGCCGTCCTTACGGAAACCCTCACACCAGCCCACATTGACAGCCTCGAGAGATTTAGGGTTCCCACTTGGGAACCCTTTTCACAAAAGACCGCTGCCTGGAGAGATTGGAGCTCGCCTCACCTGAAGATGGCGATGCTTTTGCATGCCGCCACTGATGAGGGCCCCTGCTCGATGCGCGAGGTGCTTCTCCAGTGCGCACAAGAAGGGGAGGAGATCTCTCCTGCGTGAGATTGAGAGGATATATGGCTTTAGGAGGGGGAGCTCCGCCTGCACTTGCTAGAGGTACGCACGAGAATTACCGCCTCAGAGAGATGGAGTTGATGCCGCTGCCTATAGATGCCCCCTGAACTGGAGTGTGTCACCTGCATGAGAGAAGGCGGTGAGATATGAAAATCCTGGGTGTGTGCGATGATGTGCGAAGTCTGGATGTCAGAGAAGATGTTGGAGCGCCGCGAGCTCCGCCTAGAGCTTGCCGCCGCCATCGCCTCACGTCTGGAGATCGTGATCAGAAGGGGGACTCAAATGTGCTGCATCGCAGTATGCGTTTGGAGGTGTTGTGCACTGCCATATGCGGCTTGAGGCGGAGCCCTTGCGGCTGTTGCTGCAGCCATATGGCTCGATGGAGCTCCGCCGTCAAATGGTGTCTTCTTGCGGTTGCGAAGGATGCGCGGAGATGCAATGATGCTGCGTAGAGTGCGTTCTTGCAATGCCCCGACAACAGAAAATGAGGAACAAGTTTAGGATTTTGAAAAATTTTAGAGCTCGAACATGAATCATAAATCTTCGGAACTTTGAATCTTCATAATCACCTCCAACAAGAATCGAATCTCAAATAAAATAATGAACGAACATAAAAACCTCAAGAATCGAACCCACTCTTATACCATGTTAGAAAACTTGAGTGCGAAAGCGTATCGGAGATAAAAGATAAAGAACAATGAAGAACAAAAGATTTTACGTGGAACCATACTCCCTAAGGAGCTGGATGAAACCACATGAGAACGCCTCAAAGGGGTGATTTGTTCATTGAACTTTCTCATTGGATACAAGAGGTTTGGGACTTCTTATATAGCCTCCACAGACTCTTCAAGTCCCACCACTAGTAGATGTAGGACTAAACTCTGGATGTTGTAAATGGATCCTGGATGGATCCTTTTACCCATCTATACAAATAAGTGACGTGTACTCTAACAAAGTCCATTCTTTTTTTCTTTGATTATGGATGAGTTGACTAGTCACATTCAGGATGAGGTACCTTGGTATATGTTGTTTGCCGATGATATTGTGTTAGTTGATGAGCCTAGAGATGGAGGATCTAAGAAGCTTAAGGCTTGGAGATATGTCATGGAGACTAAAGTATTTTGTCTAAATAGGGTTAAGACGGAATATATGGAGTGCACATTTGGTGGAGGTAGTAGTCAATGAATCAAAGTGAAGATTGGAGAAGATAACATTCAGAAGAATAATTCTTTTATATACTTGGGATTACAACATGATGGAGAAATTGATGTAGATGTTGCTCATAGAATAAATGTGGGTTGGTTAACGTGGAGAGGAGCCTCTACCGTTCTCTGTGATAATAGAATTCCTTTGAAAATCAAAGGAAAGTATTACAAGGCAGCTGTGAGACCTGTTATGCTCTATAAATATGAATGTTGGCATGTGAACTATAGGCATGTGCGGAGAATGACAACAGCAAAAATGAAAATGCTATGATAGATGTGTGGTCATACACGAGAAGATCAGATTCAGAACAATGTGATCAGAAGGAAAATTGGAGTAGCTCCAATAGAAGATATGATGAGAGAGAACCACTTAAGGTAGTTTGGCCATTTGCAAATGAGATAAGGTGATGCACCAATTAGAAGATGCGAGATTTAGGATGTTGAGGAGAGGGTGAGGAGGACCTAAGAAGTTTTGGAGGGAGACTATTCGAAGGGATCTTAGTTATTTGAATCTATTCCTAGGAATGACCTAAAATAGATAATGGATGCAAGGAATCCATGTAGCCGACAAGACTTTGTTGTTGTTTAATGAACCATATCAACACAAATGTATAAGAATGCATGTATTAAAAAATTTAAAAATAATTATATCTCTAAATTATAAAATCGATTAAGCTTTATTAGTCGTTGGACTGCATATCAATCCCTAGTCAAATACTAATTGCTGGCTTTTTCAATCTTGACTTTTAAGAGACTAATTTGGAGTTCAAATGCAACTATTTACGCTCTTTATTTGCTTTTTCTTGTGTTTTCTTAAGGAAATAAGGGTTTGTCACCCAGAAGCTCCATTTGACTAGTAATATTTACAAAGTGTCGTTGTGTATTATTATGATTTATCTATTAAGATTTCAGTGCATTACCTTTTAGGATTTCCGGAATTCCAGACAGGACGATCCTCAAAGCAATTCATCTCGTTACACGTCTTGGTTTGAAAAGCAATATTTTTCCAGGGGAAGAAAAAAGAATCAATTTTGCAGTCAGGAGTCACAATGGCAAAGTCACGTGAATAAAAGTAAGCAAATCTCAAGTAAACTTTTCTGCACAGCTTTAATTGGTGGATTTCGATTTTGTTTCGGTAAGCGCCTGGAATGAGAAAATCGGCGGAATTTCGGTGAAATGGCTGGAAATTAGAAAAATTAATCGAAGACTCTTTTTTTCTAAAAGTAAGATTTCTAATACTCTTTAACTCAATAAATGAGATGGGAATACACATTTTTTTTCTAATAGTAAGATATTAACATGATATGTTACATTAAATTTACATCCAATCACTCCAATTGTCAAAAAAGTAATATGCTACTCATAACCAGAACTAGATTTGGGACCAAAATTAGAAGCCACTAATTTCGCCTCTTGAACATGAAGAGAATGGTGGTGATACGTGCAATGATAACAGAGAAAAACATAGGTCAACAAAGGGGATTGACAAAATGATATCTTATGTAGGACATTGAAGATCGAAATGATAGTTTAGAATATGCATCTAACAAAATACTTTCAACATAGAAATATATTTAGTTTTAGAAATAAAAAAAGATACACATGTACACACAAACACAAATCTTTCTAACATGTATGTCTAATAGATGTATTGTATAGCTTGTGATCATAATATATATGTTATACAAGACTTAAATAAATTAATTAACACCAAGAAACTTTGTAGCATTCGCAAGCACAATCTATATCCAACCTTGACATCAGGTAAGTACTTACAGTTACAGACTTGGAAGGTTGCTAACAACCTAATAGCTGCACAACCGCATGTACTCCTAGTGGAGAGAAGCCGCAAGAAAGCAAGGCCTTAAATTTCGGATTTAGATTTTATTTTGCTATGTTCGGAAATGAAATTTCGATAATTTCGGTGACATCATCGGAAATCTTAGAATTGACTCTAAACTTGACTTTTTTTCTTCAAAAACTAAGGTTTTTGATATTCCTAACTCAATAAATAAAATATAAATGCACACTTATTTGTAAAATAGAATTACAAATATAAGTTTTGAAGTAGTATTGTCATCACAGTCATCACACGTGTTGAAATGTAGAGCAACGTGTTTCCAAGAGTGCTACCTGTATGCTAAACTAGAAGCAAAAGCTATGATAATCATCTCCAATAAGAATGATGTGACACATGTATTAACTACTAATCAAAACATACATATCAAAACAAAGACAAAACAAAAAATATAAAGCTCATTAGTTAAAAATTTAATTTAACTCTTAAATATTGTGTCTAACTGACTTGCTTTGGATTTAGATCTAAAATTTAGAAACAAACTAAACGAACTTCTTCTAACTGACAGTTGAGAATTATAATATACCCTGGGGAAAAGATTGATCATTGTTTTGATAAGATTGAGATAGTAGCCCCGATATAACATATGTTATTTAGAAAAACATTTCTGGGCCTGTGTTCGATGGGAGGGATAGGTAGCGTTTAGAAAAGTATATTTTAAGTTTACTCCTTGTCCTTTTGAATACTGTAATCAGGACAGGGAATCTCTTGTTTTAACATTTTATTAATAACGTCAGTTCTTATAAACTCTAGAGCATGATTAAAAAAACTTAAACAAATTTTATATCCTTTTAAATATAGAGAAAGGACCTGTTCGATTTGTTTGGAGCGATACTGATGATGATGAACACGAAGCCACATTTAATTTTACTTCTGAGGATGATCGAGGATTCTACCGATCATTTCACAGGAGTGGACCTCACCGTGGATCTACGAGATATGAGCAGAGACATTTTTCACGGAATTGGAAACATGAATCAGATGATGAAAACAGTAAGCTGAATATGTCTGATTTGGTTTCTGAGAGGCTGGTCCTTGGACACCGCTTCTGGTCCATTGAACCTTAAAGATATTAAAAGCGTGTAAGTCTTGTATTCTTGTTTTGTCTGTGTCTACTAATGGATGTTTGCAGTAATGACTTGACCTTGATTCTCTTGATATGGTACTGTTTCCAGGTATCACACATGTGCTCTGCAATGGCATCCAGATCGTCATCAAGGGTCTTCAAAGGTATTTGAACAGGCTGACTAGGGCAAGGATCTTAAAGTAGGAAATATCCTAATTGTGGTTATTCATGAACCACACCTTAATAAAACTGTTTGTGAATTGTGACCATACGAAGGTGTGGGCTCCCTTGTCAATTCTCTCCTTTGTCTCACCAAAGGTGAAATTTCATGTCTCAATGCTGCTAGTTGATTTCGATGGAGCTTTGGACTGCTTTATGCCTATTTTTCCATCGATATATACTAGTGGATATGGTGATTGGCTGTTTCTCTGTAGGGCTTATCTATAATAGCAGGTTGCTTCATCCTCAGCTTTATCTATGTCTGGATGGTTAAACTGTATGTTTGAGATTTCAGAGTATCTATGTCAGTGGCTTGGTTTTCCACTATATGCAGAATTGTTGTGCTCATGCGTCTTCAATGCTTTATGTCAACATAACGTTGATATTAGTAGCTCTTCTGCCTGTTCCTGAAAAAAATGAGTGCTATGTCCAACATGCGAAAAAAAGGATAAAAATTTTAAAGTAGTTAATTGGTAAACCAGAATAAAATTTAAAACAAGGGTAGCTGATTTTACATACATGTGATTTAGATTATTTGCTTCCATGGTTATTGTGTGTGTCCTTCAACCCACAATTTCCACCCCTTGATTTACATCACTCTTTGATTTATCTACAGGAGACTGCCGAGGAAAAGTTCAAGCACTGTACAGCAGCCTACAAGGCATTGTGCGACAGATTGGCTACAGATTGAGATTTGCGGTGTCAAATTCTGCTTCGAGAACATCGGAGCTCATGGAGCAGCATTTTAGCAGCTGATGGCTGCCATTGGATTTTTGTTTCCAGCGGCTGAAGTGTGCTCACCTGTAACATTGCTCAGCTTGCTTAATTTTATCATTGAGTTGGATTTTGGACAATCCCTGTAATTTGCATTTTAGGTAGCTTAGTGCAGCTGTATTACAAAGAGGCAAGAGGTCAGGAGATCAAGTTGTGGAAATAGCCTCTTGTAAAAATGCAGGGTAAGTTGGATGAAATAGATTCACATGTAACTGGTGTGGCCTATACACCCTTGATCCGCTGCACAACATTTCCACATTGCCTTTGTGAGGTCTTACAAGTTAATAAGATTTATTTATTTTTCTTTTCAATTGTAAATCTCCATAGTTACATAAGTGCATTTGCAGGAAGGTTCTTATTAAGTTGCTCCCTACCGCGCGTCTTTCGATTGGACTTCGAGGTAGATCCAACTATAGCTGTACATGTCTTGAAAATTAAATAAATCAGCTCGTGCATCTTAAAATCAAATTGACATGCTTGATATATTCCTCCCTGCCTTTTTGGCCCTCTGCATTCTCTCATGAATTGCTGCTGAAGTACTTGGTCATGTACTATCTGATAACTCATAAAACCCTGCAGACCCAATTTAGAAGCAAACGCTTATAATGCACGCTTATTTCTCAAGAAATAAATATTTATTTTTTCTTAAGAAATGTGTTTTTTTGTTTTGCTGAGCCATCAAATCGAGTTAATGTTTGGGTGGACTCGAGAAGGCAACCATTGATCCTGATTAGAAGCTTGTCTATGGAGGCCATTGACGAACATGACTCTTTTGCTTGTGATCCAGTCTTTAAAGAGCATACACGGAGATGAATAGTTTTTAGTTGTCGCAGTAATGCGAGATTGCTTTAGAAACAGTAAATAGACAATCACGTAAATTATGTGAAAGTTGCTGAATATTACATCGTAAAGTTTCAATGTGATTTCTATATTTGAAATTTTATAAAATGTGGACAGTCTATTAGCTTCGAGGAAATCATTAACCTTTACATTTGGATCATTATATTAAACCTTACGAGTTACGAGGGGAAAACTATTCAGGAATTAAGCGTGTTCCTGAGCTTGGTAAGGGCTTGCAAGGGGAAATTCTATTTCTTCCGTCATTAAAAAAAATCCATCGTTCATTTGCTTGGAAAGTTCTTTAAAAAGAGTTTCATAAAGAAAA
Organism: Ottelia alismoides; assembly: GCA_037367405.1. Lineage (NCBI taxonomy): Eukaryota > Viridiplantae > Streptophyta > Magnoliopsida > Alismatales > Hydrocharitaceae > Ottelia > Ottelia alismoides. The sequence continues at coordinate 229,644 of JAZKJV010006986.1, read as the reverse complement.
ATAGTATCATCAACATAAATACGTACAACTAATATCTCTTTTTTTTCTTTTGAAGAAGAATGTTGATCTAGTAATCCATAGGGCGGAGCATTGGGCTCGACCTGGCCCAACTCGAAAAAGCATGATCTGAGTCCGTCAATTTTCCGTGGAAGAGACTTTTGTAAGGCCCGGTCCAAGCGTGATATTTTTGAAATATGAGGGTCTGGGTCCGGCCTATTTGTACATCGGGTTCGGGTCGGGCTCGAGTTTTGTGGGTCGGGTCAAGGTCAGGTCCAGACCGATCCAGCCCAATGCTCCACCCTAGTAATCCAACCATAAAACTAGAAGATATAAGAAAGCTTTGCAATCGGTCGTACTTGACATGATATGCTTGTTTCAGACTATAGATAGCCTTAATTCCAATAAAAGATATGCTCTGGAAAATCAGAAAGGAAAAATGGGGAAATTATTTTACAAAGACTTCCTCTTTGATAAAATTGTTAAAAAATCTTGAAATCCCAAAGTAAGTGAAAAATAATCGAAGAAATTCAAATTTAGCAACGTGTGCATATAATTCGTAGAAATCAATAGCTTCTTGGTTATATTCTTGGGAAACTACTCTGACTTTACTACGATTAATATTGCAAACTCCTCAAGCTTCTTACAAAAGACTCATCTAGTTCCAATGATGGAATGATCTTTCGATTCGGGAACCAAATCTAAAATATCACCCTGTTCAAATCGACGTAGTTCTTGAATTGCTATGATATAAGATTCATCACTGTACGCCTCGTTGATTAACTTTGGTTCAAACTGAGAAAAAAAAGCGGTAATCATGAAGTGTGATTGAAAACTAGGGCAAATCTTCATACCTCTAGATACGTTGCTTAAAACTAATTTTGGTGAATGATCACAAACAAATTTTTAATCTTTGGATATATTGTAAATATTTTTGGATTTTTATGCAAGAATCATAAGTAAATAGTTGTTCATAATCATTATACTTATTTATAATCGTAGGATTATTCAATTTGAATAATTCATCAAGCAAGACATGAAAAGTCTCTTCCACAGTTAAATGTTATCTTGTTGAAAATAAAAACAGTTTAGAGAGATTATATTAACCAATAAAAACAAGTTCAAAATCTTCCAGACCAAACATATCTTTAATACGTTAAGTATCTCAAACAAAGCACTTGCATCCAAAAAACTTGATGTAGAAAACGATAAAGTAGAAGCATACCAGAGATAAAGAATAAAGAACATCGAAAAACATCGAGATTTATGTGGAACCCTACTCCATAAGGAGCGGGATTGGGAAGATAGCCTTCCTCTTCTTAGGGATAGGTTTCTCGCTCGATGCCTTCACTTCAATAAGGATGGAAGAGAGGTACGAAACCACGAGAGAATGCCACTAAGGGTTGATTATTCTACTTATTTCCTTAACTGATACAATGGGTGTATGGCTTCTTATATAGCCCCAATAGACAGTTCATAAACAGTCCCTAGAGGGACTAAAATGCAATAACATAAAATCAGCTTGAAATTTATTGAGGACCCCCCTACGTGGGGGTATTTTAGCAATCTAGGAAAATCGATAGGGTTTGAGTGCAAAATATCCAAGCGTTCACGTGAAGCATGTGCACCCTGTAATCAATTGCAACTAGAGAATTGAGGTGTCTTGGCTGCAATTTTCCAAGTGATTCACGTGTTTTGCACGTGTGCGAGGTTTGAAATGAAGTTTGGTCTGATGCAGGTGCTTTAGGCCACGTTGATGGCCCAGCTACTTTGCCACATGGTTCGATCCCACCAAGCATGTGGTTTGGAGGCGAGGCATAGGCGGAATATGGGCCATCATATCTTAGATGATTTGACGGTCACTGCTCTTCATGTTCATCTGGGAACTGTTATGCTTGGCGACTCGAAAACTTGGCTTCGACAATCCATCCACATCTCTTCCTCCCTCATATTGATGCGTTGAGGATCCATTCATCATCCTGGAAGGTATGCGAAGCAGTTGTAGGAAAGATGAAGACACGATGGAGGCTAGATTTCCCTTTTGGTGAGAACCCGTCGTCATAATTGCTTTAGAATGGAGCACATGTCGAAGTTCCGACCATTGAGGGATTTCAATATGCAAGTGTTAGAGAACAACCAAAGGGTGCTCGTGCTTGCGACTTGAATGAAATGGAGGGCTTTATGCGCGGAGAAAATGGCACCCTTAGGTGGGTTCTTCTCTAGCTTCGTCAGAGAAGAAGGCTTGGGATGATGAGGTTATGGAGGATGGAAAGTGATGATCTGAGTTGGTGGCGTAGGTGTAGGATGATTGGCGAAGCTGATACTGTGGTGAATCAAATATGATCGAATGTGACACGAGATCTCTACACCTAATTAATTCAAAGAAAAATGAAATAAAACAAGCAAGAGGATATTTACCTAATTGAAGAAAAATGTTGGCGGAGTGAAAGTGGCTTGGACTTGAGGCTTCATCATCTTCGGGGGTTGTCGCTTAACTTCCTCAATCGGGGAAGAAGCTCAAACAACAGTCATAAACGTTGTGGCATGACATGTTCGCTATAGGTCAGCACCGGAAGAGGAACCACTATGATCGTTCAATCAAACTCCTCTCCGTCACAGAGAGGAGAGATGGCTAAGGGTTTCTTTTCACAAATGTGGACCATCGCCGCTCGCGGTGGAAATGTTGTATTTGAAGACGGAGGATGGGGGTTTGTAGGTGGTTTTCATGATGGTTTCAACTGCTCAGATCTAATGGTGGATTAAGGGGGAGATAGGTTAGTGGTTGGCGGCAATCGAGGAAGTTAGGGCTATATAAGGGTAGTGGCAGTTGGTCGTGATGGTCATCGGAGGAGGTGGGATAATAGGTGGAAGATATGTGGTTAAGAGGTTCGCAACTCTTGAAGATCGAGGCTTCTGGAGGTTGATGGAGGTGTGGCGACCGTTGGATCAAACGATCCAACAATTGTGATCGAGGCTCGCACGAGCGGTAATGATGTAATCAATCAAAAAGGATCAGATGGTGCAGAAGCAAAACGTGTGGCGTACTGGAAGTGGGCCATGTGGGCGGCTATGGAGGTGCTACGTGGCACACTCAGAATTAAGAAAAATAGAGAAATCAAAGTTAATCAGAAATAAAATAATTAGGAGTCGAATCAGAAAAAGTGGAAAACATGAAAATGGTCGATCTCGATGAGATCTACGACTTTCATGTAGAAGTCAAAGAGAAGAAGGTCATCTATTCAAAGATAAAAATTAAACGAATTATTAAAATAATAAAAACATTTTTCTTTTCTCCATTTTTGGATTTTTGAAATATATTTTAGGTTAAATAAATAATGTACAATATTATCCTAATTTATATTCTATTTTTTATAATAAAGAAATACATAAAATAATAGCACATTAATAGATTATAAAATATAGTATAATTAGGCTTAATTATTTACAACACATAAAATAATAATTAGTATTAATTGTTATTGAATCTTTGTTGATTTACTTAGGCAAAAGAGATAATATTGATAATTAATGATGATAAATATGAGATTTATCTGCCATTAGTAGTAGATGTGGGACTAAAACTGTGGATGTAGTAATTGGACCATGGTGGGATCCAATTACCTATTTATGATATGACTCATATTCTAACACTCCCCGTGAAGCCGAATCATGCAATCCTTAGCTTAGACAAATGGAAAGAAATTGCTCACTCACATTACAAAATACTACGAACAATATCAACTCAACACAAACTCCGTTGGCTGCCTGCTGAGGGCGTTGCTTCTCATGTCGTGTTGGTGAGGATGAACTGAAGGGCTGGAGTGCGAACTAAACTGGATCTCCTTATCAAAAAACATGAGCTCTGTAGCGTGTCTATCAAAGTTACTGAAACTGGAATGAATCTCTTCGTCGAAGTACTATGGCCCACAATTTATATATAACTACACATCATGTGGACAATTGCTCCATCTCTGAAGGGCCAAACAAAAAACGTTGCCAATTATCATATTCAAAGATGGATCTCTCTCATAGGAACCTCTACGTCAGTTCTCTCTCATAGGAACCTTAGAAGGATCTCGTATTGGTGTTCACGAACACTAGAGAACGGAGTCTAAAAGTCTCCTCGTCAGAGAACTGAGTCTCTTCCATATTGGTTCAGAGAAACATATCTCTATTCAGGAGTCCCTATGAATCCACATGAAAATACTATGCCCACAATAGCTCAGAGAATGAGATCTCATTCTGGGGTCCCTATGGATAACATGAAAACTCTGAGTCCAAATCAAAAATGGGGGACCTCTCAAATAATGGTCGCACACGTATGCGCATTAAACTCGTAGAGTCTAAAATCTGGATATCTGAATATGAACTGGGGAGTCTGAATTTATCCTGTAGAACTATAAATAGTACTCACCATTTCTCTCATATTATTCTGAATAGATGGCAATGATCAAGTTGGGAGAAGAACCGAAGATGGGGAAAATAAAAATAATAAGCCTATCTTTTTTCTGGCCTTTTCCTCTTTTTATTAATTCTTCTTTTTGTATAGTGGCTTTTTTTACTCAAAAATTCCCACTTTTTTGAAATCACCATGTCCAAATCAGGCACATAAAGTTGAGCTCATTTTCTTTTTGGCCCTACAATTTTTCTTTGGCCTAATTGGACCTAAAATATCACATGCTCTCTTTTCATCATTTTTTGGAATTTTTTATTGATATCTTAGACCTACATTAATAGAAGAAATAAGTTGGGCCCTGGCTCCAACAACTTATGTTTTTTATAATAGTCCACTAGGACTAAATAAAATAGTAGTAGAATTAAAATGGCCAGTGGTCACTAAATGATTATTTTAGCCCCCACATTTTTAAAAAATAGTGCAGTAGCATGCCCTATTAGACTTCTTTAGATAAATAAGATCCATCAGGGATAGACCCAAAGCCCAATAAAGGAGCAACACCACTAGATTCTTTTCCTCTTTCGAATGGTTCTTATAAAAGAACCCATCACAACATATCACCGCCTCCATCATGAGGGGGTTGTGGTGAAGATGGTGACTGGCAGTGATAACCCTACCATCACCTTGCGCCTGCAGAGCTTGCACGAAAGATGCGCTGCTGGCATCCGCCGATTGGAGGTGGTACCATCGAATTGCAAGAGGGTCAATCATGGAGATGTTCTGTCTGGAGCAGTAATGGAGTTGGAGAGTTGATGCCTAGGGAGGGAATCGACAACCTGGAGTTTCTCGCAGAAGTAGATCACGTGGCGATTAGGATCATGATGGTCTTGGAGATGTGATTGGAGGAATGATCATGTGTTTCTTCTTCTTCGGGTTTGGGAACCTGACACTACAACCTCTATTGCTATTGATGCTACTTCTCGCGTGCGCACAGGGAGCCGGTTAGCTCTGCGACCCACGAAGCCTCCGGAAATGCCTCCAATCGCTTTAGGGTTGGAACTCGACATATCATAGTGGATTTTGATCGTTGAACTCTGAAATTAGAGTTTTCGAGAACTAGTGTTCTAGAGAACCCTAGATTATTTTGCTTCTCTGGAATAACATGGTGTTTGTGCAGAATTAGGGTTTCATCAGAAATCCTATATTTTCCTTGATTTTGATGATGATATTTGGAACTGCTCTGAACAGGAATATGTTGATTGAACCATGCAAAATATTTGAACATATACTGAATATGAATATATGGCAATAATAATCTCAAGAATCAAAAAAATCACATAATTCAAACCGCTCTAGTATTTGAACTGAATCTTCAAGAATAAGAATCCCAAGAATTGAACCCCTTTCATATCATGTAAATAAAAATAATGTGGAAGCATATCAGAGATAAATAATAAATAACATTGAAGAACATCAAGATTTACATGAAACCCTACTCCATAATGAGTAGGATGAAACCACAGAGAATGCTACTAAGGGATGATTCTTCTATTCATTTTCTCAACTGACACAATGGACATGGAGCTTCTAATATAGCCTCACAGACATACCGAAGTCCCACTAATAGTAGAAATGGGACTAACCCCATGGATGTGGTAATTGGAACCTAGTAGGATCCAATTACCCATCTATGATATGCTACATACTTAACACTTTGAAATAAGAAATTCTAGAATTCTATCATAGTAGGTTTGAATGAAGTTTTCTGTAAAATTGGATGTAAAAGAACACTACTCAAAACAAATCAAGTTGTATAACAATTTTAGCTCGTAAGTTCCATGAATGACTTGATTCAACAAGCATCGTTCTTATATATTCTTGTAGTATATGAATTTTCTTTCTACCATCCACTTTTGTATGCAACTGTTGGAAACAAATACTCATTATGAATTATTGACGAGGTACAAGACTCACCTTTATTTCCAAATTTGCCAACATGATAACTATAAATCTTAAAGAAGTAACTTTCCTTTTTGTCTGAATTTGTTCGCACGGTTTTGTGATTTATTGGGATGCTCGAACTTTAAGTTATGTTCAATCTTAAGCTTTTTTAACTATATAAGCCTTCCCGATCACTAGCTACTCTCCCTTTCCTTTCTTCTTTCTTGCTATTTTGAAGTAAATCATAAGAAAATATCAATATTATAGAATAAATCGGGACTCGAGCATACTTGTGCTATTGGTAGGACTAAAGAGATCCATGTGCAAAATCTTGAGAGGTTTTTTTTGTCGCCAATGTCTTTTATTTAAAAGATGCTATTATCATCTGACTGAGCTCATAAGAAGGAAAACTAGATGACTTTCTAAGAGCTAGATGAGCTAAGCCATACCTATTTAAGCTTGTTAAACTTGTTCACTAGTGTTAGATTAATGTGCCTTGATTTTTCTGAAAAAGTGTGCTTTCTTCATTTGTGACAAGCAAACAACTTAAAGAGAAGTATTTGTCGATATCTAAAGGATAAATATCTTTACTTTTATCCTCTTTAAAGAGTGCTTTTCATGAATCTTCTTCAGTAATTTCCACAAAGTTTTTTGCCTTTCAACCTTTGTCAGAGATTTAACTAACGATTAGAAGGTTGTGCTTTAAACCACTTACTATTGATACATTGTAGATTCATTATTGAGCATTACCAATGATACCCTTGTCTATGATAGGTATTATTGGTTGTATTTTACTTTGACATGTCCACATTTGCTATCTTCTAATTGAATAAAAAGCTTGGAATTTCCCATAATCTGACGTAAATATTGTAATGCCTCATAATTTTTGGCTTCTCTTAAAAGTCTTGGAACATATTCAATACTACACTCAAAAGAACTCCTCACAAGCTCTGCAAAAAGACTAAGAATGTACAATTCTAACTTTGAATGAGAGTGATTGGCCATTTTAATGAAGCAAAAAATGGAGTTTAGGGGAGTGAGATATAATCCACCTATTGGTGGTAGATATTTATAGACGAAAATTGACATTTTAAGTGATGCATATGTTAGTTTTTATCTACTTAATGCCCATGTAGCACCCCATTACACCTTTGCGTTTGGAGCTTGATCGAGCGACTGTGATACATTACAACACTGTAGCACCACAACAGAGAACCCACTCCCTACACCTTTTCCACATGTAACCTCCATTCTCTTTCTGTCATCCACTTTTACCTTCTTCCTTTTTCTCTAAGAAAAACAAGAAGAGAACTCCTCTATTAAGAAGTTGCAAGATTGAAGGCTTCGCGTCAAGGAGAGAAGTAGGAGTGCCACCACAATGGGAAGGCACTCCTCTAGTGGGATCGCAAATCATGTTCGTAGAGGTAATATGGATCAATAGAATGAATGAGCTTTTTTTCACACACAGTTAATGACTCTAGACCTTGTATCTGTCTTTTTACATTATCTTGCAATTGAGATCGTCTTTTTGTGGATGAGTGCTAGATTTAATTTTACCACCACCATCACCTCTTGATGTTAGTAGTCTTGTTCCTTATTCTCTTAAAATGATATTACCATATTTTTCGCACTTGTGTGGATATGTATCAACATTGTAATATGGTTAGAAATGATGGACCTCACATGAAGGACACGTAATGTGGTATAAGAGAGAAACCCCACAAGCAGTGTAGAGATTCAACATACTCAAATTATTGTGTATCGATACGGAAGCTAGTGAAATGATACACCCATGTTAGACAGCATTAAAAACCAATCGTTGAGATCTGGAAGTTGTAGTGTATTGATATAGGACATTAGTGAACTAGTACACTAGGAGATGTGCATCTTAATTAGGACCTCCTTGATAGTGAGGTGTACATGTACACATCCCATGTACCATTATAACAAGGATGGAAGGTTGATATTTATATTGGTACACAACTTCATGCACATGTTCAAAAAGATTTGAGAGTATCAACCCCCTATAGAGGTTTTTCTTATATGTGCAAATACAACCTGACTTGAGAGAATTGTTCCTAAGGGTCAGATGCACCAACACACTAGCACATATGTTGGTGCAATATGAGATAAAGAACAATATCTTGTTGATGTTATTGTACATACTGATATAATAGTGGTACATTGATACTTGATCTTTATACTAATGCTTGTGATTATTATGCGAGCATATAAGATGTTTAGGATAGAGGATTTTCTCCTTTCTAATATCTTTCGAGATTTTTGAAAGATATATAAAGAAGATTGATCACGATTCCTTAATATAATGGTCCGATCATAAAAAGAGATTAGCCATACACACGACGAGGTGCATGGATGATATTATTAATAATCATAAGAAATATGAAAACTCAATGCGTTGGGTTCTAATAATAAAATATAATTATGAGCATTGGCCTGGACCCTTGCAGATTGTAAGGGTCCATGCCTAGTCCCATTTAACATAGTGGGATTTGGATCTGGTTGAGACCTAAAAAATATGTCAAAGTTGGCCCAAGCCCAATCCTATCATGAAACTAATGGGTTGGTCTTGGACCAAGCTTAAACCACTTACATATATAATAAGAATATCAATAATGTCCCAAGTTCCTTATTCTACGACAACACCATTAGCGCATGCTCATTTACTTTTCTTATTGGAAAGGGTCAAGTTTCATTATTCTTGTATAATATCTTACTAACGATTAAAGAAAAGTATTATGAATCACACTTTTAGTTAGGTATAGAAAAGGCATCATGAATAAGAGGTTCGTTTATAGTATATATTTTTCACATTAACCAAGCACTGTGAATGGATAAAAATAAATTACTTATGATATTTTTCTAAGAGAACAATAAAACTTATATCACTAATCACAAATTATATATCATTTTTAACATTATATACTATAATGGGCTAGCGGGACGAGCCAGCCCAGGTCTATGCTCAGATGATCCCAGCTTGAAAAATCACATGGACCTATATTTTGGCCCCAAGCTCGGCACATTTCATTTTTGGGCATGGGCTAGGCCGGGCTTGAACTAGGCCATGTTAAGAGAGATGGGATTCGAGTTGGGTTGACGGTCCGACCTTATTGCTTGATGAGCAACCTACCAACTAGGGTAAAGTATCGAGAAATATCAAGGTCATTGCGACCCCAATCAGTCGGAAAACTCAATCAAGAAAAATAAAACTACTCAATAAGATCAAACAATCAAGCACACAAAATGTAAGCGGTCTTGCTATTTATTTTTACATGGTATAGCAACCAGGGTCGAATACAAGGAGCACAGAAATGTACGAAGTAGTCAAAATTCAGAAGTGAAATAACATATTTTTTTGGTGGTTTTAATTTTGCAAATTTTTGTAATTTCCAGTAAAAAGCAAAAACAACAAATAAGGAAATAAAGCAACATACAAATCTTTTTTTATTTTTCTTTATTGCTAAAAATGCTCAAAAATTAAGGTAAATTTTTTTTGGCTTTTAATGTTTTAAAAATATTTTTTATAATTTTTAAAGTTTTCTAATGTTTTTATAATTCTATAAAAATCAAACATTGACTAAAACCACAAACAATGCACAACCAGGACTAAATTCCAAATTAAAATTACTTAAATACCCTGAAGTATTGGGAAGCAATTTTATGAAAAAAGAGATATAATACGACAAACATGAATTGAAATGATATTTTTTTATTTTTCTTGGGTTTTTTTATGATTTTTATAAGTTTTTAGATTTTTTTGCAATTTTAGGGTTTTCATATGGGATCTTTAAACAAAAAAACTATTGTAGTCAAAACACACAAAAACACAACAAAAGGATTTTTTGTAGATTTTTTGAGACAATTTTTTGAATTTTTATGGATGTTTAGAAATAGACATCACATTTTTTAGAGATTTTTTATTTTTCAATAACAGGAAATGCAACGAAATTAATGCACAAAAATTATTAAATACTATACATAAACAGGAGTAGACGGTAATTTTTAGATTATTTTGGAATTAATTTGATATTTATTTAATTGAATAAAAGACATGCAGTTCACATGGACATGCTTGCAAATAAAGTAAAGCTCGGGGCCAAACAATTACACAAATGGAAAATACGTGACTATAAATGCAAAATGTCCAAGCAAACGCGCGCGCAACACATGAATCATGCTCACATGGGTATAATGCAAATATCAAAACTTTCATTCATTCCATAAACATAATAAAAATTCAGGCAAGAAAATACAAATAACCCAAAGGGTCACGTGTATGTCTACATGTTACACACAAAGAGGGACTAACATGCAAATATCTGAAAACACGAGGTTCAAACAATAAAATGTCCATACTACAACTTTTATTTATTGGAATGAAATGAAATATTAAAATAAATGAGGGAGGAAAGGGCAATATACCCTTCGCAAGCTCGTGCGGGGTACGTGGGGACACGTGGCAGGCTCGGGGCGCAAGCGTTAGTGTACGGGCATGATCTCCTGACGCTGCAGATCTGACAACCAGAGAATGTCGGGGACGTGTGCTCAGATGGTGTCAGATCTAATGGTGGAAAAGCTGTGGCGGTCGACGACTGAGATGGAATCTGGCGGAGAGAGCCAATCCAACGGTTGGGAGGAGGTCTGCAAGAACTCCTCCCTGGGCGAACTTCGATCGAGCCAAGGGAGCGATCCACTGACCTGATGGAAAGTATGAAGAGTCCGGCAGTGTCGTGAGAGGTTCCCTTATTCGGTGGCATGCTCCGTTGGTGACTGCGACGATCAGATGAGTGTGGCGATGGAGGGGGACGTGGAGCAGCTCTGCCTGAGCTGTTGGAGGGCCAAATGGGGTTTGCAGTGCGAGCCAAAGCCTGCAAAGGATACATTGTTCGGATACGAAACTCCGGTGACATTTATTGAGCGCAAAACAAGGGAAGCGAGAGTGAACGGAGCTTTGGGCTTCCGACGAGGGTGGGAGGAGAAAACCCGAGCCTAATCTCACCCTGATGACTGAGATTTAGGATGATCAGATTGCGAGGGGAGGTGGGTGTTCATCGAGGTGGCGATCAGTGTGGGAAAGGTTGGGTGATGGAGCTCCAGCCAGATGGTTGGAGCTCAAATGCGGGAGACAGAGCAAGATGGGAAGATTCGACTGGATATTGAACTGCGAATGCTAATGTAGATAGATGAAGTCTGGAACACGTTCCTGAGCTCCAAGCGAAGGTGGTCATCGTGGTAGTGGCCTCAACCTCGTTGTGGCAGGCGGGGAGGCTAAACGTGGCAGAGCTCTTCGGCCACGTGGTTGAGCTGAGGCTGTAAGCCACTAAACTCCAATCCAAAGGCGCCTCCAAGCTGCTGTCACTTGATTGAAGGTGTCTAGGGGTGATGGAAGGGGAGGAATGAGATGCGGCGCTTAGAGGTAGACGAGAGGTTTTATAGCCAAACCAGGAGCTTGGAAAGATCGAGTGGGAGCACGCAACACTAGGAAGATTCGCACCTTTCTAGGGATCCGCCATGATCACGGATCCTAGGAGGAAGCTCGGGCGAGAAATCGGGGCAAGAGGTGGCTGGAGTCGGGCTGGGAAATGGGGAGAAGGAGGTCCGGTGAGGGGGATCTGGGTCTGACCCAGCTAGAAGGAGGCGTTGACAGGAGGTCAGCGAAACTCCTGGGCCAATCAGGAAATTTAACTGTACAAAATAATTTTAAATATCAATAAAAATTAGAAAATGAATTTAAAATAAGGTGTAAAAAAATAAAAAATGTTTATTATTTTCATGAAAAATAAATTAATGTATATATAGTATATAGTATCATATACATGTATAGTATACATATGTATTATGTACAATTATTTTTATTATTTTATTTTTACACAAATACCTTTATTTTATAATTTATTTATTTACAACATATTTTTTTGAAGTATAAATTAATTTTATTTTATTTTTATAAATTATTTAAAGGTGTGTAATAAATAGAGGATGTAATATATATACATGTGTTTTGTACAATGAACGGAGGATTTTATTTTTATTTTTATTTAAAATTTTCTGATTTTTATTAATTTTAGAAATATGTACATATGTGTAAAAATAATCTTTAATTTTATTTTGTCAAAAATAAATATATATATATATAAGTAGTAGGTACAAGTATAGGTAGTATACACAATACATAGTCGACCCTATCTCTCTGTACTTGTTTTATTTTGCGATCAGGTCAAGGCTTGACATTCTCTTGAGGTTTGGGTCACTCTGTAATTATTCTAAATACATCATTCCTTATTCTTTTCCTTTATTTTTTTTATTTTTTCCAAAAATGCATACCAAATATGTAATCTTAACCCATGCATGCAATTTGATAAGTTGTTATATTTACAAGAATTCACATGATGTTATGCCAAGAAAAAGAGCTAAAATAAAAGGATAAAGAGTGAGAATAAGATATTCATCACCCCTATACTTAACCTTTGCTAGTCCCTTAGCAAACATTTATTAGAAAAAGAAGTGAAAAGAGAAAGAAAAGAAAAAAATCAGCGTTGATTATTAAACTTATTTTCATTTGAATTTAAGTATGTAGTTCAGTCATACCTTTGGATTATTAGTTTGTCGGAACCTTATTGCAAAATAGGTTTAAGACTCAACATCCTCTAAGTTCCACCATTTTATGGTAAAGACTCCACAATAATCCATATCAGAACAAGTCTACATATGCAAACTCTAATGACTATGCATCTTTCCTTGTACCGTGTAAGTGATACGTAGCTATCCATCTCAGAAATGATAAAGGAACAACCTCCCTCAATAAGGTAACTCTAATTCCTCAGTCTAGCAGCTCTTTCCTCGAGGAGCGGGGTATTCCCTTCAATGTTCAGGAGAAATCGGCTCAAGAAGAGGAGGAAAGAAGAAAATGGATCATGGCCAGTGTAGCCACGTATCCTTGGGAGCCTAACCAATGTAGCTAAGTCTCCCTCTGCAAGCTTCATGAGATGAGAAGATGTAATACATAAGCTTTGCTTTATTTGACTATATACACTCCTGCAGGCATTTTATTTTCGATCATGCATGTCCACTTTTTTGGAGTTTTTCTTGATTTTATATTTTTTTAAAGTGCATATGTACAACATATCTACATGGTGCAACATATACATAAGAAACTTTTCTTCTTGAGCCAGTAGACTATCCCTCTTTTGAAGCATTATTGCAACCCACAACTCCTGCCTTTAGACCTCAACACCGCCAGACCAAGTTGAGGTGTACATCCTTCCCTAAAGGAAGACGAGAGATTTTGCCTAAAAGTACTACCCTCGTACGCTACCCCAAGCAAAGGATTCTGCCTCCTTATTCATCACCTCATCCGTGTGGAGCTATGTGTAAGGTGTTAGTTCAAGTAAAGACATTGTCTGTGAGAGTCATGTGTGCGTTGTTAAGTGTTCTACTTAGGCTCATCAAGATGACATGTGAACATAACCAAGTGGACTTAAAGAATTAAGTCACTAATGGACCTAAAAAGTCTTAACCTCAAATCTTATAAGGTTCCTCTGAAAGTTAGGTGGATTAAAGTCTTAATCAAGCTCTATTTCTCATTTTAATTCCAGACTAGATTAAATGTCAACTATGATTTAGAAGAAAATACAAAAATATGTACAAAACTCTTTTTGATGCAATTTTTCAAAACATGCAAAATTTTTGAAAATGTTTGAATGCAAGGGTGAGAAAAGTTTTGCAAACATTTTACAAGCGTTTACAAATAGGTTTTTGCAAACTCTTTATTTTTCAAATATTTTTCAAAAATTTTGTACTATATACATAATTTTGATACAAAAATATTTACAAGCATTTTACAATCAAAACATTTTCACAAACATTTGTACACAAATAGTTTTTACAAATAGATATTTACAAACATGTATGTGCAAGAAAGAATTTTATATGCAAGAAAAAACTTTAAAAATTTTGTGATTTTTAGTCTTGTGATTTTTAACCATTTTATTTTTTAACACACTCACTCAAAGTACGAGTTATGGATAAAGTAAATATACAATATATATGACACTCCCCTATGGTTAGCTCGAACGATGTCCTCAGAATGATCAAAGAGAGATGAAGAAGACATAACTCGTGCTGAGTATTAGGAAGTGAAAAGAAGGGTTGTACTACAAGGATGAGTAAAATAATGTAATGAATAGAAGCAGGTGATCCCCCTATACTTAGGATCAAGCACTCCTAAGTATAGAAGTCTGTACAGAAGAAGAAAATTGAGGGTTAGAATCTATAGGGTCTACCTCCCATATACTTAAAGTAAAATATCCCTAAGTATAGGCAGCAAAACAGACGTAAAAAGAATCAAAAGAATAATAAAAAAAACTAACATCCCTCCTATACTTAGGGTAAAGTACACCCTAAGTATAACATAATCATAAGATAGAGACGGGGTGTTAGACAAAAGAATGTACGATATGGGGAAAGAAGTGATAATCAGGCATGAGATGCAAATAATGTGAGTCAAAGACATATCTCATGCAAAATGAATAGGGGCAACATCAACGATCAGCGGATCGTGATCTAGATATGACTTCAGGCGCTAACCATTAACTCGAAGGGTGGAATCAGACGACATCTCGGATATATCAATGCTCCCATTGTCGCGCACCTTTCGGACCAAGTATGGTCCCTTCCATTTGCTCTGCAACTTCCTTGGAAATAATCTCAACATGGCATTGAATAACTATACTCTATGATTCGGCTCAAATTATTTATGGCCGATATGAGAATCATGCCATATCTTCACTCTCTCCTTATATTGTAGGCTACTCGGGAAGGTTGTATCTCTAAGCTCCTCTAAGGCTGCCAACTCCGCCTTCCTATGATCTCCTATACTCTCTGGATCCAATAATAACTCAGTGACTGCACATAGTGACTTGTGCTTTATCTCCATAGGTAAATGGCATGGATTGCCATAAACGAGACGAAAGGGAGACGTACCCAAAGGCGTCTTGAAGTATGTCCGATAGGCCCACAAGACTGAGTCCAAAAGCCGCGACCAATCCTTTCTGTCTGCGTGGACGGCCTTCTGCAATATCGTCTTGATCTCCCTATTTGATATCTCAACAAGACCATTGGTTTGAGGATGATATGGAGTGGCAACTCGATGGTCAATGCTGAACTCGTTAGCAAGGACCCTTACCTTGTCATTAATGAAGTGAGTCCCCCCGTCTTATATCAATACTCTAGGAACCCTGAACCATGAAATGATATTTTTCCTCAAAAATCAGCAAACAGTCTTAGTATCTATGGTTCGGGTGGGGATGGCCTCAACCCAACGACTCATATAATCCACAACAAGCAGAATGTACTTGAATCCCCGACTCTTAGGGAATGAACCCATGAAATAAATGCCACGTGCATCAAAAACCTCACAGAAGTGAATGGGCTGCATTGGCATCATGTCACGATATCCACAAGTGCCCATCCTCTGACAGTCAGTACACCTCTTCACGAATTCATCAGAATCCTTTAAGAGGGTAGGCCACCATAGGCCAGATTGGAGCACTTTCTGTGATGTCCTCCTCCTAGAATGATGTCATCATGCCTCAAGCTTGTGACAGTATGTGAGGATGTTATGGTGCTCCTCCTGAGGAATGCCCTGACGCCAGGCGCTACCCCCCCCCCCCCCCCCATTCACGATAAAAGGACGGGATCCTCCCAATGGTGACTTGGCCTTCGCAAGGAAATTCTCAAGTCGATGTCTGGGCCAACCTAGTGGAACTTTCTTGGCAACAAGATAGTTCACAATGTCGGCATACCACAGAAGCGAGGCGATAGCAAGGATCGCCTCATCTGGGAAGGTCTCTGTAATAGGTGTCATCTGCTCTGATTCCTCAAGGTTCTCTAATCAGGAGAGGTGATCTGCCACCACATTCTTGACTCCAGGCTTATCCTTAATCTCAATTTTGAACTCCTGGAGTAGAAGGATCCATCTGGTCAATCTCGCTTTGGCATCCTTCTTTGCCATGATGTACCTGATGGCGGTATAATCTTTGAAAATTGTCACTCTGGATCCAAGAATATAAGATCTGAACTTATCTAAACGAAGACTACGACTAGCATCTCCTTCTCTGTGACAGTATAGTTCCACTGGCCAGCATCCAAAGTACGGTTAGCGTAGTGAATGGCATAAGGAAATCCATCCCTTCTCTATCCCAACACAGTCCCTATGGCAAAATCAAAAGCATCCATCATGATCTCGAATGGGAGAGACTAACCAGACGGCTGAAGGAATAGAGCCTCAACAACTAATCCCTTGAGAGTCTTGAAGGACGCTAGATACTTATCATATACAATGAACTCGATGTCTTTCATCAGCAGATCAGTAAGCGGTCGGGCAATACGACTAAAATCCTGAATAAATCGTCGGTAGAAACCGACATGCCCCAGAAAAGACCGCAACTGTCGCAAATTGGACGGTGGATTGAGTCTCCTGATGATATCCACCTTGGTCGTATTGACCTCCATGCCCCTGTTAGAGATGATATGGCCAAGCACCATCTCCTGAGTCGCCATGAAGTGACTCTTCTCCCAAGATAAAACAAGATGGACCTCAATACAACGCTGAAGTACGTGGTCTAGGTAGTCAAGACAAGCATCAAACCCGTCACCGTAGATCGAGAAATCATCCATGAAGACCTCTAAGCAATCACCCACCATATACAAAAAGATGGACAACATGCACGTTTAGAATGTAGCCGGGGAATTACATAGACCAAAGGGCATTCATCTGAAAGCATATGTCCCAAACGGATAGGTGAATGTCATTTTTTCCTGGTCTTGGGGTGCTATGGAAACCTGATTATAACCAGAGTACCCATCAAGAAAGCAGTAATGACTCTTCTCAGCTGGCCTTTAAATAATCTAATCAATATAAGGCAGGCGGGAAATGATCGTTCTTGGTGGCCTAATTCAATTGTCTGTAGTCCACACAGACCCTCCAAGAAGTAGGTACCCAGGTAGCGATCTCCTCTTCAGACTCACTCGCAACAGTAGTAATGCCCGTCTTCTTGGGCACGACATGTAATGGACTAACCCACTCGGAGTCGGAGATGAGGTAGATAAAATCGATGCTCCACCATTTTGATATATCTTTCATGACCACATCTCGGAGATTCGGGTTCAGCCGTCGCTGGAACTTACGCGATGGCTTTGCGTCCTCTTCGAGATAAATATGGTGGGATCACATAGCCGGACTTATCCCCTGGAGATCAGCTACGCTCCATCCAATCGCCTTGCGGTTTCTTTCAAGAACTTCCATCAAATGAGATTCTTGCTCTCCAGTCAAATCCACTGATATAACGACCGAGTACATTTCTGGTTCACCCGCAAGGAATCTGTACTTCATTGACTATGGAAAGGGCTTCGATTCTGGGCAACTGGGAGCTGGCAAATCTGGCTTCTGAAATGTCTGTGTAAAGGCAACCAAATTTGCATGGGAGAACTCTCGTTGTACATGAATATTTGATGAAGACGGCCCTGCTAGTGTATCTGTAATCTGTGCTGGCTCAATCTCCACCCTAGTTGTCGGCTCTGTGGGAATCAGACATGGTAAATGCTCATCAAAATCATCCTAGTCAATGTCTGAATCCGAGGGATCTGAATCCGAATCACATGAAATATACTCTACTTCGCTCTCCAAACTGCGATCATCATCCTCGAATGTGTCCTCTACTAGGAGTGTGCTATCCGAACTCTCATCGGCTAGAATATGTAACTCTGTAGTGTCTGGAGGTGCAACAAAAGCTCATGAAATGGAGTCGGACCAAATTGCTTCATCATATGTGATCACAAAGTTGCACTCCTAATGGGCGTCTCGCTCTACATCTTTCATCTATTGTGCATCACTAGACTGCTTGTAACAAGCTAAATCTTGTGCTTTGGTATCGTCGATCGTCTCTACTTGTATACTTTCACCCTCAACGCTAAAGTATACCTTCCACTATCACGGTCGGACACCGCCTTGGTTGTGGCCAAGAATGGATGTCCTAATATGATGGGGGTATCTGTCACAGACTCAAGCATCTCCATGTCCAGTACGATAAAATCCACAGGGAATTTCAGGACCTCAATTGTGATGACCACGTTCTTCAACAACCCATTCAGCCTCTTGACAGATCTATCAGTAAACTGAAGGACTGTCATGCTCTATCGAAGAGGGCCAAACTCTAATTGGTCAAGTAGGGATGCCAGAAGAAGGTTGATGGAAGAACCACTGTCTAATAAAGTCCGATTGAACCGCTGCTCATGAATATGGCATCTAACATATGGTGCTCCTACATCTGGCCTCTTGGTTGGCAATCGGTTCTGAATCGCAAAGCATGTGGTACGAGTGAGCACATGGATCTCTGCATTGTGATTCCTTCTCTTCCTGCGGAAGGTGGTCTTCTCTCTCGGGTTTCTTCTGGAAGAGAGGAATATGCTCAAGTGCCTCCTGTAGAGTCTGTTGAATCTGAAATCTGTCGATCATCTGCTGGATGAACTGTAGTTGTTGTGTCTTTTTTGGATTTTCTTTTTTATTCCCATTTGCCAAGCGAAGTGCTTGAGGGAAGGGGATAGTTGGACCCTCCTCAAATAGATGGTCAGGAATAAACTCTGTGTTTGTAAAGGAATAGAATCCATACCATGATCATCATGCAACACATATAGACTCGAAGAAGATATAGAAACCTTTCCTTTATTCATATTTTTGGTCTTTTCCATTTTCTATTACTTTGAATTTTTTCTGGAATTGTCCTGATATACATGATGTGGCAACATAACTGAATGAAAAATGGTGGCATCAGCACCACCCACAGCGTCTGTCTTCACGTCATCAGCACCGCGCTCCGGCTCAACATCTAGTAGAAGAGTGGCATCAGCACCACCGACTACGTTTGGAGATACGACGACCTCAGTACCGTCGGTTGGATCAACGTCCTTGGTGGCTTCAACACCACCTTCATTAACATCGTTAACATCATCAGCACTGCTATCCTCCTAATCTGGCGCTCCAAGATCCTCATGTGGTCGTCGCTCAGACGAGGCACCATCGGCCGGCATCCTATCGCTCTTAAGTGTCACAATTCAGCATCAAATATGTAGGATGAAATATCACCCAAGGAATCAGTACGAGTGGTAGTCTTTGTGAATTGTACCTGCTCAGACTTCCTCTTCAGATTGTTCGGATTCGGCTCAATATGAGCGATTATGGCGGCCTTGCCTATCCCTCATCTCCTACTGGAACTCGTCCATCTCCCGCCAGAAGGATGCCTGCTGATCTGAGAGTAGATAGGAGAGATCGTCAAGGGCTGGGTTCTCATAGACTGGTCCATGAGAAACAGACGTGTTGCGTCACTGGAAATGAGGTTGGCTCTCCTGGTAATGGTGAAGGGGGGCTGAGTGAACTGTTGAGGCTGTTGCCGCCTCCACTGTTATCCCTGATGGTAGGGATGAGAACCCTAGTGGTAATGTTGTGATGGCTGGGAGTACTAGGGTTGCTGCTTCTGTTGCTGGTTGTTCTGTCTGCCCTTAGTTAGAGGTTGTTGTTGGGACAAGGTGCCTCCGGTAGACCATTTGAATCCGGGTTGATCATGACGGATCTTGGGAGGCTGCTGATCATACCAAATCTCATTGACTTCCATCAACGGCTCCTGCTCGTAAGGGGAAGGGGGAAGAACTTCAGGGACTGATACGGCTGATACACCACCATCTGAGTGTCCTGAGACGGTGGTGGATGAGAGTAGTGCTGCAACGTCTGAAGTGGCTCTGCCTGAATGTGGTGAACCTAGCGGTACTGGGCAGATGGTTGGAAGAGCTATTACTGTTGTGATTAGCTCATGACCTGAGACGGGACTGTGGAGCCGTTTGTGCCTCTTGGAGACACATGATCTAGGTCTCAGGTCACTAAGCGTCTGTGCCAACTGATCTATCTGTGTGAGGCCCTGGAAATACTTCTTCTTGATTTTCTCGATGCGGTCCAGCTTCTCGCTGATAATCTCCATGTCAACTGCAGATGACTCTGTCTATGATGTTGTTGCTGACGAAGTAGAAGGACCTGCATCGACCCGTGCTATCCTCTAATAGGACACGACCTGTGGGAGAGGTTTTCTATTGTGTGTAGACCCAAGTCTGGGACATCATCGTGTAGTTCTCTGTCATCTCCCCGTAGATGGCCCAGACTTGGTTTTCATCCTTGGTGAAATAGGACCCCCCACATGAGGCATTCACAAGCCCCTACAGCTCTAGTGTCAACCCATAAAAGAAACTCTGGACTAGATTGGGCTTTGATATCTCATGGTGTGGACATCGGTCGATGAGCTCTCTAAAGCGATCCCAAGCTTCGTGGAACTGCTCATTGGAAATCATAGTGAAATTGTTGATAAAAGCTCTAACTGCGTTAATCCAGCTGAGTGAATAGTGCTTGTTCAAGTACTCGGTCCGGAGCTGCTCCCAAGTAGTGACATATCTCCCCAAATGTTAGGTTGCTCTGTCAACCAGGGAGACAGGGAAAGCCATCATCTTGATGGTGTCTTCATCTACGAATCTTTCATGGACTGTTATGCAGATCATCTCAAACTCCTGGAGGTGCAGACGCGACTCCTCGGTGGCTAGCCCATGGAACTTGGGCAGAAGCTGAATCATCCGGGGGTGAAGCTCGAAGTCGCCCAGAATCTCCGGAAGCTGGATCCAACAATGTATGAGGGTTGCACCTGGGTTGTGTAATTGACTCATCGTCTGTGCGGGCTTGGCTGGCTCCTGTGGATCCTCTAGTCGTGTGTCTCCTCCTCCTGTTGCTAGTATATCTCCACCGGATGGTCTTTGCGGCTCTCCTCTGTTGGCTCGCATCTGCGCTAACTCTCGGCGCACCTCTATCCTGAATGCTCCCCGGTCTTGAATCTGTCTCTGCATGGTCTCCAGGGAGGCTAGAAGTTTGTTGTTGATGGCATCCTGATCAAGTACATATGTGAAACCTTGGGGCTGCTCATCGATGCGTCCCTCACTGTTGGCCATCTCTCAGGTCTCTACAAAGGCAACAAACCCCAACTCAGATGCCATCAAATATACAAATAGCTATGCTGGTCTCTGCTCTGGCACCTCAAGACTGGAAGAAGGGTGGTCAAGGGGAACATGGTGGTAGAGAACTCAGGTTCGAAGAACGGGTCTGGGCTCTCTGAAACCGCCCTAGATGAATGGAGATGAGTGCTCAAAAGCGGTGCTACCAAAGGCAACCTAAGGGACTTCCTGCCCATCATCGTGATGTGGAGATTAATGCGGATGAGATCTGGAATGCAACTAAGATAAGAAGTCAAACTCCAAGTTCACCTACTCAACACTTGAGCTGATGACTGTAAAGGATTGGTTGTTAATCTTGTCAATTTTATTCAGGTGATCAATCAGTCTTTAATAGCGATTAAGTGAGCTGGTAAGAACCCGATGCTCCTAGGAGACTGGCCTAATCTCACAACTAGTTTTTCTTGGCCAATATGGATTGCGGACCGTTTACCGGCTACCCGATCTATCCACTCTGCTAAGGAAATCTCAGACCGCTTACCGACTACCCAGAGAAGTCCTCACTGGAGAACAACTAACCACAAGACTAGTAGTATGAAAGAAGTTCAAGTATGGCTCTAGCCTAGGGTGCGGATCACTTTCTCGTTGCAAACAAACTAACAATGAGGGGGTGACTCTCCCCAAAACAAAGATGTTTAAATGAGGTGTGTTTTAGGGTCAAGTTTGCATTAGCAGTCCATATTTTATTGTTTTTATCTTTTTAGGTATTTTTAAGATGAAAACAACGCCTAACGAATTTTTCGATTTCTTTGGTTATTTTGAGTCCAAAAACTAGGGGAGGAAGTCGAAAAAACCGATGTGCGATCAAACACAATGATGCATGCAAAGACATAAATGCGTACCTATCTCCAACACTCTGCATGCAGGGTGATCCACGCATAAATTTAAATACTGAAAGTAAACTAAGTATATGATGCACGAGGAAATCAGCCTTAGACGAGTAATTTCTATTGATCGTGAAGAACAATAGCTAGCTAATCAAATCGAGTCCGGAGTTCGATCTTGGGAGTCACTCGGTGCCCGCCATAATGGGTCCTGCTAGCGATGTATGTGACTCCTCACGACACATGGTCTCAAATCCAATTAAGATAACTTTTTTAATTTATTATTAACTAGGTCCAATTACGATCTATAGGAACAGACAAGAAATCAAGTGTTGGGCCATAGCTAGTTATGTCACAATCAATAAAAATCCTAAGTCTAGGGGAGAAATCCGAGAGAATCAAATAGAAAGTAAAGCGGTGACAACAAAAACTCGAAAAGCCACGGTGAGGTCCCCCGAGTGCTCCGGCACTAGGCGAAACAGACCCCGAAGTTCAAGTGTCCAATATATTCCAAGTCCTCAAATATTATAACAATAATAGTTTGATGAAAATAAATTATCTATCTAATAAAAGTAAGTCCTCATGCTCTTCTGCTCCTCCCTCAGGTGTTATCTCCTCCAACAGAAAGCTGAAGCGTCCCTTGGACAGTTCCTCGCACAAAAAGAGAAACAGAGAAAATGTCAGAAATAGTTTGATCAGATAGATACAAAAATAGGCAAAAAAGCGAATAATGACTACTAAGCCGTGATCCCCGACAACAACATCATTCTGATGAGCGACCTACCGACTAGGGTTAAGTATCGATAAATATCAAGGTCGTTACGACCCCTATAAGTAGGCAAACTCAATCAAGAAGAATAAACCACTCAATAAGATCAAGCACATAAAATGTAAGTGGTCTTGCTATTTATTTTTACCTAGTATAGCAATCAGGGTCGTACATAAGGAGCATAGAAATGTACGAAGTAGTCAAAATTCAGAAGTAAAACAACATATTTTTGGTGTTTTTGATTTTGCAATTTTTTTTAATTTTCAATAACGAAGCAAAAAGAACAAATAAGGAAACAAAGCAGCACACAAATCATTTTGTGTTTTTCTTTATTTCTAAAAATTCTCAGAAAATTAAAGTAAAAATATTTTTGGGTTTTAGTGTTTTAAAGTATTTTTGTTAATTTTCTGGGATTTTGCTAATATTTTTATAATTCTATAAAAATCAAATAGTGACTAAAACAACAAACAGTGCACATCCAGGACTAAATTGCAAATTAAAATTACTTAAATGCCCTAAAGTCCTAGGGAGCAATTTTATGATATGATAGAGATAAAATGGGACAAACAAGAACTAAAATGATATTTTTTTATTTTTCTTGAGTTTTTTATGATTTTTATAAGTTTTGAGGTCTTTTGCAATTTTTAGGATTTTTATAAGGGATCTTTAAACAAAAATGCTACTGTAGACAAAAGACACAAAAACACAACAACGGGAATTTTTGTAGAATTTTTACTAATTTTTTGACTTTTTATGGATTTTTAGAAATAGACAGGACACATTTAAGAGATTTTTTATTTTTCAAAAACGGGAAATGCAACAAAATTAATCCACAAAAAATACATTAAATACTACACATCAACATGAGTAGATGATAATTTTTAGAGATTTTTTGGAATTAATTTGATATTTATCTAATTGAATAAAAGATACGCAATTTACATGGACCTACTTGCAATTAAAGTAAAGCTCGGGGCCAAACAATGACGCAAATGGAGAATACAAGGTCATAAATGCAAAATGTCCAAGTAAACACGCGTGCAACACGTGAATCAGGCTCGTAGGGATATAAATGCAAATATCAAAACCTTTTCATTCATTTCATAAGCATAGTAAAAATTTAGGCAAGAAAATGCAAATAACCCAAAGGGTCACGTGTATGTCAACGTACTACACACAAAGAGGGACTAACATGCAAATATATGAAAACACGAGGTCCAAACTATAAAATGTTTGTACTACAACTTTTATTTATTAGGCAGAAATGAAATATGAAAATAAATGAGGGGGAAAGAGAAATATACCCTTCGTAGGCTCTTACAGGTCACGCGGGGACACGTGGCAGGCTCAGGCGCAGGCGCGGGTGTACGTGCCTATTCTCCTAATGCTGCAGATCTGACGACTAGAGAATGTCGGGGATGTACGGTCGGATGGTGTCAGATTTAAAGGTGGAAAAGTTGTAGCGGACGGCGACTGAGATGGAATTTGGTGGAGAGAGCCAATCCAACGGTGGGGAGGATGTCTGCAAGAACTCCTCCTGGGCGAACTTCGATCGAGCCAAGGGAGAGATCCACTAACCCGATGGAAGTTTTGAAGAGTCTGACAGTGTCGTGAGAGGTTCCCTCGTCTGGTGGAATGCTCCGATGGTGATGGCGACGGTCGGATGAGCGTGGCAATAGAGGGGGACCTGGAGCAGCTCCACTTGAGCTGCTGGAGGGCCAAATGGGATCTGCAGTGCGAGCCAAAGCCTGCAAAGGATACACTTCTCGGAGATGAAACTCTAGAGACATTTATTGAGTGTAAAACAAGGGAAGCGAGGGTGAAGGGAGATTTGGACTTCCGACGAGGGTGGGAGGAGGAATCCCGAGCCTAATCTCACCCTGATGGCTGAGATTTAGGATGATCAGACTGTGAGGGAAGGTGGGGAGTTCGTTGAGGTGTCGATCAGTGCGGGAAAGGTTGGGTAATGGAGCTCCAGCCAGATGGTTGGAGCTCAAATGCGGGCGGCGGAGCAAGATAGGAAGATTCGACTGGATATTGAACCGCGAAGGCTAAAGTGGATTATCTGAAGTTTGGAACACATTCCTGAGCTCCACACAATGGTGGTCGTCAAGGTAGTGGCCTTGACCTCACCACGGCAGGCGGGGAGGCTAAACGCGGCGAAGCTCTCCGGCCACGTGGTTGAGCTGCGGCTGCTAGCCACCAAACTCCAATCCAAAGGCGCCTCCAAGCTGCTGTCACTCGGTTGAAGGTGTCTCGGGGTGAAGGAAGGGGCGAGGAACGAGCTACAACTTTAGGAGGCAGACGAGAGCCTTTATAGCCAACTCTAGGAGCCTGGAAAGATCGAGCAGGAGCACACAATCCCAGGAAGATCCATACCTTCCTAGTGATCCGTGAGGATCACAGATTTTTAGAGGAAGCTCGGGCTAGAAATTGGGGCAAGAGGTAGCTAGAGTCGGGGTGGGAAATAGGGAGAAGGAGGTCCGACGAGAGGGATCCGGGCCTGACCCAGCTTGAAGGAGGCATTGACCGGAGGTCAACGAAACTCCTGGACCAATCAAGAAATTCGACTGTACAAAATAATTAAAAGTCAATAAAAAATTACAAATGAATCTAAAATAAAAAGTGTAAAAATAGAAAATGTTTATTATTTTTCAAACTATTTTTTGTGATTTTTAATTATTTTTATGAAAAATAACTTAATGTATATACAATATATAATATTATTTTTTATACTATGTACAAGTATACTATACCTATGTATTATGTACAATTATTATTATTTACCTAAATACCCTTGTTTTATATTTTATTTATTTACAACATATTTTTAGGAGTATAAATTAATTTTTATTTTTGTTTTATAAATTATTTGAAGGTGTGTAATAAATTGGGGATGTAATATATACATGCGTTTTGTACAATGAATGGAGGATTTTATTTTTATTTTTATTTAAATTTTTCTGATTTTTATTAATTTTAAAAATATATACACAGGTGTAAAAATAATTCTTTAATTTTATTTTATCAAAAATAAATATATAAATAGTAGGTACAAGTATAGGTAGTATACATAATACATAGTGGACCCTATCTCTCTCTACTTGTTTTATTTTACGATCAGGTCAAGGTTGACCTTCTCTTGGGGTTTGAGTCACTCTGTATTTATTATAAATATACCATTCCTTTTTCTTTTCCTTTATTCTTTTTTATTTATTCTAAAAATGCATGTTAAATATGCAATCTTAACTCAAGCATGCGATTTGCTAAGTTATTGTATTTACAAGAATTCACATGATGTTTTGCCAAGAAAACGAGCTAAAATAAAAGAATAAAGAGTGAGAATCAGATATTCATCACCTCATTCCCAAAAACATGATACACTCTTAAAGTGGAGGGTGGATTGAGGGTCTTGATTGACTCTTCCTTTGTTTTATAAAATCCATGACAACTCCAAGATTAAATACTTTTTTTAGTAAAGTACAAATATCAAATGGGGGGATGAAAGATAAATACTACTAGTCCGACGGAACTGATAGTGAGACATTCCCACTTGAGGGGCAATGTAGAGTGGGGTAGTCGTAGGTACTCTTGAAGCTTTGGATTATTGAATATGTGCATTCCACCATACAAATCTGTACTTGTGACTACATATTTTGGGCAAGTAAGTCTCCCCTATTTGCCTTGATTGATAAAGTTGAGATTTTGTATGCTATATGCCCCTTGTTCAGAGAGAGAGAGAGAGAATACTACAAACCAGAGTAACTAAAGCTCCACACTTTGCCCAAGGGATATAGTTTACACTCTAAATGCATCGTGATGACAATTCATTCTTAGTATACACTTATGAGTCTGAGATAAATTGATAACTTCTTAAATGATTAGTTGGATAAGGTAATAGAGAATAAAATAACTTTATAAAATGTATTATGATAAAAAAAGACCCTGAACATAACCGTATGCACAACTCAATGCGGGTAGAGTACTTAGTTATGTTTATTGTAGTACTTTATCTCTTTACAGTTTTTAGATAAATGTTAACTATCATACACAATCATTTGACTCCCACGTTACAATTCTTTCAATAGGAATCATTGAGGAGAAGATCGGGGCTAGAATGTTACGTATTGTAATAGAGGAGCACTACTGAAATTGACGCCCAATCTAGTAGGTTTGATTTCTTTTCAACTCAGTAAAATTGTAATAAAGAGATTCACTTATATTCTCTTGTCATCATTGTGTTGTGGATATTTTTATTGAAATGAATATTTTAAATTAGACATATTTCTTGTTTAAATGGCACATAGTGCATGCTGTTTGTGATGTTGTTGGGTAACAATGAATGAGTGTTGACATGCACTTCCCACGATATGGTGCAAACATTTACTGTCTATGATGCATTTGTAGTTCTTGCCGGTGTCTCGTAAAATAAATGTTTACATTTTATTTAAGTTACCCATTCCTTCTTGGACCTTTTATGGTCAGTACGAGTATTTCATGCATAATTGCTTCTTGGGATCTTTTCTTCCCTTGATGTAGTAAATGATAGTGTACAATTTTCTTTTGTAGAAGAAAACACGACTATGAGTAGTTTCTTTTTTTTATTTCTCTAGCTCATAATCGATTATGCATATAATGATTTTAGGGACCTGAATAGAACATATTAGTGTTTATTTTCAAAGTGTTTATGGCCTTTTTTTATTTCACTACTCGTATTTTTTATACTACTAGTTTTATTTGTTAATACATTTTTTCAGCAAGAAGTTTTTAATTTTCCTTATGGTGCTTCGGTTAAATCGTAATAATAATGAGCAAATACTATTCCCAAAGTTACCAAGTGAACAAACTTGAACCAATTGCATCCTTATTTGTTCTTTTGAATGTTTGAAAAAGCCACTTGAAGAGATAACAATCAATATTATGTAGTAAAAGTCCACCTAAGATTCTTTTTTAGTAGCTAATAATTTTCTTTATGAATAAACTTGAATTCCATTTCTTTATATGTTCATAAAAATATCATTATATGCTTCTAAAGTTCAATGATTGATTAATTTTCCTCCATTTCGTTTGTCATAAGGTAAAGTTGTGATATTTCAACATTTGATTCTTTAGGTTGCTTATCTTTACTTGAGATGCTTTCTAAATTATCCCATGTGGTTGAGAATTCCTTTTTCTTAAAAATCTTTTTATTCTTCTTTTTTACTTTCTTTAAAGTCTTCCTTTTTAAATAGACATTGCCATGTAATATATCTCTCTTTTTACAGTTGTAACAAACCATTTTTTGATAGTTGTAGCCGATAATCTCCTCATCATTCTTCCTAGGAAAGTTCTTCCTTGGTTTTCTTCTTCCTTGACATGTTTTTGAAAATTTTGAGAGATGACTATGATAGTTTTATCATCTTCATTTACTATTTCAGAGGTGGAAGAATTGTCTTAAAAAACAAGAGCCTTTCTTTTTTTTAAATTTTTTGACATCTTTTCTTTATCTTTATCAAGACTAACTTCATATACCATGAGGTTTCCTATCAATTCTTCAAAAGTGAGCTTTTAAAGATCTTTTGCTTCTTCGATAACTATGATCTTTGGTTGCCATTGCTTGTTGACAACTCGCATAAACTTTTCTTTGTATTTAGTTAGACATTCCTTTCAAGGACTTATAATGGATTTACAATATTTCTAAATCTTGTACTTATTTTTTTATATATATTCACAGAGTTTCCTTTTAAAGAACCTGAATTACGAGAACATTGATTTTGGATTTCTTGGCTTATTATGTCCCTTCATAAGAGACCTCAATGCATCTCTAAATTTTATATGTCGTTTCTAGTTGATACCCCATTAAACTTATCGGTAGGCACATGATAAAGAAAACTTATTGACTTGCACTTTTTGATGATCGCTTTTTCATCTATGAGTCAAATCTCGTAGCTCTATAATCTTGAATTCTTTCACTACGATCTTCCAAAGTGAAAGATCTAATACATAAGATTTCAAATAAATTGCCATCTTCTTCTTACAATAAGTATATTCCATTTGATCAAAGTATGGTGGTCATTTGGTTAATTGACCTTCAACAGAGTCACTTGTTTTGTTTGAGTTATTGTAGCTAGTCGAAAGAACCAAACCTAAACGATTAGATATGAAATGAAGATATACCGATGGTGGATAATGCTTAAACATAAATATGATCAATTCAAAAAATTAATAATCCATTTGATCAAAGAATATAAAAAATTAGTTTAGCAATCTATAGTACACAAAAAATGTTTATACACGTTCACCCTACACAAGGGTTACGTCCTATGCCCAAGCTTGGCCTACCCAAGGCTTTCAAACACTCACTGTATATGAACTATATTATGATGTAGTCCAAACCTTTTATCAAGCATGCAATTTACTACAATTTATCTTCTACACAAGAAGAAAGATTTTCACGTAGTACACCTCAACATATGCAACATTACATATAATGTCTTCCTTTTACGAAGAAGGCTTTCATGCAGAATGCCTCTTAAGCAAGAATAAAGATAACATATAATATTCTAATAAAGCCTTAAACACGGAATGGATGTAAAATATAAATTGAAAGGATCGAAGTAGAAGTCTTTTGGAGACTGTACTGGCCAGATGGGATATATCATGCAATAGTAAGGAATTTTATCGATCGAACAAGTGAATTTGCGTGATTGGTGAGATGTCCTGGTGCCATAACAACACTTGTGTACCTGCGCAATGGTAGATGTATTGGTGTACTGGTGCTTGAATACACATATGGAATGGAGTTATCCATGAAAGGATTCGTAAAATGTAAATTTAATTTACATTATTATGAACTAAGTCGATAAGAATTAAATAGTAGGTATTCCTCGAATAATAATCATAAACTAACTCGATAAGAATTAAATAGTAGGTCTTCCTCGAGTCTTCACATGTTAATACTAATGTGTAGAATTTGACATCCAAATGTTCACTTAACAACTTGATTTCTACAATGTTAGTCATATCGATAAAATAATTATCTTTTTTTAATGGCAATGATTTATTATTATCAAAACAAAAGTGTTTCAACATTAAGAACTTCTTGAGAGCCAAGGCATGGTGCTCAAACTCTTTCAAAGCTTTGTCGACCTTAACAGGACCATCATCACATGGCTTTTCCTCATCTTCTACGGGGATAACTTCAAGTCCCTCTCCCTCCTCATCTAGTGACCCCAACCACCCTCCCCATCATCTTCGTCCACCACGATACCAATACTAAGGTTGGCTGCCAAGAGAAAGAGCTCAATGCATTCTACAAGTTCCTATACGTGCCCCTCAACCTTGCCATGTACCTCATGATTATCATCATCCTAGATAAGAGGCTCACCTTCTCTCACTTGGAGTTAACTGTTAGGATGAGCATCGAGCCCCTACCTTTTCCGACAATTAATGTGTGCACATACTTAATCTCCGCTTGGGAGGGAGGAGATGATAACTAATTGGAGGAACACAGCCGTCATTCCGTAGTTTAGTTTTGTTAAGGATACACGTGTATTTGCAAAAAATGGCCGAAAGTACAAATGTCATTGGTGAAACTCTAGAGACACGTGTGAAAATTCCTTTATGAAATGTAATTAAAAATTGATTATACAAACAAATAAATAAGGAGGACGTTACTTAAAGAGGGGATCAAAAGGGGTGCCTTTGGTTTGACAAAGAAAAAAGAAACGGGGCACGTCAACCAGCGGGCGTCGTGGGGGTTACACACCTCTTTCTCCCTTCCCATCCCATCCCAATATCACAGAGAGCAAGAGAAAGGTTGATCGTTCGAGATCGGCCCGAGGAGAAGAGCAAATGGCGGCGGATGGTGCAAGAACCAACGATTCACAGCTGTTTCAGCTCCTCGGTCATCTCCTCCAAGAGGTATAAATCACAACTCTTCCATTTCTTTCACCATCCTATACACGGAGATGGGTGGACCAAACTCACCCTTCTGAGGTCGCGCTCTCTACGAATTACTGTGAAATGTTCCTTTGGTTGTTAAAAAACTAATGCATGTCGCAATGCCCTATATCAAAGATGCCCTCGAACACACAAGTTTAAGGTCTTTTCAGGCTTATATGGTTGTGTTATGGTAAGGTCTGGAGTGCCCGTAGAAAAAGACTATATTAGCTCGTTTCAGGATTATTTTTGTCACTGGAATTTTGTTTGTTTGCATTTGTTCTTTAAGTTCTGAGTTTGACTCAGCTAAATAATGGAACACTCGCACAAAGTCGCTGCGCGTAAAGTTAACGATGTTATGCTGCAAACTCTTGGCATTTCCTCCTTACCACTGGATGATGAATCCGTTCAAAATTCCAAATTTAAATTTTTGGTGGGAAGATTTTTCCCCAAGTGTTAGGCCTCATTCGTTAGTCAGAGGATAAGCATGGTACGAGAAGAGTGTCCTACTTGATTATTTGAGCTCTAGTTTCACCAGCCATGGTAACTACCGATGGAAGAACCAGAAGAGAGGAAGAATGAATGAATGAATGGAGAGAAGATTTAGATAGAGAAGGAGCAAGAAGAGTGGAACCGATACAACTTTTTTTGAAAGCTAAAGGTTGGCCATCCATCACGGAACGTGATCTGGGTTTTATGCAACCAAAGTAACAGCTTTACCTGCATAGCCTCTTACAACCTCTACAAGACACAAGTGCACCCATGACATAAACTGTCTTTGCGTTGTACACCACATTCTCCACATAATACCTCATGCCCTTGAAGACTGCCTTATTTCCTTCGGTCCAAATATGCCAAAGGGCTACCATAGACCAGATTCTGTCGTGTGCCTCTTGTTGATCAGGTACCCTCCACCCACCGCTTCAGATTTGAAGCTTGATGAAAGGTGTCCGCTCTCCCTGCATCTAACAAGGAACTCCCAGCTGTCCTTTATTCACAATCACACTTAAGACATAAAAACATGTACACATCTTCCTCCCCAGTCCCCACTACCACACATGGGGTATGTACTGTCAAACCCACCCCTCACTTACTCTTAAGCAACATTATAACAACCTTCCTCGCCTTATCAACCATGCATGTAACCTCACCTTTAATGATGCCTTGACTTTCCATAATAGCTTGCCATCCAAGGCCAAAAACATATTCGGTACTAATGCTTGTTCCCTCAATGTCTTATACATCCAGGAGACGACAAAATCCTCCTCGTTCACCGCCATGAGTCCTGCTCATGGTCCGTTGGGTTGCACTTCCTCTGACAGCAAGACCAACCACGTGAAGTCATTGATCCACTCGTATGAAAGTAGCGCAACAAATGTAGGCAACCATATGTGATTTCAACATTTGACTGACACCGCCTACCTTCACCATGTGGCAACAATTTGTAAACACCAAATATGGGTTTTTTTACAAATAAACACTTCTTGAAGTAAGCCTTATCAACCCAATCTCTTCAAGACCAACCTTGTCCTAATGGTTAAATGCAAGAAACTGGAGAATGAAATCACTACAATCAACTTAGGTGGCTTCTTTAAGAGGATGTCTTTCCCCACTGATTTAGCAGTTGTATCCTCGCCATGATATTTTTCTTCATTATGCCTTTTGCAAAGAGTTTAGATGGAATGCAAATTGGCTCCTAAAATGTATCTGGAAGTCAATATCCGGGGACAAGAGAACACACAATTTTTTATAGCTGAGAAATATAGAAATAGGATGTATGGAAGAACATGTAGGTATTGTCAACATTGCCCATCTTTTCTTCAACTTGATAAGGACTTTAAAAACAGGAACTTGTGATTGAGTAAAACCCAGTTAGGTCTGACAATATGGTTACAACTTTAATTAAACCCAATCACTAATTGGTCTTTGTCGGTCATGCTCTTGTTGCTTTTTTTGATTCATGCACTGTTGTGATGTTTGCATGATATTTCAAATATGTTAAAATAGAATCATGACTCATTAATTTGTCCTTGTTTGCTTGAAGTGTTGATTTTCCATCTATATAAGAATATTAAGAATAGGACGTGGGTGGTGGCATCCCATAAACAGCTTCAAATGCATATATCCCAGTAGAAGAATGCCAAGTTGTGCGACACCAAACTTCTACCAATGAGATCCATATGAACCATTCGAGCTTTTGTTGATGACATATTGACAGAAACATCATAGTATGTTTTGATGCAAGCTATTAACCACTTACGTTTGGCTATGCATTTGTAGATTGTGGTCCGAGCTCATCTTTAGTTTGATACCATGGCGGAATGTGAATGGTTCTGTTAGAGGTTATTTCTGAAAGTTGGATCCCCTTAGGCAGTGAACTCATGCTACCCATGCAACTTAACCACATTATGAAGAATATTTCGGCAATTGCCAGTGCCAAATAAAGATGCTTCAGAGGAATTAAATGGATGTACTTTGGAAATCAGTCTGCCAATTAAAATTGTTGTCTTCACATTTAGAGGAGGAAGTCCATCAATAAATTCCTTGGAGACATCTTCCTAACAGTTTTTGGGATAGGGAACTGGCTGAAGAAGGCTAGCAGGGGCTGAAGTGTCATGTTTACACCTTTGGCAAGTATTATAACTCCTGATGGGAAGCCCTGATCAACCATTTTTTGACCATATTTAGAGTCCTATAGGAACCTATATACCCTACCGAGAATGTATCGTGCATTTCACTGATTATCTGATCATTAATTGGACAATTTACGTGTATTCGAATCTTTCTTTGTAATAAATCAATCTGTCTTCGTAAATATAGATGAGTAACTCAATAATCACTATTCCTTGGGGATCTGACTCAAGAAATTGCCTGCAAATTTATGATTGCAGTATAAATGACGTGCAATTGAGAATCCTCTTGTCTACGAGATAAGGAATCTAGTGCTTGATTGTGTTTTCCCCACCTTATAATCCAAACAAAACCCAACCCCCAAGGTGTATTTAGTGACTTATGTTGAGTTGGGTATGAATCTTCTTTTATAGAATGATTTTTTGGCTTAGATATTTTTTCGGACAGTGAACTGTGCCAATCAAATAAGCCCACCACTCGGGAACTGAAGAAACTATGGCCTCCATCTATCTTTCATATGTTGAAAGAGATTTGTGTCAGAGAAAAATGCTTGGCTATTAGATGACCATACTTAGTTCAGTCACTGCTTCCGTTCCTTTTCCACTATCATTAAATTCAACTATAAAAAGATTTACTAAAATCAGTAAGGGCTAAGCCTGGATTGGATGTCATAATTTTCTTTAAGTGGATAAATGTTGCAGCAGCGTGAATAGACCATGTAAAGATTTCTTTTTTCCAAGATATCAGTAAGAGGTGAAATTATCATGCAATATCTTTGGACAAATTTCCTATTGCCTGAAAATCCTTAACATACTTAATCGATTATGGTTTCAGATGAGAATTAGTATAAATACACCTTTGCATTCTCCATTGCGACTTCATTAGCAGAAACCATGCCTGAATATTGCACTTTGCATATTTAGGATATAGTTTATTCTGCAACAATGTGTAAAGAATAATTCATAGATGTTGCAAATGTTGAGTGAAGCTCAAACTGTAAAGATATTATCAATGAATATCAAAACAAATCTGCGCAGGTATATAAACAATCATCAAACATTGAAATTTGACATGGCAAGAGTCCAAATGGTATCATGTATATTTATATTGGCCTTCATAAGTTTTTAAAGTTGTATTGGGTATTACAGCCTACTGCATCCATATCTGGTAAGTGTAACTTAGAAAAGAAGAGTTACTTCATGCAATTCATTCAAAAGATCATCAATCATCAAGGAAAGGCATATTTGTTCTTGTATATTGGTTCAATGCTAGGGATGTCAACGTGTCAAGTTTGGGGCGGGTACTAATATTCCCAAACCCATATCCATTTATAAAATCACTACCCATACACACCCAATTTATAAAAAGGGTAGTTTCTAGCAGGCACCCATTTACCCGACGGATACCTGTACAACCAATGGGTACCCGCATATTCGACATTGTAAAATCTTAAGCTATTCATAAATATACATAAGATTTTCAGACACATATTAAACAGAGGGAGATCATGTAATATGGTGGTACACAAAAATGTGCGATATGTAGGGAATATTAAAGTTTTATATATATTACTATTAGGTGTTTAACTTTTTTGAGTTGATACTTTTTTATTTATTGAAGCTACAAAAAGGTGAAGGAATCGAGGTGAAGATTGGTGACGATAACATACAGAAGAAAGATTCTTTTAAATACTTGGGGATTTATTTTGCAACAAGACGGTGAAATTGATGGAGATGTTACTCATAGCATAAATGCAAGTTAGTTAAAGCGGAGATGAGTCTCTATTGTTCTATGTGATAAGAAAATTCATATGAAAATTAAAGAAAAGTTTTACAAAGCAGCCATGAGACCTGCTATGCTCTATGGATCTGAATGTTGGCCTGTAAACCATATACCTGTGCAGAGAATGGCAGTTGCAGAAATGAAAATGTTAAGGTGGATGTGTGGACCTCCACGTAAAGATCGGATTTGGAATGATGCAATCAGAAGGAAGGTGTGTGTAGCTCCGATCGAGGATAAGATGCGAGTATACCGCTTAAAGTGGATTTGTCATTTGCAAAGGAGGCCGACTGATGCACCAGTTAAGAGATGCAAGTGTTGGGATGTTAAGCTGGTTAAGAGAGGGCGAAGAAGGCCCAAGAGGTGCTGGAATGAGACTTTTTGAAGGGATCTTAGTTTTTCGGATCCAAGTCTGAGAATGACCCAAGATATATCTGAATGGAGGCAAAAAATCCATGTAGCCGATCCTACTTAAGCTGAGAAAAGAATTTATTGTTGTTGAAGATACAAAAAGGTAGTTGTGAATATGAATAAATAGACGGAGAGGAGAAAATTGAGTTGGATTTTTACATATGTAGATCGATACCTATTAGACATGAAATGGACTTGATGGGTTTGACTAAAATATAACACACATATCTATATGCATATATATTTTTTATTCGGGTTTGGGGGGGGGGAGGGGTTCAAGTTCGAGTATCCACAAGGCAATCCTTAACCCATACTCATATCCACATGGGTATTAATTTTAAAACCCAAACCCATCCAAAAGTAAATGGGACGGGTTTTTATTACTTAAATGGGACGGGCTCAAGTCGGGTACCCAATGGATATACCCAGATTGATACCCCTATTCAGTGCCCTGTAGCCCATATACATATGTCAAGTACCATTGGATATTTTTACCCTCAAAAAAGGGGAAGCAAAGGAACCTGTACCTGACATAATCAATCCTTATCCGAGGGTTGTCAGAAAAGTATCTTCAATTAATTGTTTCTAAAATAGTGAATATCTGTGCAGAAGAAGAGACAAACAACGATTCATCTAATGGAGTAATTTTATGATTGTATGCCCTTAGGGGAGGAAGTTCACTCGATCTTTGAAAATTTGCTAATATTATTTACTCTAGTTGCTTTATCTCCATTCCAATTGAAGTTTTTCAGATGATGATTAAGATGTAAAGAAAACTTTTGATAGTTGTAGCATAAAAACCTATTTCCCAAAATGTTCATTTTTATTGGTGTGGCCCATGGTTTATAACTTGATAGCTTCTTTTGTCTTGATTTGAAGGAAATATTTGCGATCCCTTAGTGAATTCTTTGAAATTCCATTCTATTATCTGAATTTTTCCCAGCCAATATCTCCAAGATCCAATTCTACTACCTTTTTATCTTTAGTCCCTTGCTTAGTGGATTAGGTATGCTGGTGGCCTATTAAAGAACCTCACACCGTTTATCTCTTAAGAAATTTAATACGAAGATTCTGACCTAGGAGTTTCTTTTTCAGTGGAATGAAGGTCACCATCGTCATGAACACTGTAAATCATGTTATGTTAATTTTGTTTTACTGTGTACGTATACATTCCAACATTGTATCAAAGCAAGTCCTTTTCAGATGTTAGTTCATATCAAGGATCAATTTTCTTTATATATTTATTTGAAGTTGAATTCATGTGATAAATATCCGATATGAGCATCGTTACGATTGGCACGAATAAAGGGCTTGATGGTGGTGACACTTGATTACGGCACATGAGTATTCCAGGGTGTGTATGTGTGTGTATGTATGTATGTATGTTGTGTGAATAAGTGGCAATGCCTTGCTTAAGGCTTGCTGACAATCAAGTAGAGGGGACACACCAACGAGGCACGATGAGAGAACGCCTATAGTAGGTGAGCACAAATGTGGTACAAGAGATGAATACACATGTAACAAGTGCACACGAGGCACCGTCCATCTCCAGTGATGGGTGTGCAAACACGGTGTTCCATTGGTTATCGTAATGATCCAAGAAAGGGATGCCCATCCTGATCCATTTAGTGGTTGCAATGCGAGAGAAATAGCCATGCCAATGACATACATGAGAAGATGGCTATGAGATGACACACATGAGGCATGCGATGACAAGAACATGTGGTACTCATACGAAATGATCAACATTGAGTGAGTATGTAAGCATAGCTACTCCTAGCAAGTAAGCAGTTGGAGAAATGACGTAGATGCATCAGTCCTAGCAACCAAATATGGTGATGGATCTCCCTATAGGAACCCTACGAAAGGAAGATAAAGGGGAGTGGGGATGATACCCTCATATGTTGGGCTTTATGCCTGATTTTGTTCCTTTTTAATGGCTTTTACTCTATTTTGGGCCCTACAAGATCGAAGCTCTTTAAAAAAGAGCAGTGAAAAAGGGAATGGCTAGTTAAGAAAAGAGGAAGAGAGAAAATAAATAAAGATGGAAAAGGGAAAACAGAAAAACAAGAAAAAAGGAAAATGGTAGCTTTAAAAAAAGAGGCAAAAAAATCCACAAAAAGGAAAGAAGGAGCAAAAATGTGGAGAAAATGAGAGAGCGTAATGAGATGATTTTATTCAAGAGGTTTAAGGATTCTTGTATAGACCGAACACCTAGAGCACTCAAAAAAGAGAAGTTACATAAAAGGACCCGCAGCGGTATACAACTAAATAAAAGAAGTAACGTTGTTTCCAATACTCTCCCTCAAGTTGGAGCATATCTATTGATTATGTTTAACTTGGAAATTATCTACGAGAGACATTTCTTTGGTAGTGTCTTTGTGAATACATCTTCTAGCTGAAAATCAGTGGAGATGTGTGGAGTAGTGATCTTCCCCACTCGTATAACATCACGAACAAAATGACAACCAATCTCAATGTGCTTGGTTCGCTCATGGAAAATATGGTTAGTAGCAATATATGCGACGGACTTGTTGTCACAATACAAAGGAACATGGTAGTGACAACATTACCAAGTTCTTATAGAAAAGAGAGCAACCAAGTAATCTCACAGGTGGCCT
The DNA here is from genome assembly GCA_037367405.1 of Ottelia alismoides. NCBI lineage: Eukaryota > Viridiplantae > Streptophyta > Magnoliopsida > Alismatales > Hydrocharitaceae > Ottelia > Ottelia alismoides. The sequence continues at coordinate 191,235 of JAZKJV010006986.1, read as the reverse complement.
GAGCCATCACCCTATATTCTGCCTCTGTACTCGATCTGGAAGCTACAATTTGCTTCTTGCTTCGCCAAGTGACAATGTTTCCACCGACCATCATAGCATATCCTATAGTGGATTGACAATTCTCAGGTGAACTGGCATAATCTGCATCAACATAAGCAAGCAGATAGATCAGTGCGACCATTGACCCTATAGAAGAGGCATCACCCTGGTGATTCCTTCAAGTAGCGTAGGATCAGAAGAACATCCTTCCAGTGATTGTAAAGTGATTTCTCCATGTGTTGGTTAGCTCTTCTCATAACATAAGACATATCTGGCCTAGTGACATTAAGGTAAAACAATTTGCTAACGAGGCTTATGTATCGTGTAGTGTCATCAAATGCAGGGTCAGTTGAAGTAGAGTGCTTCCTCGGGTTCACAGGGATGCCAGAAGACTTGCATCCAAGTAGTTCAACCTTAGCTAAGATGTCCAAGCAATACTTTCTTTGTGAGGGGTGAAGTCCTTTTGTAGTACGTATCACTTATATGTCAAGGAAATAACGGAGTTGGTCAAGGTCCTATGGAATGAAGACCTTTTGCAAGAAACCCTTGGTCTCTAATATGCTGTCATCATCATCACATGTGACAACTATATCATCAACGTAAACTCAAACTACAAGTATGACAACTCAGTGGACCGTCGTTTGACAAATATAGAGTAATCAGTTGTTGTTATTTGGAAGCCTAGAGTGCTGATGTCAGTAGTGAGTCTATCAAAGCATGCTCGAAGACTATGTTTTAGGCCATAGATGGCCCTGCGAAGTCGGCACACACACTACCCCTTGATTTCATAACCTGGAGGCTGCATCATGTAAACCTCCTCCTCAAGATCTCCATAGCGGAAAGCATTCTTTACATCAAGTTGAAATACAAGCCATCCCTTATTTGCACTCACTGAAAGTATAGTGTGAATAGAGCCCATCCTTGCCACTGGGAGAAAATCTCAAAGTGGTCAACCTCATAAGTCTATGTAAAACCTTTTGCAACCAGTTGTGTTAGTCTGTCGATTGATCCATCCGACGATTGTTTGGTCTTGAAGACTCATCTCCAATCTACAAGTCGAATTTCCATGGGATACGGTACATGTCCCATGTTCTCCTAGATGAAAGTGCATCCATTTCCTCATTCATTGTCTGTTGTCAGCCATGATCATTTAAAGCATTGTGATAATCTCTAGGAATAGAAATAGTCATGAGAGCATATGTATATCTCTTGTTAAAGCATGATAAACCATCAGTAGAAGTAAAATGAGACAGAATGGGAAGTACATTGCCTCTTTGTTCTGTGGAGAGCTATGTGAAGCTCTTGAGCAAAATCTGGGGCAGCAATGGTGAGAGCACTTGAAGACGGCGGATCATCCTGCAGAAAAAGGACATGCAAAGGCGCAACAACATGTGCAAATGTATGCTTGCGCTTGTAAACAATTGGTGGTGGAGGAAGATCCAAGGGAATATCCGTGACATACTGTATAAAGAGACTAGTTTGTTCAAAGAAAGTAACATCCGCAGAGATATAGTATTGATGTCCAGCAGGGTCATAGCACATGTAATCCTTTTGAGTGCGGGAATATCCGCGAAAAACACACTTTATCGCCCTAGGTGGTAGCTTATCAACACCATGGAAATTGTGAGCAATCGCTATACACCCAAAATTTCTCGGAGGTAGTGGGAAGGGCTACTTGTTTGGATAGAGTAATGCGAAAGGAGTGGACCTCTTTAGAATCGAAGATGGGACCATGTTGATAAGATGGATAGTAGTAAGAAGTAAGAACAACATCATCCCGATAGGTCTTCGGAACCTTCATCTGAGTGGAAAGGGACCGAGCAATGTCAAGAAGATGTCTAAGTTTCCATTTCGCTACTCTATTTTGCTGAGAGGTATTCAAACAGGATGTTTGTTGGACATTTCCTTAGGAAGCAAAGAAAGCCATCAAGTCTTATTGTGTGAATTCCAAAGCATTATCAATACGAACGATTTGAATACAAGTTGAAAATAATGTTTTGATGTAATGGAAGAAATTCTTGACAATTTTATTGATCTCCCAACATTCCTTTAATAGATAGATCCAAGATGATCACCTATAATCATCAACGAAAATAACAAAATATTTGTGTCCACTCAGAGTACGAACTGGACAAGGTCCCCATATATCGCAATGGACAAGAAAAAAAGAACTTTACGATGGGGTTCATTACGTGCAAGAAAGAGTGCTCGATGATGTTTCCAAACTGGCATGCCTCGCACTTAAAGGGCTTCATCATGGAAAGATTAGGGAACATAATGGAGATAACCTTGGTAGGTGGATGTCCAAGGCGAAGATGCTAGAGTAAAGGATTGTTGAAGTCAAACACCACGTCAACAAAACTAGAATAATAAGGAATGTCAATATAGTAGAAGCCATTTTGCTCATATCCCTTCGCAAAAATCTGCTTCGTCCATATGTTCTGAAAAATAACAACAAAACTCATAAAAATAACCCGGCAATTAAGCTCAGTACATGGCTTATGAACAAATAATAAACTAAGAGGAAATGCAGGGGCACAATGGACCCCAATTAGTCGGAGCTTGGAGGAAAACTCTGCATTTCCAACAGTAGTGACGAGAGAATGGGCCCCCTTAGCAACCCGAACCATCTTAAGAGAAGTAGAGGGTTGAGAGAAGGTAAGTAGACTACCTTCTCCCTTCAAATGTGTGGATGCCTCTGAGTAAATAATCTATGAGGGGCCAAAAGGAGAAACAGAGTTGGTTACTTACCTGAAGTTGTAGCCAAACTAGCAGTATGAGTAGTGGTAGTATTATTATCGGTGGAGGTGTTGGTGCTCTATAGAAGCTGCCTCATGTGAGAGTATTCTGAAGCAGTAAATGGTGCTTGTGTTCCTTCGGAATGTTGATCAGGCATGTCCTCTGTAATATCATAATATGTCTTATAAGAAGCTGTCTCATATGCATTGTTGGCATTGGACTATATGGTGAACTTTTCCCAGTAGCACTTTGACGAGTGGTTTCAGAGCCCATAATGGATACATGTGGGATACTGAGGAGAATTAAAATCATGACCATGGTTCAAAAAAACGCGCCTCGAGGCGCAAAGGCGCTCGAGGCAAAATGGGGCGGAGGAAAACAGCCTCGAGGCGATCACCTCGGACCCCCTGTCTGAGGCGAGCGCCTCGGATGACCGAGGCGGTCGAGGCGAGGCGAGGCGGTGAGGCGAGGCGAGGCGGTTGTCGAGGCGTTCTGGATTTATGAAGCATTTTTTTAATAAAATAATTGGTTCTTTTGGTAGTTTCAGATGTTTATAAAGGCCTATTTGTTGAGGATATATTTATACAAGATGAATGCTTGAATTTGACCATTTTCTTATCTGCATTTATCATTAACGTGTCCAATTATTTTAATGAACTCTTAATATTACACCCTTAAACATATGCATTCACAAATCTCAGATGCATGCGAATTCAAATACATATATAAGGAAAAATTCGGGACGGGGGCACTGCCCCCTACAACCCCCGCAAGGGGGGCCAACTTGGGCCCTCCCTAGCCCCCCCAGGCTCGCTGATCGGGCAGCGAGACCCCCATACTGGTAGGGTATGGTGGCACAAGGGGACATCTGAACCATTCTTCAATTGGGTTCAGCAGAACATACAGTTAGGATTTAAATAATATAATTCATATCAAACATCTCGGATATATAATATATTTAATGAGACATCTGATAAAATTGGAACGATGCAGAGAAGATTAGCATGGCTCCTGCGCAAGGATGACACACATAAATCGAGAAATGGTTGAGGCGAAAGGGGGTGGGTCGTCCGATAGCTCGGGAAACAAGATGGTTAGCTCGGCGGTTGCATCGGGAGGTGCTCTGGTGGGCCGAGAAGATGCGAAGGGGAAGGGGGTCGATCTCGGGGTTGGGGCAGGGTCGCCGTTGCGTGCGGAGGGCGGGGAGGAGAGGAGGGAGGTGGCTGGTGAATGGGTGCAGGTATCTCACAAGAAGCCTGGGAAACACTGCTTTAGGTGCGGTGTGCTTGGTCATGTTGCTTCGGTTTGTCAGCTTCCTGCTAGATGTTATGGTTGTGGAAAGGTCGGTCACCGGGAAGCCTCATGCTGGGTCGCTGGACGTGGCAACCCTTCCTTCAGGTTGGCAAGCAAGTCGGGGACTCGTGGGGGCATGCAGGCCTCACAAGTGGATGGGTCGGTGTCGATCCCTTCGAGGGGGGTGCGATCTTATGCACAGGTGGTGGAGGGGCCTCGTGATGTGTCTTCGTCGACTGTCGGATTGGGCGACGCGGCTATCGACGTAGATGGTGGTGCTGCAACGATGGGGATTTATGGTGCGGGGGAAGAATCCTCTTTGGTAGATGGTCTGCATGGGAAAGGTTTGCATGGCGCGAACCGGGGCTTGGCGATTGTAGGGCTTGCCCGTCGGAGTGGCGTCGATTGGGTTGGTGTAAGGTCTCATATTCTTGCCTTTCTGGGCCCATTCTTCGTCGGGGACGTTCAAGTCTTAGATGCTACTCGTTGCTGTGTTCGTGGCCTTTCCCCGGAGCAACGAGAAAGGCTTATTCGGAATGGTGCTACTGAAGATATTATTTGGAGGATGTTTCGCGTGGCGGATGGTGCCTTCTCCGACGCTGAGGTGTGTGTTGCGGAAGTTCGAGGAGTCCCTTTTCTCTCTAGGACTGTTCCCTGCCTTCGCAAGGCCTTCAGTCGGTGGGGGGAAGTTTTAGCGATTGTGGACGACGGTCTTAAGTCGGGAGCGGACTGGAGGGTCACTCGTGTTCTATTGGAGTGCACCTCAGGATTCCTTAATGACGCGGTTGGCAAGCACTTCTTTGGGTCCTTGAAGATTGGACGATGGCGTTTTCGGGTGGAGCTTTCTCTTGTCGCGCCGCCGCCTCAATCGGAGGGGGCGGTTGATCAGGCGGGCATCTTTTCCGGCCCGGTGGGCTCGGGGATTGGGGATGTCGCCTCGTCTTCTGGCTGCCAGGTAGCGCGGCTTGGGGGAACTTACGAGATTCGCCTTCTGTGGTGGACTTCTCACGTCCCTTCGGGGTGCAACATCGGATGACGCGCTTTGCTTCCGTAAGTGGCGGTTTGGCTGATATGGGGATGCCCGAGGTGGATTCGCTTCCTGAACCTCGAACGTGACTGTCGGCTAGTGATGTACAGTTTTGCTTCTCGGGTCATTTATCGAGCCAGGCGGCGATGGACTTTGGCGGGTATATTCATTTTGGACCCGGGCTGGGGGTGTGGAGGACCCGTGATCCAACTAAATTGCCGGTATCGGATTTGGGTGTGGCCAGCATGATTCAGATTGTGGACATCGGATCCCTCTCGGATTTGGGTGAGCAGGGCTCGCTTGCTGTGGCAGTTAGCAATTCCCCCGTGCCCGAGATGCGAATCCCTTCTGATTGCCCCTCGGGGGCTCCCTCAGACGTGGACGATGCTGTTGCTGTGGGGAGTCTCCCCGGCAGGCGGTCGGGGAAAAGATATCGTAGACGTAATCGATCGCGGCAGGGATCCTTGGTGAAGCATTCTTGTGCGACCTTGAGGGACTCTGTGGCGGAGGCGGCTGGTGTCAGCCTTATTGGGGGTACTCCTAATGTGTCTTAATGAAAGTTCTCTCCTGGAAAGTTAGGGGACTCGGGGAGGTCGACAAAAGACGATCTTTGGGCTCTAGATTCTCCGATTGGGCTGTAATATTGCTTTTATCCAAGAAACGAAATTGAGGGGGGTGGATGATACCCTTTGGCGCTCTTTTGGTGCGGGTGCTCTGGATGAATTTCGGGCGGTGGATGCGGTTGGGTCGGCGGGGGGCTTCTTAATTGCGTGGCGTTCTACGGCGTTCTCCTTCAGCTCTGTTTTGGTGGGAAGAGATGTTATCTGTGGTCCTGAACCGTGGTGATTCTGACTTGCCTATCGCTTTCTCCTGTATTTATGCGCCATGTTGCCACATCACGAGGAAGGAGTTGTGGGATGATGTTCGGGCGGCGGCTACTGCTTTTGAGGGGTTTCCCTGGCTTTTGGGGGTAGACTCCAATGTTACAATGCACTCCTCTGATCGCCCACGGGGTAGGGGGGCCAGGACCCGGGGTCCCGTGATTTTGTTGAGATTCTGGATGAGCTAGCTCTGGAAGGTATGGTGCCTGATGATATCTCTTACACTTGGCGGAACAACTCTACCCGTTCTAGGATTGATCGGTTCTTGGCTTCCGGGAAGCTCTTGGATTGCTTTCCTCTCTGTTCGGTCTCCTCTCATCCCTGATCTTTCTCTGACCACTCGCCTATTGTCTGGGATTCTGGTAAGGGCCAACGACCGGGGGGCCTCTTTCGCTACGAGAAGTGCTGGCGGCGCTTCTCGCCTATCGCGACTCCTTCTTGAATAGCGCCAGGGACCTTGTGCAACGAGGCGAGCTTTTGGTCAAGCCTATAAGCCACAGACCCCATAAAGGACGAATGATTCCAGTGCGTCCTCACCACCTCCTTGAAATTAGCCTCTTGGACATCAAGACCCTGGATCGTGTTGAGAATGAGAGGGATCTCCTACCTGAGGAACTCCAACAACGCTTATTTGCGCAGAAGCAGGTCGCGGAGGAGGACAAGAAGCGGGCTATTGAATGGCGTCAGCGGTCCAGATTGACCTGGATCAAGGAAGGGGATGCTAATATGGCATTCTTTCATCGCGTGGCTAGTAGTAGGAAACGATCTAATACGTTGCGATCGGTTTCCATCAATGGTGTGTGCTTTAATGGGGAGAGGGCGATGGGGCTCGCCATCGTTGATCATTTCAAGTGCTTCTCGACGAGGCGCTCTCCGCGTCGGTGGCGTTGGCTGGGCCTTGGGGCGCCGTCCATTCTGGCCTCGGATGGTGAGTTCTTGACTCGGCCGTTCTCGTTGGAGGAAGTTAAGGAGGCCGTTCGGGACTTAAACGAGGATGGGTCCCCCGGCCCTGACGGTTTCTCGGTGGCGTTTTATCGTGACTTTTGGGAGGTGGTGGCCCCTGATATTATGGAGGTTGTATCCGAGTTCTGCTATGGGAATGCTGGGTTTGATCGGATTAATAGGGCCATCATTGTTTTGATCCCTAAATCCACGGCGGCTCAGCATATCGAGGACTTCCGTCCTATTTCAATCTCTAACGACATTTACCTTATCGTTGCTAAAGTCTTAGAACATCGGCTTGCTCGTGTCCTGGACTCAATTGTTTCTCCGGCCCAGGCTGCTTTCATTAGGGGCAGGCAGATATCGGACTGTATTGCGGTGGCATCTGAGTTGGTTGCTGATTGGAAGAAGTCGTGTAAGAAGGGGGGTGCTATGGAAGATCGACTTTGCCAAGGCGTATGACTGCCTGGAGTGGCGCTTCTTGTGGTCGGTCTTGCGTAGGCGCGGGTTTCCTGAGTTATGGATTGCGTGGATGCGGAGATGTGTGACCACCGTATCGCTCTCCGTTTTGGTAAATGGTCGGCCGGTTGGGGGCTGCTTTCAGCCGAGAAGGGGGTTGCGCCAGGGGTGTCCTCTCGCTCCCCTTCTCTTTGTTTTGGCTGCGGACGTCTTGGCGCGTATGGTTGACCGTGTGATCGACATCGGGCTTTCGAATGGTTATTCTAAGGATGATACCATTTGCTTCATCGAGGGAGGCACCTCCGAGGTCTCTGGTATGGCGGTGACTCTGGAATTGTTTAGCAAATTATCGGGGCTGTTTATGAATGGAAGCAAGTCCACGGTTATTCCATTTGGGATGTCGCAGGCGGAGGCGGTGGATTACGGCCGGATCTTAGGGACTCCTCCGGGTGACCTTCCAATTGACTACCTTGGCTTGCCACTGGTGGTTGGAAGGGTTAGGGCCTCCTGCTGGGTTGATGGTTGCTGGTGCCCGCGTTTCCTGGCGAATCTATCGGACCGACGGATTGATGATTTCATATCACTTATGGACACTTTGTGTCACACTGATCGACCTAATGATGGGCTGGATCACTGGGTCTGGAAGGATGGCACCTTCTCCACGAACAAAGCTTATGGGGCTTTGGCTCCGACAACACCGGATGAGGATGCTCTACTGATGCGCGATACTAACTTTTTTTGGAGCATGAGGCTGCCTGAGCGCATTGGTTTCTTCCTTTGGCTTCTTCGCAGAAAGAGATTGTTGACGCGTGATCGCTGTGCTAGATTCATGCCTAATATTGCCTGTTCCTGTGTGCTTTGTGATTCGGCTGTCGAAACCATTGGTCACCTTTTCTTTGGCTGTCCCATGTTCCGGGGGATTTGGGAGGATCTGGCTTGGGTGAAATCGGACGACTTGACGGCCTTCTGTGATGCGCTGGTACTTAACAGGAACAGGGATAGGAGAGGCCTCTTGATACCGATTGCTAGGTTGTGGTCCATTTGGTTGGGGAGGAATGAGGCGCTCTTCTCCGGCCAACGCTTTTACAGGGATAACGTTCTTCATTGTTCGCATCTTGTGGAGGACTGGAGCGTGGTGTAGGCCACTTTTTACTTGTGCTTGTGGTGGGGGTGGTGGTCTTGTTTTTGTATATTCGCTTTTATGGTCCTGTTCTGTCTTGTACATTATTTCCTTCTCTACTCTTCTTCTTCACTTTAACTTTTTAATATATTGGGGCGAACACCGTTGAGTGTCTCCCCCTTTTTTTGAGCCTAAAAAAAACTATAGCTAATGACTCCCTCTTTGATAAAACTAGTGATAGTTATAGCCATTGATTTTCTTTTTGATTGGGTAAAAATTTATTAGAAAGTTTTATGAAATTGATATAACCTTTTTTTCATGTTCTTACCTTCATAATTTTATACTATATTATAATGTTATATTTCATATGTCTATCAGATTATATTATTTCATCAATAAATATATTTATTATATTTTTCGCATTTATTTTCCTATACAAACTGAGGCTTACGCCTCGACCGCCTCGTGGCTACGCCTCGCCTCGTCTCCAGGTAAAACGCCTCGTTCCGCCTTTCGTTTTTTCAAATCTTGATCATGACCATGGTCAAAATATTATCCACACCCTGAGTCACGACCACGACCACAATCAAAGTCTCTGCCTTGACCTCCTCAAAAGCTCTGCCATCTTGCGTTTCCCGGACGGTGTATAATACGCAGAATTCTCTGCCGATGGTAAGGAAGAAGGATGTTCTAACAGATGCCTCGAGTTCCTACAGACAAGCAAAGATGGTATTAATCGATGGCAAGGTATCAACTGCAGAAACTTGTCCTTCATAGCTCTATACCGTGGATGTAGCAAGGAAGGCCTATTAATATTGATATCGTTTCAATCCGCTTAGAAATGGATATATCGGGATATATCGCTGATATATCGACGACATCGGTGGAAATGTCGGAAATGGCTAAAAAAGCCATTTTTGTCGTTTTTTTTTCAGAAATTAAGATCATCCAAGATATTAAAACAACAAATAACCTATAAATACACACTTATGTCACACATATCGGTCATTTATAGCCCATATATTCTACATATCGGTCATATCGAACATACCTCTGTTAATATTTATTCGTGACCTATAGATAGTCGAAATGGATTACATTCAAGTTCTTATAACATTACATAACTTACAAATATACACTTAGATGACACATATAGATCATTTATGAAGACTATGATTTTTATATCGCACATATCGGTCATATCGAACATATCGCTGGTACTGTTAGTTGTCGACCTATATATATTGAAAATGGAGTTCATCCAAGTTCTTAGATCACTAAATAACTTACAAATATACTCTTAGATCACACATATCGATAATCTATGAAGCTTATATCGTATATATCGATCATTTCGAATATATCGATATTAATGTTGATTATTAACTTATAGATTTTTTTGAAGAATTGACTTATAGATATTGGAAATGGATTTCATTCAAGTTCTTACAACATGAAATAACTTGCAAATATACACTTAGATATTCATAACACATAATTATAGATCATCTACGATCCTTATATCACTCGCTCATATCGGTCATATTAGTCACATGACATAGTGAATGGCATTGACATGAGTTAGTTGATTCAAAAAATGTACATAATGTTTAAGGAGACAATGTTTCTTTGGTGTAAAGATTTATTTATTTACAAAAATAAATGAAAAATATTTAAATCAATGTAATATTGTAAAAGTGACTACCTAAAAGCAAGAATTTCGTGAAGGATCTGAATCAACCCCCTGTCCTGTTGTCTCTCATAGCGGATATAACATTTTTTAAGAGACATAATTCATAATAATATTCTTGGGGGGGGGGGGAGGGGGAGAAGATGAATTAAAATTGATTGGACACCCTCAAGTTGAAGAACCATTGCATGCACCCTCCTGTTGCACCATATCTAGCACCCGAAACAATATATTTTTTTATTACAAACCGTGTGAGTCCCCACTGCAGGGATCACCACCTAATATATTTCATTAATATAGTATCAGATTACATTACCGGGAGAGCCAGAAGTTATACAAAGCGTTACATTGAGCCACTGTATTCTCACTGTAGAATCTCTGGTTTTGAAGATAAGCTCGTTGTGGCCCAACCATATAACCCAGAGAGCAGATAACGGTTTCGAACAATCCTCGCTAGCATTACTGCCAAACCTTCTGATGGATTCCCAGAAGACGTTCGTCCCTCCCGCTGCAGGCAGGGGACATCGAGCTCCGACCAAACCCGCTCGGACAAAACACAACTGAAGAAAAGATGATCGGAGTCGTCGGCCGCGTCGCCGCATCTGTCACACCAGTGTCTAAAAGATGGAAAATGCGCCCTCTCCTGACTTTGTCCATAATCCTCCCCTGCCTAAGGCACCAGAGAAACACCTTGACCCTTACCGAAATCTTAGCCACCTAGACAATTTGCATATCTTGGCAGAAGTCGGCGTCTCGCTCCTCGGTTCCCCTCGTCAAATCAAGATACGCCTTCTTTATCGTGAATGTAGTGCCTCCCCAGCGATAGTGGTCCCGCTTCCTGATAGACGCTCCTGCACCCTTAGTTAATTCGAGCAAATTAATTGGCCAAATTAAGTTAAAGTCGTTCGTTGCAGTCAGATACGAGAGGGCTAATCAAAAACCACTTTAATTAGATTCTAGTTAATTTCAAGCGGTAGATTTTTTTTACTTGGTGAAGTCCAAGGTCGAACTCAGGGAGGCAGCTGTCTCCTTAGGTCAAATTTTAGCAAAATCCAATGTTCGATTTTCAGAGGGAATATTTTTGGTCTTTTTCGGTTTTTTTATGCAATACACATGCAAAATCAGGCCAAATTAAATGTTAAGTCAGAAAGATGGTCAAATTAATTTCAAAAATTATGAAACTTGGCCAGACTATGAAATGGGATGAAATTAAGCTACTCTAATTTTTTTGTAATTTTTAGATGCACGGATAATAAAATATGCAGACTTTAGTGAAAATAACTAAACCAATTTTAATAATTATCAAACGATGATATTTCTCAGAAATAAAATTAATCCAAATAGATCTAATTAAGAGCTATCCAAATCAACTTGAATTTCCTTAAAACATTTCACGGTTGATTAACTAAAAATCGAGTAAGGTTTTCACTAAATAATTTTTCTAAGACAAACTATATGTGCAAATAGTGTGATTTTTGTATATGTTGTAGCATAGACTTAGATCTACCAATGTTGATTTTTCAGAGATTTTTCGATAAGCAGACAATGAGCAATAAATTAATCAATCAACATGGGCAAAGTATTGCAATTTTCACCAAGTTAATTTCCATAAATAATCTGCAAATCAGAAAAATACAAATAAATGCTAAAATGGTAGAACAAGAGTTATACTACACAATGCAACTTTCGGAATTAAAAATTGATGACAAAATGATGAAAATAAACGTGCAAATGCAGGGGTATGAATGTAAAGAAAATAAATGCCAAATGCTATGAATGCAATACAGGGACTTGAATGAAATTACCGGAAAGTTGAAATTTCTTTGAGAACTTGCAAGGGGGTGCAAGTGCCCCCTTTGCAAATACCCAATTCTTTATTCTCCGATAGAACTCCTCTGTTTTTGCATGCAAAATAGGGGAATGGAGATGGAGGAGCTTCACGGGCACGGGCCGCAGGTGGCTGCGGCGTCGAGGTGGCTGAGCGCCGAGAGGAGCTCGCGGAGGAGGCGGGCTGCTTTGGGCGGCGCGCCACGAGGATGAGGACGGCGCCACTACGGTTGGCGTGGCAGGTGCGCGCTACTGAGGGCGCACAGTGGACGGCAAAATAAGGGACGCGCGCCTGGGGGCGAGAACCGCCGCGCGGGGCTGTGCGAGGTGGGGCGTGCTGAGGTGGCGCGTCTTCAAGGGGCGGCAACCACGCACCGCGCTGCAGTGGCGGAGCACACGCGCGGGGATGGCGGCAGCAGCTCGCGACGCGCTGCAGTGGCGGAGCAGACGCGCGGGGATGGCGGCAGCAGCTCGCGACGCGCTGCAGTGGCGAAGCACACGCGCGGGGATGGCGCGCGGTGCGCCTCGCGCTGGCTGGCTACTGTTCTGGGCGGCGCGAGCCGCTGCTGGTGTAGGGGTGCTGGCAGGAGGGCGGTCCTGCTAGCTGTTAAGGTGGGATGACTAGGGGGACGGCCGGAGAGATGGCTGCACCTTGGAGGGCGGTGGCTTCAGGTGCTTGGGCGGTCAGTGTCGTAGGTGGCGAGGGGGACGACCGACACACGACCAAGGGTCGTCGGGGTAGAGATGATACCTGCAATGAAGAGAAGAGCTCGAGCGGATGGCTCGGCCGTGGTGGAAGAAGACACAGATGTGGGGAGGATTTCACCACCTCCCTTGTTCTCCATGCATTTGTTTAGTGGGCGCAAATAAGCGATTAATCGATTGATGAAATTGCGTCGAAAAATTAAATAAAAATCACTGTTGCGTACGCAACGTGTGATTTATCCGTTGAAGTGCGATTGGTTTTGTGATTCGGTGGGAGGAAGGAGATGAATCGAGGAGAGAGAAAATGAAGAAAAATGGAGATAAGAAGAAATAAGGAAGAATAAGTTACCTGTAAATGGTTGGTTGCCTGTGAATGGCTGAGACAAGACTCCGCCGTGGTCGTCGCTCGAAGCCGCGGCTAGGCTGAGCTTAGTAGCTCCGGTGAGGTGGCTACGACGGTGATTAGATCACCGGATCTCGCCTGCGAAGAAGGTGGGTCGTCGCTCAGATCGTCTCGTCCGTGCTGTTACCAGGAACGATACGCGGGCTGGGGCTCTCTCTCTCTCTCATGATCGGTGGATGAAGAATAATGGAGGAGAGGGGGATATAAAGAGGAGGAGGAAGTTAGAGAAGGGGTGGAGGGAATGGAGTAGTGGAGAAAGTGGGGAGTTATTGCCTTGGAGTGGAAGACAAGTTAGGGAGAAGAGGTAAAAAGAGATAAAATAAATAAAATAATATAATAATATAATAGGCTACTAAAAATAATTAAAATATCAATAGTAAAATAATAATAAATAATAAATCCGAAAATAATAAAATAAATCCGAAATTAATAAAATAATAGAAAAAATGGGGAGATACGTAGCGGCTCCAGGAGCTGCCACATGTCGCTCCTGGAATATTCAAAAATTAAATGTAAAGAAAATTAAAAAGAAATAACAAAAGGGATTAAATCAAAAATTGGTCAACACGAAAGTTGCTCGTCTCGACGAGATCTACAACTTTCGTGAAGGGCCGAAATCAAATGAGATCATCTGTACAAAAATGTATTTTGGGTGGTACCTTATAGATATAAAATACCGCATTTTATCTTTTGTGATTTTTTTATCATTTTTCTATAAGAGAAAAATCAAAATAAAAATAGAGAAAATATGAGGAGAATATTTACAACTTAATCTATTTTTTTTGGATTTTTAATAATGAATGAGAAATACAGGGGTAAAACGGTCATTATGTACAATGTACAAAAGGGGCCCTAAACTCAAGTTTCGCATACGAACTCCGATTTTAATGAAATTGGTCTTGTTTCGAAGGTCTCTGAATGTATATTACTTTAAAAGTGAGTAGACCTAATTCGGAGGTTGTATAAGAGAGATATATGCATTTTAAGATCTAAGGTCTCCAACTTGGATTGGGGTGTTATTGGTCAATTTTACAAGTTAGTATTTTTTTTGATATTTTTCTTTAATTAATGTTAGTAATATATACACTATGGAGTTGATTTTATTGGATTTGGAGTTAGTATAAAATATATACAAATAGGGTATTTTTAGCTAATATACAGGTGAATATTTACAAGTGAATTTGGCTTCTTACTTTATGCAAATATGAATGCTAAAATGCAAATATTATCATGCATGAATGCTAATTATACAATATAAGTAGAAATATGCCTCTAATTACTCGGGAACAAAGCTCTATTTTCAACTTTTAGAGTGATGAATTGCAGATTCATCACTCCCAAGAGAAGGACTCCCACTGCGAATGGGAATCCAAAAGAGCCAAATATTCTTCCACACGCTGTTCTGAGAGCTCGACGAGAAAAGTCGGGGCCCAAGCGTCCTCCACTGCCACCTGAGAGAACATCGCTTCCTTCATTGCGGATAATGCGAAAAGGTGAGGGAATCTAGCCTCCAAGCAGCTGTCACCCGTCCAATTGTCACGCCAAAATATGAAAGTCCCGCCATCACCGACGACAGGATGTAGCCGGGGAACCAACTGAGACATAATCGCTCGAATACTAGCCCATAACGGAGATTTAAACCTCACACGTCGTGGCTCCAGGTCGCCTCTCACCCCGTAGATCTCCTGCAAAAGTTTCACCACCTGGGAGCTAGACGAGCCCCAAATTTGGATGGCCCATTTAAACAACAAGGCCTTGTTCATGCCCTCCAAATCCCTGACCTCAAGTCCACCATCCTCACGCCTCTTGGTGACTTCATCCCATTTGACCGGGTGCATACCCGACTCCTGCTTTTTACCTTTAGACCAGAAGAGTCTTTTCATCAGGGCCTCTAATTTTTTCCTCACCCCTACCGGCATCCTCGTAGACATGAAAAAGTTGGGGATGGCGGGTAATACGTGCTTCAGGAGGACCAACTTCCCCCCGCGAGAAAGCGACATCGCCATCCAACCCGCCAGCCGCTGCTCCATCTTCATCACAGGACTATCCCAATCCGTCCTTCTGAGCTTGGCCGCAACAAGATGTAATCCCAAGTAACAGATTGACAAGCTCCCCACCGTGTATTCCGTAGTAGCTGCTAAGCGAGTACGGTCCGAGTCGTTCGTCCCAAAAGCAATGACAATCGATTTAGCCTTATTAATTTCCAAGTCGGACAACTCACCAAAGATTTCATCCACTTGTACCACATTTTCGTTCTGCTTGTTGGTGCTGTCCAAAAAGAGAATAGTGTCGTTCGCATACTGTAATAGAGGGATGGAGATGTCCTCCCGACTGTATCCCACGCACTAGCCCGTCATAGCAGCCTGACTCAGAATGACCCCCAGAGCATCCGCCATGATGACATACAACATAGGGGCCAAAGGGCACCCTTGTCTCACCCCCAGCTGCGGTTGGAAGAATCCCCCCTCCGGCTTGCCATTCACCAGGATTCCGTACGATGAAGTGGTGACACATCTCTTCATCCTTTCCACCCACTGCTCCGGAATGCCCCTCCTCCGTAAGGAAGTCCATAAGAACCTCTAGTCCACCGAATCATAAGCCTTAGCGTAATCGATTTTCCAAAGCGTCCCTCTCGCTTTCGAACGCTGCAAGTCTAGACAAATCTCTGTAGCCATGACGAGGCCATCCGTCATTTGCCTCCCCGGGATGAAAGCCGTTTGTCCCTGAAGAATCACTGTATCCAATACCCCCTTAAGCCTGTTCGCCAGAATCTTCGCGATGATGAGGTATATCCCGTTCGAAAGAGCTATCGGCCGATAATCGTCCAACTGCACAGGATAGTCCTTCGGAAGCAACAAGAGCAAGGCCCTGTTGATCCTTTCGAGGCCTTTGTTACCATCCCTGAATTCATTAATTACATCCATCACCTCCACCTTCAAAAGGTCCCAAAACTCCCTGTAAAAAGGATTGGGAAGCCGTCCGGGCCGGTGGCCCCATCTGAATTCAAACCAAAGACCGCCTTGTTGGCCTCCTCCAGAGAGAAAGGAAGCAGTGGACCCTCGGCCCGCTCTTGGGATAGCACCTCCTCTCCAGAACCCAGCCACCCCAGCCACTCCCTTCCCTCTTCCTTGAGGCGGCCACAAAATGACTCCTCAAAGCCTTCCCAATAGCAGCCTCCCCTGCAATCCGCTCCCCAGCAACCTCGACTTCATGAATGTGGTTCCTCGGCCTCCGTCCTGATGCCATAGAGTGGAAGAAAGATGTGTTAGCATCCCCCTCCCGAAGCCACTTTTGTCTGGATCTTTGGTGTCACTCCACCTCCTCCTTATCTTCAAGCATAATTTCCTCTAACAAGCCATGTCTCTCCAAGAACTCCTCTTCTGATAGCTCTCTTTCATCGTCAAGATGGTCCCACGCAGACACTATTCTGAAACTCCGTCCTCCTCTCCCTGCGCCTGGCCTTGACGTCCTTCCCAAAGCTCAAGAGGAAAGACCTCAGCATGGGGAGTTTAGCCGCAAACCTGTTGACCGTTGAACCTTCTACCGTACAGCCTTTCCAGATCTCCTTGACCTTGTCATGGAAGCACAATTCCATCAGCCAGCTCCGCTCAAAGCAGAAACAAAACCAGTGCCTGCATTCCTCTTCGGACGGCCAGAGGATCGGAGTGTATTCGGAGTGAGTGTGGGGGAGTGCCCACGCCCTCGATAGAGGAAACCTCGACGCCCCAGTCGGAGAGAGCATGAAACGATCCACCCGGGAGCGTGATCTTCTATTTCTCCAAGTGAAAGAGCACCCCACAACATCGATGATAGACATCCCCCTAACATGGGCCATCTCGCGGAGAGCGACCGACCCCGGGTCTCTTCAGCCACCTTTCTGCAGTCTATCATCAAGAAGCAACATGACGTTAAGATCACCCCCAACGATCTAGACGCCCAACCCAACAGAGCCCCCCAGACCTTATAACTCTCCCATCAGGTTGCTCCGATCGCCACTGTTCGGCCTATAAACATTCATGACAAAGAGCTCGAGCCCATCGCTCCTTCTGCAAAGTCGCACTGAAGGCAGTGGGGTGGATTGCTCCGAATCCACAAAGTCGAAAACGTCCCTCTTCCATGCAGAGATCATACCACCAGACGCAACTTGCGACCCCCGCTCCACCATCTGGAATCTCCCCCCATCAAGACTCCTCAGCTCAGCTCAGCTCCGCTCCGACTTGCAACTTTGTTTCTTGGAGGAAGAATATATCCGCCCTCGCTTTTGCTATTAGATTCTTCACCCCCATTCTTTTCTCCGATCTTCCCAACCCCCTAACATTCCACGACAAAATCTTCAGTGGCATAGAGAACGCTGCAGCTTCCTTGTGGTACAAGACCCAAAATTTATGCCACTCCCTTGTCCAAGACACGGAAGCGATTCTGAGAACTCCACGAGGTCAAGGACGAGGTGGCGATATCGGTTTGAGTCGCACGCTCTCCAGCCCCATGCTCGACCGCGGCGTTCAACGCCACCATTCTCTGCCTTCGAGTTACGGAAGGTTTCCTTAGCCAAAAGTGTTGTAAAAGTTGCCCGATTGGCCCGACTAGTAGGTCCGACTTATCTAGTCAGTGGGGTAGCCAACCGGGTACCGACTAATTCCGACTAGGTACACTAATCGATCAATTTTTGCTTGGAGATACCATGTTTTTTAATGTTTGCTTTTTTATAAGAAAACTTATTATAATATGCTTAATGTTTATTTTAATTCAATTAGTTCTTTTATTTATATGGGTAGTATAAAAATGTACAAAATCTATGTAAATATATGTATAAAAATGATTTATATATTTAAAATAATCATAAAATCAAAGCCGATTAAAGTTCGATTAAATCCGGTTAGTTGCCCGACTGCCGGATTAATCCTTAATCAGTGACCCAACCGACCGAGTACCGACTACCGACTTTTGCAACCTTGAACTATATATATTACGTGTTTTAATACTAGGTGTAGCTAGATATGCGTTTTAATACTTAGTGTAGCTAGATAAGTAATGTAATCAATCTTGCATGAATAATAGCATTGATATATATAGATATCGACGAAACATTGACGATATCGATCGATATCCGTGATTTTTTGTACTAAATCCAGTCATTTTTGACCGATATGAGCCGATATGGCAATATATCGCCGATATCCCTGTAAAGGATATACTAGGTGATATCGAAACCTCTTCCCGGTTGAAACCATATATCGGCGATATATATCGCCGATACAACCTTATATGGTATATAGTCCAGAAATAAACCTGCCATTCAGATCGCTTCACACATGTTTATCACAACAAGCTGGCTGAAAAATCAGAAGCTCCTCAAAAAGACCAGTCATAATGAACTATATATATTATGTGTTTTAATACTAGGTGTAGCTAGATATGCGTTTTAATACTTAGTATAGCTAGATAAGTAATGTAATCAATCTTGCATGAATAATAGCATTGATATATATATAGATATCGACGAAACATTGAC
Source organism: Ottelia alismoides (assembly GCA_037367405.1). Classification (NCBI taxonomy): domain Eukaryota; kingdom Viridiplantae; phylum Streptophyta; class Magnoliopsida; order Alismatales; family Hydrocharitaceae; genus Ottelia; species Ottelia alismoides. The sequence continues at coordinate 172,598 of JAZKJV010006986.1, read as the reverse complement.
GATATCGATCGATATCCGTGATTTTTTGTACTAAATCCAGTCATTTTTGACCGATATGAGCCGATATGGCAATATATCGCCGATATCCCTGTAAAAGGATATACTAGGTGATATCGAAACCTCTTCCCGGTTGAAACCATATATCGACGATATATATCGCCGATACAACCTTATATGGTATATAGTCCAGAAATAAACCTGCCATTCAGATCGCTTTCACACATGTTTATCACAACAAGCTGGCTGAAAAATCAGAAGCTCCTCAAAAAGACCAGTCATAAATCTGTAATACTCGACAAGACCAGGCTCCCCTTGAGTTGCAGACTAGATCCTTGTATAAATATCTGAGAGGCGAGACTTGGATGTCTTCTGGGAGTAAGTTCTTTCCAGAGTCTCCCAAATCGCTTTTGCAGAGTCTTTATTGAGAAGATTCGTTGCAATATCTGGATTGTCTCTATTGGTCATCCAAATGATGACTTGCCAACTGTCTGCATACCATGTGTCATAAGCCTTGTATGTTTCCTTGAGAGGATCTGTGATGAGAATATGATTCTTGTGTTATACACCAAGGAACAACTTGAATGGTCACCATTGGAATAAATAGTTTTTCATGCCCTTCAATTTGATAGAGGTGCCTTGTACCATTATAGAAGAAGTCGAGTACATGAGTTTGGTCTTAGAGGATGTCATCGTAGTCACGAAAGGTCAAGAAAACATGACCTAGAATAAGATTTTGTTGTTTCGATCGAGCATATGGGTGACCTAGGTCACTGTTTTAGCCCCGTTGGGCTTTTGGAGCAACAAACTGTGGTTGTGATACCATAAACCAGAGATGCACAGAGTTGTGGAGGGGAAACAATGACAAGGGGACACACGATAGGGTGTTGGGCACTCGTCAGAGGCACATAACATCACACTGGAAGGCACAGGACAAAATGACAGTGTAGGACGCAGCATCGTGAAGGCGCGAGAGGGTGTTTGGCAATCCTCAAAGGTGCAGATCAACGCCCAGGATGGGCGCAAGACACATGTGACGGTGCAAGAGGCGACATCGTGGAGGCGCAAGAGGGTGTTCGGCACTCATCGATGATGCAGATCTGCACCCTGGAGGTGCGAGCAGTGGGGCAGTGCGCACTCTGATTGGGTTGTAGGAGAAGGGCCTTGCGCGGGGCCCTAGTTGCTGGAAGAGGGGGCCACGTGAGGGTTGTGGTTAGTAGTGACGGCGGGATATAGGTCAAAACACTAGTTTAGGACTGCTACTCTGATATCATATGGAGAAAGATGAGAGAACGTAGTGAGATGGTTTTATTCAAGAGGTCTAGGGGTTCTTATATAGACCGAAATTCTAGAACACTCAAAAAGGAGAAGTTACATAGAAGGACCCGCAAGGGTTACAATTAAAAGAAGTAACATCATTTACAACAAAAAAAAAGGAAAGAAAGAAATAATGATAAAAGGGGAGAAAAAGAAGTTTTGTTCATCCCATTGTCTTTCGCCTGACTTGTTGAATATCATCATGTTCCAACAAACATGGGAGACGAGAGGGGGTTATGGAGTAGGGCATAACTTTTTTTTCCTGAGATCACTCGTTAGAGAACCCTTATGCAAGATCGCTTATGCAAAGATTCCTGTGAGAGAACCCTTATTGAGATCCTTATACCAGGGTAACCCATTCTTTGATATCACAATATGAGAGGAGTTGGGAAAGGTCATTTCTTAGAGTTTCCATATAGGATGGGCCCATTCTCGAAATCTTTGTATAGAAGAGGATCTCTCTACTTTTGATGTTTGACATAAGCTCATGCTACTACTTCGGTTGGACTTCTACTACTATTGCTTGTGATCGTCTCAAGCTTCTACTTCACATCATCTTACTGTATGAAGAGCAGCGCTCCAGTCCGTTTAACTCAAGTCGTTGTCTTCACTGAACATTCACTACAAGCACAGGTCTCTTCCCAAGGATATCTTCTTGTGTCCTGCGCCATCCAGGGCGCTGATCTGCACCTTTAGGGTTGCCAAACACCCTCTCGCGCCTTCACGGTGCTGCGCCCTACACCGTCACTGTGCCCTGCGCCTTCCAGGGTGATGTTATGTGCCTCCGACGAGTGCCCAACACCCTATCGTGCGTCGCCTTGTCATCGTTTCCCCTCCACAACTCTGTGCATCTCTGGTTTGTGGTATACAGCCACAATTTGTTGCTCCAAAAGCCCAAAGGGGCTAAAACAGTGACCTAGGTCACCCATATCCTTGATCGAAACAACAATTCTTGTGTCCTGCGCCATCCAGGGTGCTGTTATGAATATCATTCCCAAGGATATCTTCTTGTGCAGGTTTCCTCTCAGAATTGTCTACTTCGAGCAGGTCCCAATACCTCATGTATTGTGTGAAAATATGATGTACACTTAAACAATTGAAACTGTAAACCTGGGAGTTATGAATTGTGCATCTCTATCAGCCCATGCAAAATTACCAGGCCTCTTGTAATAGCTCAGTTTAGTGCGAATATTGTCAATGATATTCATAACAACAACTTTGGTGATAATATCTGCAAGCTGATCTCCAGTTGAAACATGATTCCCATCGATTTCTCCATTCTAAGCCTTTTCAAGGACAAAATAACGGTTAATCTGGATGTGCTTGGAACGATTATGGAACATGTGATTCTCAGCTAAGACGCGTGTACTTTTGTTGTCACAGCATATTGTTTTAGAATTGGTATCGTAATCCCAAAAGTTAGTAATAAATGGACCCACGTAATTTAACTGACAAATGTTGCAATAGCTTTTTATAAAAATAAATTCTAGAATAAGAAACATTCCGTTGTTTTCTGTTTTTTCTTGAAATGAAATTATGTCAAAGAAAACACAAAAACCAGTGACAGAAGGATGATTATCTAAATCACATGCCCAATAAATATCGTAAAATGTTGTAATTATAATGAGTCCTTAGTAAACTCAGTCTGCGAGGTATGCCAAGCCATGAGTGCTGGTGCCCTTACACATTTAAGAATTATTCTGGCAGCTTTGAGGTGATTAGTAGTAGGAGCATGCGTATATTGGTAGACTTGGTTCACCCAAAATGTAATGTTAAGATGAATAATAGTGAGAAATTGCAATATTCTAACCATACTACGTTAATCAACTGCATTCGGAATAAATTCACTTCCAGTCTTGACAATTTGTATCAAGACGGATAAAGAGCAGATACAACCTTAAAAAGATCAACTACCTACTTGTGCGTGGTTTGGGTCAACCTGAGAAGAGGGCCATGGTTGCAAACTTACAGAGATGGTGGAAGATCTTGCGTTGGAAGTTATGGATGCAATTGTTGGGAAAAATAAAAGAGATGTTTATTCGGAAAACCCTAGGCTCTTTTATATAGGAGAGTAGCCTATGGGTAAATTACATAAGACATTCATAAGAACAAGGAATTAAGAAATAGTACGGTAACTGGAAATAAATACTGTAAACTAATATATCTCTACACTCCCCCTCAAGATGGAGCATAGATGTCGATCATAATCAGCTTGGACGAGCATTTCTGAAAAGGTCCTCTGAGTAAGGCCTTGGTGAAGATATCAATAGTCTGATCCGTTGAGCTGACGTGAGATGTAGACATGAACCCCTTCTGAATCATATCTTGTATACAGTGACAATCAACCTCGATATGCTTGGTGCGCTCATGAAATGCTGGATTACTTGCAATAAATATAGCAGCCTGATTGTCACATTCCAGTATCATAGGAATGAGAACTTATATACATAGATCTGTAATAAATGCTCTAACCCACATCATTTCTGTACTAACTTGGGCCATAGCCCTATATTCAGACTCTGCACTAGATCTGGCTACAACAATTTGCTTCTTTCTCCTCCGTGAAACAAGGGAATCTCCAACATATACAACAAATCCAATGGTGGACTTCCTATCGACACCCTGCATAATCTACATCTACACATGCTGAGATGGTAATCTCCTTGCCTTCTCTAAATAGTAGACCTGCACCTGGAGATGATTTAAGATACCTGAGTATCATATGTATAGCATCCATATGGACCTGACGTGGTTGCTTCATGTATTGGCTCACCCGACTAACAACAAAAGAAATATCGGGTCTAGTAAGGGTAACATAACTTTCCTACCGGTTCTCTGTATCTCCTCTTATCAACCTCATCAGTATCATCATCATATAGTTTCATGCTTGGATCCATGGGTGTGGTGACAGGTCGACATCCAAGCATTCCCGTGTCACTTAGCAAATCAGTGACGTATTTCCTCTATGTCATCACAAGCCCTTGTTGATTTCTGACAAACTCCATTCCCAAAAAGTATCAAAGAGCTCCAAGATTCTTTGTGACAAATTCACGACCCAGAAGTTCTTTCGCCTTCTTCATTCATTGTATGTCATCTCCTGTAATAAGAATATCAACATACACCATAATAGCAATCATACCCCTAGATGTTTTCTGTATAAACAGAGAATGATCTGCATTCGAACGTTTGTACCCATGTTTCTCAAACAAGTCTGAAAGCTTCTGGAACCAAGCTCTAGGGCTCTGCTTAAGGCCATAGATTGCCTTGTGAAGTCTACACACATGTGAACACTCCCCCTCAATAGCGAATCCATGTAGTTGTTGCATGTAAACTTCCTCATGAAGGTCATCATACTGAAAGACATTCTTGACATCTAGCTGAAACAACGACCAATCTCGAATTACAACAATAGAGAGAAGAATCCGTAAGGTGGAATGACGAGCAACTGGTGAGAATGTGTCGAGATAATCCACCTCGTATGTCTGTGTAAACCCTTGTGCAACCAGACACGCCTTGTATCTGTCAATGCTACCATCTGCATTGTGCTTAACTGTAAACACCCATTTACAACTTACTGTAGACACGCCATTAGGAGCTGGGACGAGGCTCCAAGTGCCTCTCGACTGAAGTGCATCCATCTCTTCCTCCATAGCCAAACACTATCGACTGTCCTTCAGAGCCTCTTGAAATTCTGTGGAATGACCATAGCTGATAATGCAACTGCAAATTTCCAAAATCGCTAGTCAAGCCATCAAAGGAGACCACAGATGCAATAGGATATGACGCACAACTATGCTTCTTCTTCCGAAGTGCAATAGGTATGTCCAAATCTACAGCTTCCATATCTGTCTCTTGTAAAGCATCCTGCTCAAGTAGACCATTAGATCCATCGGTAGAAACTATATTATCAGAACATACCTCATGCATGCTAGATGATGAGCGGTAACCATGAGCAGAAGCAGGCCGGCAGATATAATGGTGTGGCAATGGTGAAACTGGGACCGGTATAGTAGGTGGAGGTAGTGACGGTGGTGGTGGTGGTGGAGATGTGGGAGGTAATGGTGGTGGTGGTGGCGACATATATATGTCATCGTCAGTATCGGAGGGCGTCAGCCGGTCACCTGTGGCTGTGGGAGAAAAGTACATCACTGACTTGAAAAAGATGGCAATGACACTAACGTAATACTTCATGCGCATTAGATCATAACAAATATATCCCTTATGTGTCCTGGAGTACCCAACAAAGACACACTTGACATCTCTAGGAGAGATCTTGTCAATACCTGGAGACAACTGGTGGACGAAGGCTACGAAGCCAAACACATGAGTGAATGAGAACATTTCCTTTTTAGGAAAGGCAAAAGAGAAAGGAATTTTATCACCCAAGACTGACGGGGGCATGCGATTAATAAGATAACATGCCGTTAGAACAACATCGCCCCAAAAGGAATGAGGAGCACGACTCTGAATAAGAAGTGTCCTTATAACATCAAGCAAATGACGATGCTTTTTTTCTGCAATACCATTTTGTTGGGAAGTATAGGAAATGATGTTTGATGAATAATTCCCTTGGTTGAAAAATAATTGGATAGAATATTAGTACAAAATTCCAAGGCATTATTCACAGAAGCAAAAAATACATTTTGTACTTCAGTTAAGAAAATTTTGATAACATCTCCAGCTTCAGATTTATTCTTTAATAAAAAGATTCAAGACAGACGAGAGAAATCATCAACAATGACTAAATAAAACATGTGCCCCTGGTGATCAGGAACACGACTGGGACCCAAAATATCTAAATGAAACAACTTAAAAATGGAGCTACTGCTCCGACTCAGACGACTGGGAAAGGCGGAACAATGATGCTTTCCCAGCTGACACGCCTCACATTGAAAGGACGTGTGAGGCGAGATCTGAGGCAGAACACGACACTGTTTCTGAAGAGGGAGATGACCAAAGCGTATGTGCCACATAAAGGGTGAGGTAGGTCCAACAGATAGTGAGGAGATACCAGCATAGGGAGTTTGAATTAGGCAATAAAGACCGTCCTGCTCACGGCCACACCCAATCACCTTACTCGTAAGGATGTCCTGAAAAACAAGAGAAGATGGGTCAAAAATGGCTCGATAATGTAAATCCTTCGTAATCTGACTAATGGACAACAAATTCATAGAGAAGTCAGGTGCATGTAACATATTCTGTAGATGCATAGAGGCGTTAAACTAATCTCCTCCTGTCCAGTAATTGGGGAATGAGTCCCATCTGCAATAACCACAGTCTGTCCTGGAGGAACTTGCCTGTAGGCTGTAAGTTGACCCCTGTCTCCACACAAATGATGAGTGGCACCGAAGTCCATAATCCATTCTATAGCATCAGGTCTACTACTGCTAGTGAATGCATAAGTGCTACCTGAGGTACTGGAGGAGGTTGAAGCAGCTACATCTGAATGACTCATAGGGGCCGACGAAAATGTCACAGAATCAGAAGGAGGTATAATGCCACTCAATCGTGCTACAAGATCCTCAAAGCGTTGATCCAACGAAGAAGTTGCTGAAGGTTCGAGCAAAGGCAGGAAATCCATGCTTAGAGTAGCATGTGTCTTCAGTATGTCCAAAATGATGGCAGAAAGTGCTGGGCTGACGAACACGACCTCCTCTTCCTCTAGGTCCTTGTCTATGAAATTGAGAAGAGCCTCCTCGACCTCGAGAGGCAACCATCGTTGAAGAGGTCTGACTAGCAGTGGAAGATGGAACAATGATCCTGCTGAGTCTACAAAAGGCTTCCTTAATTGGAGGAATGGTAGAGTCCACCAAAATCTGCGAACGAGACGCCTCATACTCAGGATCAAGGGTTGCCAGAAACATACCAATCATGGTGGCATTCCGATAGGTCTTCTGCTGCTCAGGGTGGATGTCAGAGGCATGAAGCTATAGAGCTTCTCAAACATCCCCCACAAGGATGTATATAGCGAGTGAAGAGGATGCCCATTCTGCTTGATCGTAAATATATCATGCTGGAGTTGTAAAATCTTCATCTCATTCTTCTCCTGTGAATAAGTGGCAGTGAGAATATTCCACATCGCCTTGGCTGTGGGCTGATGAAGTATGTCATTGGCGATCTCCAATGTTAATGTTCTTGAGAGCCACACCTTGGCATACACATCATCTGCCTCTCATGAGGTATTAACTCTAGTCTTCTTGGCCGGTTCTTCTTCAGTAAGAATGTGTTTCTTGACGGTAGACTTCATTATACTCATGAATTGCATAGTAGTTCATAGTTTGACCCATCCATATTTACTATAGGCGTAGGACCTCTTGTTGGAGTATTTGGTAGTGCACCTATTGAGTTGTAGCAGGGTAAATGGATCATGGAGAAGATCCATTTACCCCATCCTGTGTTTAGTCCCATACCGCCCAATGGTGGGACTTGGAGGCTCTGGGAAGGCTATATAAGGAGCCCCAGACCTCCTGTACTCATTGAGAAAGTCAATAGAGAAACACGTCCCTTAGAGGGCTTCTCCCGTGGTTTCATCCCGCTCCTCACGAAGTAGGGTTCCACTTTAAAATCCCGTTGTCTTTCTAGTTCTTTATCTTTTTCCATGTTCGCTTCCGCATTCTTCATATTTTATAACATGGTATCAGAGCGGGTTTGATTCTCGGAGATTTGTTCTTGAATTGTTTTATGTATTTTTCGAGAGACAGATTGTGATGAAGATTTATGTGAGTTTGTTCGAGTTCTGCACGAGATCATTCAGCATCATGCTATCGTTGCTAGGGTTTCGTTTTTTGAAACCCTAGATATTTTATCCAGAAGCCGAGATCCAGATCTGAGCGGCTGTTCCTAGCGAAGCTGAAGGCGGCGGCAAAGCCCTAGCCACACGGAGGGTCCTGCATCTAGCATCATCCGCCGTGCAACAGTTCGAAGAAGATTGTGCACCAGTGAGTTTGCAAAGTCCTGTTGCAAAGCTCCGTTGCAAAGCCCCGTTGCAACTCCCCCTTCTCGCGCGAAGGCGCGCTCCAAGCGCTGCAATCTCATGCGGCATATCTCCGGCATCGTGGTATAGCGGCGCCGCTATCTCACCGCGAACACGTAGCCCCAAGGCGGCGCACCCCCCTCCGTCTCGCAATCCAAAGGCGGCGCACCCGTATCCTCGCGCCGGTTCTCCTCCTGCCGCAAACACCAGGCGGCGGTCCCGTGCCATCGCGTTGGTCTCCAGACGCCTCCTGCCCTTGCGGGCTCCCCAGCGGCGACCCAGGCGCATCCTCAGAGTAGCACAGCGAGATCAATGGTCCTACGCGTGGCTGCCAATGTCGACTACCCACTGGCGATGCCGCTCCAGCAGGCGGCGCAGCCCCGCGCGCCCTCCTCGCTCCTCTTTCAAAGGCGGCGGCTCCCTATCCAGACGCAAACCCCTCCAGGCGGCGACGCAAACCTCGACCGCACCATTCCCCCAGAAGAGCGGCGCTGCTCCCTGATTCCCAGGGGCGGGGGTCCATTGGCGGCGGTCACGGATGGGTTCCCGCAAGGGGGAGCCCTAAAAATGGTTTGGGCCCTTTATTAAAAAAAATTGCTGTACCTATAAGCCAAAGTGGGCTGATGGGCTTGTATTAAGAAAGAAAAGGAGGTGCGGGGAACGCAGAGGCCGTGTAAAAAAAACTGTTTGTTTGAAAGCTCAGGTGATTAAAAAAGGGGGGAATGAGTTGGTCCCAAGTGGGCCATGTTAAAAAAAAGAAGAAAAAAAGAGGCGCGTACATGAGAAAAGGCGTACGCAACATTGTAAAAAAAAAGAGGAGTTTTTTTTCTTTTCGAAAAAAAAGAAAAAAAAAGTCGCATACAAAGAAAAGCCGTATGCAATTTAAAAAAAATGAGGATGCAAAAGCAGTAAAAAAATATTGGAACGGCTTTCAAAAAAATGATGGCTTGAAAAAAAATTTGAAAAAGCCGAAAGAATTTTTTTGAATGTTCATGTTTTACCCCTATTCATCTTGTCTTCTCCCAACTTTGTCGATGTCATTTTCCGACAAGTATGGGAGAAAGGGGGAGTATATATGTAGAGTCACAGGTCTTCTTCCTGATTCAGATGCATATTCTCCAGAGCCGATTTCCAGACTCTACAAAAATTTTCAGATGGAGAATTTTCCATGCGCAATTTCAGACTCGATGTTCATATTCTGAGTCCCAGTTTGATGCGTAGATTCAGACTCAACATTCAGATTTGTCAGAGTCAAGTTCGAGGCACTCCATGATGAGGCCCAGTTTCGAGATCTCCAGAGAGAGACTCCAGTTTTCAGACACGCACGAGTGTGCGGTCATTTTCAGATGAGCATATATTGCCATCATTGTCAGAGGTCCCCATCACGATTCTTGTTGTTCGGCCAGAGTTTTCATGTGAGCCATAGGGACTCCAGAGCAGAGGACCATTCCCTTGAGGGCAAGGGTTTTCATGTGGTATCATAGGTACATCAGAGCAGTGCACCATTCTCTGAGCCAGATGGGAGAGACCCAGTTCTCCGACGAGGAGACTTCAAGTGCAGTTTCAGACTCGATGGTCAGATTCCGAGTCTTCAGTTGACTCACACTCCAGCCCGTTCGTCCTCCTCACCTGCACGGCATGAGAAGCAACGTCCTCGACTGTAGCATGTGCGCGTTGGGTTGATATTGTCCGTAGTGTCCTGTAGCATGAGTTGAGTTCTTTCTGTTTGTTTGTCCAAGCTGAGCATTGCATGCTCCAGCTTGAGGGGGAGTGTTGGAGTATTTGGTAGTGCACCTATTGAGTTGTAGCAGGGTAAATGGATCATGGAGAAGATCCATTTACCCCATCCTGTGTTTAGTCCCATACCGCCCAATGGTGGGACTTGGAGGCTCTGGGAAGGCTATATAAGGAGCCCCAGACCTCCTGTACTCATTGAGAAAGTCAATAGAGAAACACACCCCTTAGAGGGCTTCTCCCGTGGTTTCATCCCGCTCCTCACGGAGTAGGGTTCCACTTTAAAATCCCGTTGTCTTTCTAGTTCTTTATCTTTTTCCATGTTCGCTTCCGCATTCTTCATATTTTATAACACCTCTGAATGCGCCTATGAAAGGAACCTCAACCTTGCTTTCTGACATGATGGCTCGAGAAGACTAGGAATGAGGAATAGACACGGGCTTGTCTACACTGACATAGCAAGATATGGTTGCATGTGTAGACTCATGCAACCAATCTCATCAAAGCCAAGGACCTCGGCAATGACGTTCAACCCGTGCTAAGGTTCCAGCGAGCAGGTACAAGATGCCTAGGCGTTTTCAAAGGGGTAGGAGTCGCATGAGAGGCGTCTGCAGGGGGCCTAGGCAGGAGATGGCAGAGCCCTAACGGGCTGGCGGAGTTTGTTGTGCCACCGCAAGGGGCCTGTGAGGCATGCTGTGCTATTGTAACGAGCCTGCGAGGGCCCAGGCACGGGCTGGTGAAAACTTAGTAGGGCCGGCGGTGCCTGGCGGAGCCCTGGCGGGGCTGGTTGTGCCTTGGTGGTGTCGGCGAGGGGCTGCGGCTAGCCCAGGCAGGGGCTGCAGCTAGCCCATGTGAGGGCTGGAAGACGGAGGAGAGGGGCGTGAGGGGCTAGGATTAGGGTTAGGATTTCGGAGCTTCGGTCTAGGACCGTTGTTTTGATACCATGTTGGGAAAAACAAAAGAGATGGTTATTCGGAAAACCCTAGGCCCCCTTATACAGGAGAGTAGCCTATGGGTAAATTACATAAGACATTCATAAGAAAAGGGAATTAAGAAATAGTATGGTAACATGAAATAAATACTCTAAACTAATATATCTCTACAGCAACCAATAGCAAGTATACTTAGAGGAGCTCTTCATATAGATCACGTATTGATTGCCTTTTATGTCTGTTAAGGTGATGGAGATGTTTCACTTGGCCTATGTTACTTCGTTACTTCGGTCATGATTGGATCACACACCCTTTTGTCTAAACGCTGGTTCCAAGAAGGGTCCTCCTCTTTTTTCACATTTGAGTGATCTTGGATGTTGGAAGAGAGGTTTCATGAGCTTGTAGTTTCTTTCTAGTCAGACTTGATGGTGGAGGGATCGACAACTAGGATGTTGGCTCTGAAGCTAACAGTGTTTCTAAGTGGCTGATCATTTTCAGAAGGGAGTCTAAGCAGGGACGGTGAGCAACGGAGGAGTGTAACATAGGAGGAGTTGGTGAGGCTGGAGGATCTTAGGGACTTGGATGAGGAGTTGCTAAACAGAGGAGTGGTTTGAAAGATTATTGAGAAAGAGGATAGAAGAGAAGTGGAATGGAGACAAAGATTGTGTCAGAAGGCTGAAGGAGGCGGACATGAATGCAATGTTCAGGAAATCGGTTGAGTATACCGTATACTCGGCCACATACTCATACTCGGAAGCCTTGGCGCTTCGAGTATGACCAAATCGGCATCTAGGCGGGTCTGACCGCATACTCGGCCGAGTATGCGGTATATGCGGTCGAATATGCAATCGATTTTCAAATAAACATTTTCTTAAACCCTAACCTAAACTCAGACGTCCGACCTAACGCTCTTTCAATTGATGTTTTTGTCATTTGACTCTATATTACTTTTTATCCCAATAGTTTTGTTCCTTGTACCTTCAATTCTTTATTATTATATTCAAGAGATACAACATTTAGACACTATTAACTTGATATTAAAAATATATATTTATATTTTTAATAATAAAAAAATCAAACCACATAAACAACATACTCCCCACATACTCTCCTGCATACCGCATACTCTCTATGCAGTGACCCCTCCGACTGAATATCGCATACCGCCTTCCTGAACATTGCATGAATGCAATATTCTTTCATGCAGTGTTCATTGGCGACGAAAATTTGACTTGCATGATTGATGCTAGGAATGAGGTCTTCCATGGGGAGGATGTAGTGGCAAGGGCGGTCGTAGCTTACTACAGTGATGCTAGTCATCATCTTCAATATAGTGAATCCGTGTGGCTTGGTTTGTGGGTCACCTAGATTTCTGGAGATGACGCTTTTGTAATGACAATTGAGTTTGATTTACAGGAGGTTAGGGAAGTGCTGTTCGTTTTTAACCCTGATGGGTGCTCTAAACCGGATGGTTTTCTGATTTTCCTTTTCAAGGAGTTTTGGGATTTGGTCTCTGAGGAGGTGATGGCCACGATTTCTGAGTTCGTTGAGATTCTGGTTTTGAATGCTTGAATCGTTTCTTGTTCTTGCTACCGAAGAAGGGTAGCTCCACAAAGGCGGAGATTTTTGTCCCATTATGTTGTCTAATGCAACTCAACCATGACTGGTCCCAATCCCTGGTAAATGAGGAGGGTTGTGTTTGGTAGCCGACAACAGGCATAAAACAGTCGGAGACAACTTCCTAAGTACTATTTTTTTTAAAATACTATTTAGGATGTTGCCTTATGACATTAGGATCTTTTCAACATGGATTTAAGCAAACATATAGATTTCGTTGGGGCGTTCCCTACTTGCGACGCGTTGCATCACCCAAATGCAATGAAAAATCGGCAAGGGCCACTACATCACGGCATGGATGTAGTTCAAAATTTGCAAGGGTTCTCGCATGAGAACGCTGCGGGTAAATAAGCTAGTTTCGCTGCATCACCGTTTGGATGCAGTCCAACATTTGCGAGGGTTCTCGCATAATGGAAGCATGTGAGTAAAGAAGTCAGCAAAAGAGATTGCAAAGGAAGTTATGGATTGGTAGTTGGAATATTGTTACTTTAACTGGAAAATTGGTGGAGATAGTGGATACGATGGAAAGAAGGAAGATTCATATACTATGTCTTCAAGTGACTAAATGGGTTGGGGAGAAAGTAAGGGAGATCGAGAAGACACGCTTTAAACTTTGGTATTCAGGTAAAAATAAGGGCAGAAACAGAGTTGGAGTGGTTGTTCATAACGATTTGAAGGATTGTATGGTTGAGGTGCAAAGATTCAGGGATCTGGTTATTTTGCTAAAATTGGTGCTTGCAGAAGAAATTCTGAATGTCATCACAGTTTATGCACCGCAAATTGGTTTAAATGAAATGACTAAACAAGATTTTTAGGAGGATCTAGATAAGATTTTACAATAAATCCCACAAAGAGAGATGATTTGCATAGGTGGAGATCTTAATGGTCATGTGGTGCTTCAGGGTATGTTAGTGTTCATGGAGGAATGGTTTTGGGGATAGAAATGAAGAGGGAAATGTCATTCTGGATTTTGTAACGACATATGATATTTTTATAGCAAACACTCTCTTCAAAAAGAGGGATGATCATTTAATTACTTATAAGAGTGGCCCAACTAGAACACAGATAGATTACTTTACGTTGCGGAGAAGAGATCGATTGCGTTGTACGTAAAGATTGCAAAGTAATCCCAGGATTGGTGGTGGAGTGAAGGGGTGCAAGAGAAGCTAAAAAATAAAAGAGCATGCTTAAAGCTATGTCTAAGGATAGAACAGAGGAAACTGTCACAAACTACCAAATAGCGAAGAAGGAAGCAAAGAAGGCTGTAAGCGAAGCTAAGTCAAAAGCTTATGAAGTTTTGTATGAAAATCTCAACTCTAAGGAGGGCAAGAAGGATATATTCAGGCTGGTCAAATCAAGAGAAAGAAAGACCAAAGACCTTCCTCAATTGAGATGCATTAAGGACGAGGAAGGTCACGTACTTGTTACTCAGAAGGATATAGAGACTAGATGGGAGCGGTACTTCCATAAACTTTTCATTGGGGAAGGAAATAGAAAGATCACTTTGAGTATCTAGCTAGTAGTGAAAGTTACTTGAATCGTACAAGGTAGAGGAGGCTTTGAAGGTTATGAGGCCTGGGAAAGGTGTAGGACCGTATGACATCCCTGTAGAAGTATGGAGAGTTTTAGGTGAGCGTGGTTTGACTTGGCGTACGAATCTATTCAATGTTATTTGGCGAAGCAAGAAAATGCCTGAAGATTGGAGGGGTATCATGGTGCCTCTTTATAAGAATAAATGAGACATTCAAAATTGTTCAAATTGCAGAGGTATCAAGCTAATGAGTCACACTATGAGAATTTGGGAACATGTGATCGAAAGAAGGTTGAGGCAGTTTCCAAAGTAAAAGAAAACTAGTTCGGATTCATGCCATGTCGCTCAACTATTGAAGCCATCCATTTGCTGAGGAGAACAATGGAGATTTATAGAGTTAAAAGAAAGAACCTCCATATGTTCTTTATTGATTTGGAGAAGGCTTATGGTTCTATTCCACGAGAGATATTGTGGAGAGTTTTGGAGAAGAGACAAGTACCTTTCCTATACATTAACCTCATAAAGAATATGTATGATAGGGCTTTATCCTGTGTAAGAGCCCCGTCTGGGAAGACTGACTATTTTGACATCAACATTGGTTTACATTAAGGTTCAACTTTGAGTCTATTTCTTTTTACTTTGATTATGGACAAGTTGACAAGTCACATTCAGGATGAGTTACCTTGGTGTATGTTATTTGTTGATGATATTGTGTTGATTGACGAGACTAGAGACGGAGAAAATGAGAAGCTTGAGGTCTGGAGACATGCATTGGAGACTAAAGGATTTCATATAAGTATGGCTAAGACAGAATATATGGAGTGCACCTTTGATGGAAGCAATGGTGAAGGAATCCAGGGGAAGATTGGTGACGATAACATTCGGAAGAGAGATTCTTTTAGATATCTGGGATCTATTTTGCAACATGATGGTGAAATTGATGGAGATGTTACTAATAGAATAAATGCAAGTTGATTAAAGTGGAGAGGAGCCTCTGTTGTTCTCTGTGATAAGAAAATTCCAAGTTTTACAAAGCAGTCGTGAGACCTGCTATGCTCTATGGATCTGAATGTTGGCATGTAAATCATAGACATGTGCAGAGAATGGCTGTAGCAGAAATGAAAATGCTAAGGTGGATGTGTGGATATACACATAAAGATCAGATCCGGAATGATGCAATCAGAAAGAAAGTTGGTGTAGCTCCGATCTAGGATAAGATGCAAGAAAACCGCTTAAGATGGTTTGGTCATTTGCAAAGAAGGTAAGCTAATGCACGATTTAGAAGATGCGAGTGTTGGGATGTTGAGCGTGCTAAGAGAAGGTGAGGATGACGCAAGGCGTGGATATACACATAAAGATCGGATCCGGAATGATGCAATCAGAAAGAAAGTTGGTGTAGCTCCGATCGAGGATAAGATGCAAGAAAACCGCTTAAGATGGTTTGGTCATTTGCAAAGAAGGTAAGCTAATGCACGAGTTAGAAGATGCGAGTGTTGGGATGTTGAGCGTGCTAAGAGAAGGCGAGGATGACGCTAGAAGTGTTGGAAAGAAAATATATGAAGGGATCTTAGTTTTTTGGATATAAGCTCGAGATTGACTCAAGATAGATCTGAATGGAGGTGAAGAATCCATGTAGCCGACCCTACTTAATTGTGGAAAAAGGCTTTGTTGTTGTACATTGTCTAATGCGGCATACCAGATCATTGCAAAATTGTTTGCTAATTGGACGTGAAGGCTGCAAGATAGGATTATGTCACTGGAAGAAAGTGCCTTCTTACCTGTGCGACAGATGATGGACAATGTTTTTATGGCTTTGGAGGTTGTGGTCGATTGGAGGGGGTAATAGACCGTGGGAGTTTTGTGGAAGGTTGATTTTTCAAAGGCCTGTGATTGTGATGATTGATGGTTCCTTTAGGCTTCAATGCATCAGATAGGTTTTCAGGACACCTGGATTGCATAGATGAAGAGAATGTCGATGACTTCATCTTGCGATGTCTTTGTCAATGGTCAACCTAGAGGTGGCTTTTTCCCACCTTAATGTGGGATCCGTTGGGGTTGACCTCTGACCCAATTATTTTTTGTCTTGGTAATTGATGCCTTATCGATCTTGTTCAATCGGTGGTGACAAGTGGTTTCTGTTGTGGCTACCTGAGGGATGATTTGTCCTTGCACATTCTTCAGTATGTTAATGATACAATCTTTTTGTATAGGGTGGTCATGAAAGCTATGGGGAGATGCCAGTTGTCCTGGACCTCTTTGGTGGAGTTTTTAGTTTGAGGCTTAGTAGCGCTAAATCTAATTTGTGCCTTTTGGTTTGGACGAGGGGGAGATAAATATATGTGTGAGTTATCTCAGATCCCCTCGGTAAGAGTTATCGTTGCATTAGCTCTATCTTCCTTTATAGGGTGGGAGATTGTGTTAGGTTGCCTGGTTACCTTTGATTGAGTTGGAGAAGAGGCTTACTGATTGGAAGTATGCCTACTTGCCAAGAGGTGGCATGTTGGTGCTATTGAAGTCGGTCTTGTCGGTGATTTTTTTTCCTATCATCTATACTTCTTCACACTTGCATCAGGGAGAGGTTGGATCTATTATAGGATGCTTCTTTTGTTCTTCTTCTAGTGATCCCAACGGGCTGGCCTAGTTGATTGGAAGATGATTTCTTTATCGAAGGAAAATGAAGGCCTTAGAGTTTGGGGTCCGGAGGAGATGAACAAGGCTTTACTATGTAAATGGATCACTTAGATTTGAGGTACCTGCGGAAGTTTGATATCCAATTTAATTCAAAAGATTTATGGGGCATCCTCTACTCTTTCTCTTTCGGGTTCGGGGGAACTTGGACGGACACCATCCCATTTGTGGAGGGAGATTTTTGTGTTTTTGCAAGATGTGCATTTGTTTTCATGACCATTGCTAGGTGATGGAATCGGTTTTCGATTCTGATAGGATGATTGGATAGAGGGCGGTGCGCTTGGTGAAAGATTTCCTCAGTTCATGGCGTCAATGGTTAGACCCTTACATTTTTGTGGCAAATAAGTGGGACAGTGTTGTTTCTTCCCACATTTTCGCTTTGAGCTTTCTGATCAATGGTGAACGATCTTATGAAAACGTTGAAGAGTTTGGAGGATCAAGAGGTCGAAGGGGCACGACTATTGGTATTGTCATTATGGTAGATCCTCCATTTGTAAGGCATATAAATCCTTGATGAGGTCTATGCCTTTTGATCCAAGGGGATGCATGGTTGATTGCAAGAGGATATGTATTGTGAATGAAGGTTTTATTGTGAATGAAGGTTTTCTGACGTCTTTTAAGGCGTCGATGGTTGACGACGGGAGACATATATGCATCCTTTTTCAGGGAGCGAATCCTATTTGCACCTGATGTTCGTAGGTTATTCAAGATGTAGATCACCTCTTCTTTACTTTTGCAAGCTCTATTGAAGGTTGGACGAGTTTTGGTAGCACAATGACTGTGACAGATTGTGCGACAAGCTTCTGGGAAATTATTGGCTCAGATTGGCAACGTTAGAAGAGGAGAGAATCATAGTTGTAGCTATGTTTGGGGCCTTATGGCTGACAAGAAATGGGGTGATCTTCCATCAAAATCATTTTTATGGTGAAAATGTAATTGTTCATGCTAAATGGTTGGAGGATAGTTTGGTCATGTAATAATTGTTGGCTCTTTACGACCCTCTATCTATAAATTTAGGAATTAATGGCGAAGTTTTTGGGCACACACCTATACGGTTGATGCCGTTTTTTCTTTCCAAAAAAACTACATACTCGCGTTGAGTTATCGCAAGTTGATTCTTATGAATATCAACTTCGATTTAGTGACATTTAAAAGTAGATGTTGCTTCGTAGTAGAAATAATGGTTTAAGAATTGCTAGCGATAATAATGTCATCCACTTAAATGAACAACTGAACAATGACACGTCCCCTTCTAAAGATAAACAAAAAGAAATGTACATGACATTAAACACACCGTTTGTTGGTTAGTGTATCCATGGTTTTAAAAAGATGTGCTTCAATGCACAAAGGCATGTGCCTCGAGGCGAGACATGCAAAAAATGCCTTGAGGTGCAGGTCTCGGGTCCTATGGCTAGGATGTAGTATGTACACCCCGACTCTTCGTGAGGCACTCGAGGCGAGGAGGCACACGCCTCACGTTGTAATTTACTTTTCGATCACGTGTAAAGCAACTTCGTTTCTTTCTCGCTCACACGGTGACCTATAGTACTGTACCGCTACTCGCCTCCACCATCGTAGTGTTGTCGGTCTAGCTCCCAGCATCACTGCCTGTTGTCATCCAGCACCCAGTGTTGCCGCCTATACACTCGAGATGTGTTGTTGCCTCCCACATACCTCCCAGTCCATTTTTTTTGTTTTTTTAACGTTTTTCATTTTTATGTCTTTTTTAAAATAATTAATACAATCTTCTCTCAGTTGTAATGTACCTTTGCTTTAAGTTTGAGAATAATGAATTATCTATAAACGTTTTTGTCCTTACACTTCGATTCGTCTAAGATTCTAAAGGCTATGTGCTTGTAAGTATGTTATTTGCTAACTTGTAGATATGGGAAAGAAAGGCCAAAGTGGGGGACGATCAGATCTCGGATGGAGATATTGTCAAGAACTTGAAATGGATGAGCATCACAATATGAAAGGTTGCGTTTATGTTGAATGTAAATTTTTTTGACGAAGATCTCTAACGGGGTAAAGCGGCTGAAAGACCATCTTGCAAAGACACACAAAAATGTGAGGGAATGTCCAAACATTCCCATTGAGGTTCAACAAGAGTTGAAAATGTTCATGAGAAGAAAAGAAGATTTGAAGAAATGGAAGAGGTTTGTCGAGTTGGGATGCAAATGTCATTGGAAGGTGATGAAAATCAACCATCATATAGCATTGACAGATTCTAGTGGTGTTAAGCAAGCTTGAGGATCGATGGATTTTTTATTACATAAGGAGGGAGGGGTGCATGTACTTCGTATCCTCCCGCAAAACAACTCACTTTGAATGCAAGTTGAAAAAATACAATAGGAGGAGGATTTGCAGGAGCATTGGGAGTTTTTTTGAGAATTCATTGTCATTCAACATAACTAATAGTCCTTTCTATCTGACGATGATGGCCGATGTATGCGGGTATGGAAGGGATTTCAAACCACTGACATGCATAACTTACTAACTTGGATTTTGAAAAAAGAGAAGTAGGCCATAACCAACCATGTTGATGAAGTAAATGAATTTTGGATTGCCACTGGTTACAGTATCATGTCTGACAGTATGACTGCCATGAAAGGATGTACATTGATCAATTTTTTGGTGAATAATCCCAAAGATACTTCTTGAAGTCAATTGATGCATCTGATCAAGTTAAAGATGCTCAAATGCTTTTTAAAGTATGGGATGAAGTTGTTGAGGAGGTTGGAGAGAAGAATGTTGTCCAACTGACAATAAACAATGCATCGACTTATAAAATAGCTGGGCAAATGTTGATGGATAAAAGGAAGAATCTTTAGTGGATACCTTGTGCAGCGCATTCAATAGATTTGATGTTGGAGGATATCCTCAAATTACCTTTTCATGCATGAGTGTTCAAGAAAGCAAAGAAAGTAATTAACTTTCTTTATGCTCATGCTTGGGTTTTAGCGATGATGAGAATATTTGCGGGTTGTGATTTGGTGAAACCTGTCGTTACTCGATTTGCCACGGTATTTCTTACATTGCAAAGCTTGATTAGAGCTAAGGATTCACTTGATTCCTTCTTCATTTCGAGAGAATGGAAGAATTGTTCTTGTATAAATCGATCCTTAGGGCAAAGTATGCGAACATATTTCTGCAGGGCAAGTTTTTTTTACTTGGTGTTGCATATATTCTCAACACCACGAAACCCTTGGTCACTGTTTTGCGATTGGTGAATTCTGACAAATATCCACCAATGGGATTTATTTATAAAGCCATGGACATGGTCAAGGAAGAGATAGCTCGAAATCCAGAAACTATGAGACCGAATATAAGATTATTTTAGATAATGTGGATAGTCGTTGGGATCGTCAAAAACACATACATTTACATGCTGCTGTTTATTTCCTCAATCCCCACTTTCATTATGAACCTTCAACCTTGAATCACCTAGAGGTCAAAATGAGATTGTTTTCGTGCATGGAGATATTGATCGTTGATCAAACCGTGAAGGCAAAAGCGGATTGACAACTTGATTCTTTTATGCATACCAAAGGATTTTTTGGATGGGAAAATACAGCCAATTCAAGGAAAACAAGAAGTCATGGTGAGCTCTATAAACAATTTTAAAGAGTTTTTCTTATTCTTTAACATTATTACTAGAATGTGTTGACGATTTTCGACCGATTGGTGGATGTTGTTTGGAGATGAAACACCTGAATTTGCATTATTTGCTATTAGGGTATTGAGCGCGACTTGTAGTGTTTCTGAGTGTAAACATAATTGGAGTTCGTTCAATCAAGTAAGCGGTTAAGCATTATATATTTTTACAATATTGTTTTCCTTTCATGTTAAACCTTACATATTTCTATAATGGTCCATACAAAGAGAAGAAATCGCTTAACACAAGGAAAGCTCAATGATTTGATTTACATCGTGTTCAATCTCAAATTGAAACATAGCGAATTAAGGAAGAAGGTGAAAGAGTACGAGTCGGTCGACGTAAAAAGAAGGGGGAAAACATGACAAAGGTGCGATACAACAACAACAAAGCCTTTTCCCACATTAAGTAGGGTCGACTACATAATTCTTTGCCTCCACTCAAATCTATCTTGGGTCAATCTCGGGTTTAGATCCGAAAAACTAAGATCCCTTCGTATAGTCTCATTCCAACATTTCTTAGGCCTTCCTCACCCTCTCTTAGCTTGCTCAACATCCCAAAACTCGCATCTCCTAACTGGTGCATCAGCTGACCTCCTTTGCAAATGGTTATACCGTCTTAAGCGGTTTTCTCGCATCTTATCTTCGATGGGAGCTACACAAACCTTCCTTCTGATTGCATCATTCCGTATTTGATCTTTACGTATGTGTCCACACATCTATGACAAAGGTGCAATACTAAAAGAATATTCGATGCCTTGTTGCAATCAAAATTTCAAATAAATAAATAAATGACAATGCATTACTTTCTTGAGTAGGTAAAAGAAAACTTCAATCATTGTTTAGGAGGAATTTCCCGATTCCGAGGTTGGAATCGATGATGATGTCAATGATGATGTGCATTTGAGTTATATGGATGATTTTGATGAGGATCTAATGAGTAGTAGCAGCAATGACGACAATGACATCGACAATGCTGAGGAGCGAAACGATTGATGTTGATTCGTTGAATCAATGTTGATGATTAGTGGTTTTTGATGGATCACATGAATGCAATAGACAATATGTTGCATTAGATTTATACTTATGTTGGATTTTTTCCTACTTTATGTTTTCTTTTATAATTTCACAATCGTAGTTTAACTTTGAACAATCGTAGTATTTGTACTTTGTAGTGCACTTTTGGATAATATGCTGCAATAGTTTGTGTTGTTGTAGTTTATTCCAGTATAATTTGTATTAGTTTTAGTTTTATTTCCAAAAAACTGAGGCTTACGCCTCGCCTCACATTTTAAGAAAATGCCTTGGACCACCTCATGCTTTTTAAACCTTGAGTGTATCATGAAAACTAAGAAATCAAGTACAAACGGTGTGCTTCAGATTATATATAGAACATCGAAGATGGCATACATAACCATTCTTAAATTATTCCTTAAAGGTAGGATGTTGCTCCATATAAACTTCTTCTTGAAGTTTACTATGAAGAAATGCATTCTTAACATCAAGTTGTTGAAGGAACTGGTCGCTGCTGAATGCCATGGAAATGACCAAGCAAATAGTGAAAATATTGATGGCATAGATGAAAGTATTAGAAAAATCTTCTTGTGGCTACTTAGAGTGGAGTGGATCTTAACGACGACTCAAAGGGCAAGGATCTTTCCAGAAGCAGAGGGGGGTGTAGAAGATGTGAGATCCAAACCGAGGACATATCATTTATTCTTCAGGTGCCCATGATTGATAGAGGAGTGACAGAATGCAAGTATCTCGGGTCTGATTTGGAGTGATCGGGGTCCTTTCTGGGAGTCGCTCAATAGAAGGTGGTCTGGCTCTGAGGAAGGGAGAATGAAAGCTTGTGCGGTTATTTGGTCGTTGTGGTTGGCTAGGAATGGAGTGGTCTTTGAGGGAGGGAGGGATATTTTACTTTGAAAATGTACTACGGCATGCCAAGACCCTCTTTGAATCTTGACGGATGTAATTATTTCTTTATTCCTTTATATATATTATTTGGATGGATCTCTAAAGGAGATCCATCCTACCGTTTTCACAAAAAAAACTGGTGATTAAAACCACAACCAACAATGAGCCTTGTATTTTTCCATATGAAAATCAGATTTATATTGATTTTGTAGATATATTTGGAGCCAATTTTTTTTTTGCTTGGGTTGTGGAATAAAGGCCCAATGTGGTTGCTATGCAAAACATCAATTTCCTCTTGCATAGACAGCAACCAACTGTCATTTTTAATGGCTTGACAATAAGTGGAAGGTTCATGCCAGTAGGAGCTATATTGACAGTATCCTGAAAGGCATGTGTTAAATACCTCATAATTGATATAAGCAAGCAGCAAGATGATATTGTGAAGAAGAGTCGCTTGATATTATAAGAATGAAATGATTTACTGATGGTGGTGGTTGATGATTGCTTGGTCGTAAGTCTGCAGGACTCAATTGGTGGTAATAAAAGAGATTAGCTATGAGAGGACATCGGCTGGATGGTGGATGATGTTGGAGGGCTGATCCGTGGAGATTTCAACTTAACATTCTTCTCAGAGCTGGTGGATCAGTTGGGATTGATCGGTTACTTGTTCCAAGGTTGTAAGCTCATGTGGAGGAACTCGATGACGAGGTTGAAGATTGGCAGATTTTTTAGGTTTTTGGCCTCAATTAGGTATGCGAAGACCTTTCCAGTGTCAACATTTGGGCACGAACCTTTATCTCGTCATACACTGATGATGCAATCCTCCAATAAAAGATGAAGCTTGATACCTGCTTCATGTTTGAGACAACTTGACTCTGAGAGTAAGGGATTAGACATGATGGAGGAAAGATGGGGGAGGTGCAGGTTAAGGACTCTGACGAGTAGCGTTGCACTTCTTCGAAGGGGTATAAGAAGTTTTCCATGAATTGAGATAGAAGATTAGGCACGAATTTCATGGGGGGTTATTGTCAATACAAGGTGGAGAATTGCACACGTGGGAAATGGAGGTTAGAAGTCCTCACCTAGATGGCAACACGTTGGGAAGAGAAGAGGGATGCTCAGTGGAGGCAAATGTCAGTGAAGATGATGGGAAGAGTATTTATTTTGATGCAATAGTTGATGAGCAGCAGAGGTCTGAGATGATTTTAAGAATTATCTGTGGAATTCCACCTCTATTGATTTTCATAAAATAGTTGATGGGCAGCAAAGGTCTGAGATGATCCTAAGAAGTAGCTGTAGAATTCCACCTGGAGTAGTAGATCCGAAGTCGCAGTTGATGCCATGCATAAAAAGTAGTGTGGTCCTGTGGTCCTCTCCCATACGATTATCTCAAGAGTAAGCATCTCCTATATAGAAACTCTGAGAATGGGCCTTTGCCTTTCCGACACGGAAAGTCGTCATCACTTCTGTCATATGAGGATCTCAAAGAATGAGTTGCTCTCATTTAGGATCTTATAAAGTGGGTTTTCACATAGGAACCATGGTTATTAAGGCGGCAATGCGAAAA
This sequence comes from Ottelia alismoides, assembly GCA_037367405.1. Taxonomy (NCBI): domain Eukaryota; kingdom Viridiplantae; phylum Streptophyta; class Magnoliopsida; order Alismatales; family Hydrocharitaceae; genus Ottelia; species Ottelia alismoides. Next base: position 148,671 of record JAZKJV010006986.1, on the reverse strand, counting down.
GGCGTTAAACCTGGGTGCCTAGGCGTTTTCCTGAAAAACCATTTTTTATCATTATTTAATTATCAGCCTAACATATAAGTTTTTTGTAATTCTATTATAATCATTGGAACATGTTAGTTTAAAGAAATGTTTTAGACTTTAAAATGTAAAGCTTACATATAATTATAATGAATGCAAACTTGTTCAAAGAAAAGTATACCATACGCTCTACTCATGTCAATGTGGCATGTGCAGCCTTCTTTGAAAATACTATTGTTTGGAGAAGCATAAGCCAGACCAAATATCGACAAAGCCATCATATATAAGATCCAGAAATGACATGGTTATACAGTCAAGTATAAAACCTTAATAATTTATTTACCTCGCAATAAAGCTACATACTGGAAACTTAATTAAAAACATATCAAATAGAAACATTATTTGGTGGATTTTTTAGAACATTGTTTGGTGGTGTTAGATATAGAAACTCTCTTATCAAATAACAAAAATCTCCAGACATTAGCATGTAAACACGTAACAATTATCAAATAACAAAAATCTCCATACATTACCATGTAAACACATAACACTATCAGTGCAGGTAACATTTTCATATCCTCTTGGTTTTAGTTGATCGAGGGGTTACTGATCTCAAGTATTTCCCATTTTATCTTTCAAAAGAAAATGCATAACATTCCTCCAAAAAAAGGAAAAGAAAATGCATCACAGTGTTTTCATGATGAATGGCCATCTTTAAAGCTTCCGATTAGATATATGTTCTTACCTTAAAAAGTTGCACAGGTGTGAACCATGAAATGTTGTGTTGCTTGTATAGACTTTCTACACATCGCATATAATCTTTTCTTCCTGGGAATGCGAAAGAAATGTGGTCAATTGATAACACATTAACCCATGTATTTTCCCTGGAAGTTCCCGATAGCCCCCCCACATCAGCCTGAGCTCACCACATCAGCCCGAGCTTTATACTTGTGCGCCTAGGTGCCTAGGTGTGCCTAGGCGGCCCAAGGCGTCGCCTTTTTTGATAAAAGCAAGGTGCATGTTCAAGGCGCACGGGCTGGGGCGCCTGGGCGCCTAGGCGGCCGCCTAGGCACGCCTAGGCTAGGCATGCGCCTTAACATCTATGATAGGAACCTTGAAAAGGATATGTCATTTTGGAGGCAAGGAGCAAAGGATGGCAGTAAATGTACTAAGCCTTCTCCCATTATAAGTAGGGTCGGCTACATGGATTCTTGCTCAAATCCATGTTGAAAGATTCGACTATTTTTTACGCTGGTCGTCGACTACCTAACGCAACCAGGGCAAGAGTGGGATTTGAACACTTTTCTTTTGTGTGGTAGACACATTGTACTACCACTGGACCATTAAGTGAGCAACGAATGGCGGTATGAGATAAATTTTTGTTGGGTAATCTCGAGCAAAGAATAATTTATGCCCGACTCACTCATTTCTACCATACTTGACGGAATAATTACAAACTTCTTTATCTTTCGTTTTCTTCTCTTTCTTTTTCCTTTTTTTCATTCATCATTTTCTATTGTCAACTTTTCTCGTTCTTTCTTTTTTGTTGTTTACTTATTATTCTTTCTCATCCCTTTCCCTTTTTCTTTGAAGAAGTCAATTTTGTTGAATTTTTTTAAAAAATAAGAAACGGGTATTATGCCGGTGTAGGTAAAAAGGTAGCCGGGCCCTACCTTTCTTTTTCATGGATGAGATTGGATTCCGGGAACCCATCAACGTTGCATTTGACTCTCGTTTCTGGAGCTTTGATCACCATCTTCTTCGTGTTGCTCGTTGAGCCAACGTGGGAGGATGGTGAGATCATCTTCAAAGAACCCTAAGATAATATGCAATGTGAAAAGATGAAGTTGTTAGACATGTGAGCTCTGTGCGAACAATTCTTACAATAAATGTTATTGTAAAATTTATGTTTATCAATAAAAGTTGTTGATGTTTCACTCCCTTTCTAAAATTAAATGAATGAATGCATTATAAGGTCCCTCTGTACAATTAGGGTTATGTACCATGGCCAAGTTGATGATCATATAGCTGTTGATTCATTAAATGAATCATAGAGGCTGGTGTTTGGATGAATATCTAAGGAGTTAGATAGAGGACTCATCAAGCACCGTCAAATAATTGTCAAGAGAAGATCTCCAGCCTGAGTAGGAGTTGGCAATCCTTTCTCACATAGGCTGATATCTGACCGACCTCTTGATGCAGGTCCTCTGCATGGGAATAGTAATCCGGAGGTGTCAGATTAGTTAGGTCAATGGGTTGACTTAACGAGATCGAGATAACTTAAGTCCTATGTTGAATGCTGTCACAGCATAGGTACGCATCTTCTGACCGGAGACAGATGTATTGCTATATATCTGAATATGTACATTTGGCAGACCAATAGGTTGATGACCTAACCAAGGTCTATACACCGGCGAGCTGGTGTGCATATAAGGGTATACGAGCAATATGATATCTCAAAGGGATCATACAGGTTCACTTGTGAACCGGAAGACATGAGCTCACTCATGAGGTATTGGGACCGATCAAATTCCATACATAGTCGTCGTGCTTTGGAAGCATGACATGAATTTGAAGGTATGATATATGCTTTGGGAAAGCATATGATCGATACCAACTCCCACTGACCAAGATTGAGAAACTTAATGATTAAACTCTGAAGAAGACAGTGTAAAATTGATCTTGATCTTTGGGTTGATCATGGGTCTTCCAGTATGCAGGATGTACAGGTATTGGAAATACCTGAGGGTGATGTGATCATAAACGATTGTATATCCATGACGCTTCCATTCCAAGGGAGTGATGAAACAGGTCTGGATTTTAGTGACTCCTTTCAGTAGAGAAGCAATCCAATCTTAGTCCAAGTGTTGGACATTGGTCTGAATGAGATTCAGATTCAATGAGAAGATTAGATTTGCGGTCTTGATTTAATCAAGCATCTGTGGGAGGTTCGTAAGATCTGGATTTGAGATAAGATCTCAATATCCAAGTCACTATACATGGAATAATACAATCGCCCTGTCCTTATCTCCAAGTATCTGCGGAGAAAGCACATTATTCTTGAAAGGATTCAAGAATAATTCATTTGATGAAATACATATCCAAGCAAGAAGGACTTGATGATTAAATGAGATTTAATTATCAAGCATAATATGAATATGATTCATATTGTGAGAATGATTATCCAAGATAATTAAATGGGATTTAATTGTCAAGGATTAAAGAATGTGGATAATACTATCCATGATATATGTATATTATAAATATGATTTATAATATATATATATATATATATATAAGAGAAAATTTATGTAGATAGCATTTGTTAATTAATAATGTGGATTGGATTCACATTTATTAATTAATTGGAAATGCAACTTACAAATTAGTTTGGGTTGTGAATATGATTCACATAATGTTCAATGGCATGATTGAAATATTCACAAATTAATTTGGAATTAATTTGGTGAATAATTTTGTGATAATTATTATTACAAATTAATTAAGAAATAATAAGATAAAATAAAAAGGAGGCAAAACAACCACCTAATTAATAGGTAGCGTCACATATGAATTATTCATAGGTGACGCCCCCTAAAATCAAGGGTGGTGGGTTGACTCCATTTTTTGTTATCACATTATCTCTTAATTAGTTAATTTATGTTAAATTAAATTATGTTGATAATGTTGCAACATATATTTAATTTAATCATAAATAAATGTTGTTGGTTTTAACCAACAATAATTACGGCCATTGATTTTACATGGACCAAGCCTGGCCGTTGGATCCATGTGTCCCATGGATTGAGATCCATTGGATCCTAAACTAATATAAAAGGAGGGCTAGGGTGGCCTTCCAAGGTACAACATCATCTAGAGTTGTAGAAGACTACTACTCTCTCTCTCTCATTCTCGACTGGGCTCTCTCTCAATCTCAAGTGGCCGTTCACTTTGCATATTGAGAAGGAGAGCATCTTGCCTTCGCCTTCGACGCTTGGTTTTTCGTCAAAGATTGCGGGAAGGACGCGACTCATCATCGTGCCCGCAAGTGCGTTCTTCGTGGGTCGGACTTGAGACAGGAGGATCTCTCGTTTGGGATCTCGCGATCACAACCACGCTTCAAGAGGTATTCCTTTTACTTTGTGGTTCGATGAAACGATCCGAGAAGTGTTCTCGTGATCATGTGGTTTCATCTTTAGTCTTAAAATTTAATTTCCGCCGCATCTAGCATCTAGTACGACTAGTTGTTCCGATTGCATACGATGCAATCAACACGCTTCCGTGATGCGCTTAAGGATACTCAATATCCTTCTAGTGGTATCAGAGCCAGGTTGAATAAGGTTTTGAATATGATCCATAGACCTTAGACGATTTGGTTCTTGAAAGGGTTGCGAAATTTTTACTGCATTTCAATTTTCGCACCTCTGTCTAATTGAATTTTTCAGTACTGTTTAAAATGTCTAAACACGAAATTTTCAATTGAATTTTGTTCTCTATTAATTAAGGAAACCATAGGATTTGAGTTTGTGAAATTTGGACTTCATTTGCTCAAGATATGGCTTTTTTGAATATGCATATATCCACTGTTGCGGGAACTGCGGATTTAAACGTGATTAATGAGATAATTACGGTTTTAATCTGCCTCGAAATGCGTGAATTATCACTTAGGTTCTTTAATAAATCAAATAGGCAATCTTTGGAAACTGAGTTTGCATTTTTTGGATTTAAATTGATCAAGATAAGTTAATTTTAGTAGGGGTCACTGCTGGAAATTAACGTTTTTTAATCTTGAACCTTGTAATAAGTCATTCAATTATCATGATGAAAATTAATTGTTAATTTATGAATATTTGTGAAATATTTAAAGAGATAATTATTTCATTGAATGACATTTGCCTAAACCACAATGATGAGATAATAGATCTTGATCATTGGTTCATCAACAAACATTGATTTCATGATAAACCATAGTTTATCCTACACTAGTTGTAGGACAACATTTACATGAAAACCCCTCTTGCTTGAATAGGATTGGGGATTTGTTTAGCAAATCTCCTTATAATATAATCAAAATTGTTTTGATGTATATTATATGGTATAATTTCGGTTGAAAAACCGATGAGCATCTCAAAGTACATGATGATCTATCTGGTATTATCCTTTCCCGAAGCGGATGTGGTGCCTAGTCGGAGAGCATTGGGGTCGCGGGTTGCAACATATGTGGTCCGTCCCACTCTCGTCGATACTGGCCATGACAGCGGGTAGGGATTGTATAATGCCGGAGAAAGTCAATGTGTATTTTTCTAATTATTAAAATTCGAATAATACGTACTTTGAGATAATACCTACTATTCAAGTAAAAGACATGTTTGTTGATTGATGATTGGATTAATGATTAATTTAATGTGATTAAATTAATTATATCCAATAAACACTCTATTATGAATAGATGTGTATTTTCCTTGGAAGAATTAATTTGTGAATATGATTCACGATAATTAATTATAAAATTTGAATACGAGGTGGAGAATCACATAAGTGACATCCATGGTCTCCCGTCAAGGCGAAGGGTTCTGTCGCCAGTTGTTGTGTGTAGGAGACTCCTGTCCGAAGTGACAGATCCTGTACATGATTTAATTGGATCGGGCTCTTTGCTTCTCGAAAGAGTAAGGCCGTATGCGTAGTGACCCCAATATCGAGTCCTCATATTATTAGGGCAATATTGGATTGCGTATAGCGAGTTCTAATCTTGTTGACGGTTGGTTCAATTAACAACGGGTCAACATCATCTTAGGAGTGGTGGGCCCGGGTGTTAAAGACCGAATTGGGAATGCAAGTTGGACTTGCAAGGCGGAATGAGTTCCCGCTTCTTTTTATCGGAGTCGCAAGTTCTCATATTATTGGGATGTGACAAAGATAGGAAAGGAGATCCTAGATCTTGCTTGAGATATAGCGGCAAGTATATCTCTTATTTTGAAAGACAATTAGGGAATAATCTTTCAAAACTGACATAGCAAGACAAATTTGATTAAAAATGCCTAAATCAAATATCTTAAAATGAATATATATTTATCTATATATTCTAATATAGTGCATTCTTAATTTCAGAAAATGAAGTCCATGAACCCACTTAGCAGGCTTCTGGAGGTCAATCAGTTGACCGGAACAAATTATTCGGATTGGATCCGAAATTTGGATCTTATCCTCTCTGCGGAGCGCATCTCTTATGTGCTGAGCAAGGACAAGATAGCAAACCCTCTGACTGCGGAAGATAAATCATATGATGAAAAATATGATGAAGACCATAATGTGGCAAGATGTTACATCCTTGGGTCATTGTCCAATGTGCTTCAGAAGCAACATGTGGAAATGAACCATTGCCAAGAGATTATGCTGAAACTAAAGGAGATGTTCGGTGACATAAACCGCACACAGCATTACAATGTGATGAAAGAGCTTATTCGCTGCAAGATGCAGGAAGGGACCTCTGTCAGAGAACACGTACTCAAAATGTTTGGGTACCTCTCTGAGATGGAAATCCTGGGAGCTTACTTGGATTCTGAAATGCAAGCTGATTTCATTCTCCTGTCGCTCCTTAAGTCTTTCAACAACTTTGTTGTGTCTTACCACGTGAACAAAGGTGACTTCACAAACGCTGGGCTGTTAGCTGTATTGAAGTCTGCAGAAGACGTCATGAAAAAGGACGGCCCCTCTGCTAGTGCAATGGTTGCATATGTGAGAGGAAAGCGCGGGCGGAAGCAAGGTTCTCGGAAGGGCCCGACCCCGAAGATAAAGAAGAAGAATCAAGGAGTTGGTTCGTCTTCTAGTGCTTCGACACTGATGACATCGAAAAAGACCGATGTCTGTCACTACTGCAAGAAGCCGGGGCATTGGCGGCGTAACTGCCCAGATTACCTGAAGTCTGCTGACAAAGGTAAAGCCGCAGCTGGTATGAAATCTACTTTCATCATTGAAACTAGCTTTCTCGTTGGACGAGAAGGAAGTTGGGTTGTAGATTCTGGTGCTTCTGTTCATGTATGCAATTCATTGCATTTGTTTCAGGAAACTAGGAATCTGGAGCATGGGGAGATAGTCATCCAGATGGTATCTGATGCAAGTGTTGCAGCAGTCGCCGTCGGGACCTGCAGACTATCATTATCTAGTGGTCGAGTCATAGTACTTAAAGAGTGTCTTTATGTACCTGAAGTCAGGAGGAATTTGATATCTGTATCTAAGCTTGTTAGACATGGATACTCCTTCCTATTCTGTAGTAAATTAATCATAAACCGTTATGATAAATATATTGCGGATGGTATTTTGACTTCTAGTGGACTCTATGAATTGTGCATTGATGAATGTGTCATGAATGTCACTGCCACTAATAATGAAAACCCCAAGAGATCCAGGGAGGATGGAAATCATTCGAATATGATTTGGCATCAAAGGCTTAGTCATTTCTCTGTTGATAGGATTAATAGATTGATAAAGGATGGACCTTTAGATTTTCTACAGGTTCAATCTTTACCTGCCTGTGAACATTGTATTCGAGGTAAAATGACCAGAACACCTTTCCGTAACAAGGTTACGAGATGTGAAGGTATTCTTGACCTAATACATACTGATGTATGCGGTCCCTTCAGTACCGCGACTAGAAATGGATATCGATATTATTTGACGTTTATTGATGACCATTCACGATACGGGTTTATCTTCCAACTACGTCATAAATCTGAAACCTTTGAAAAGTTCAAAGAGTTTAAGGCTTTGGTTGAGAACCAAACCGATAGGAAGATCAAACGGATTCGGTCTGACCGAGGTGGTGAGTACCTCTCATCAGATGAATATAAGGAATACCTTAAAGAGAATGGAATTGTTTCAAATCAATCCTCCTGGAACTCCCCAACTTAATGGTGTTGCTGAAAGACGCAACATGACCATCATGGACATGGTCCGTTCAATGATGAGCAAAGCACATTTACCTCTTAGTTTCTGGGGATATGCAGTAGAGACTGCAATATATATCCTGAACAAGATTCCTAGCAAGTCTGTACCAAAGACTTCTCACGAGCTCTGGTATGGTACCAAGCCTAGTGTTAAACACTTGAGGGTTTGGGGATGCTTGGTCCATGCGAAGAATATGGATGCAAGTAAGCTAGAATCTCGCACTCGTGAGTGCTACTTCATTGGGTATGTTAAAGATGGTATTGGATACCAGCTTTATGACCCTGAGACCCAAAAGGTCTTTGTCTCCAGGGATGTGAAATTTCAGGAGGATGATTTCCTTAAAGGTCAAGACAGGAATGAAGTAGAGGAACTCATTGAATCTCCTGAGGATTCTGAGATTCCTGAACCAGAAACCGAAAAGATAAATGAAGATGAAACACCCATACCTCTTCGAAGGAGTTCGAGGGTGGTTGCACCACCTGAAAGGTATGGATTCCATGTGTCAGGTGAGACTGATAATGATCCTTCTTCATTTGATGAAGCACTTGCGGATCATGACATGGATAGATGGATGCTAGCAATGAAGTCAGAGATTGACTCCATGCATAAGAATGGTGTATGGACCCTATAGGATCCACCTAAAGGGGTAAAACCCATTGGGTGTAAATGGATCTTCAAGAGAAAGAGGGGGCCTGATGGGAAAGTAGAGACTTTCAAGGCACGACTCGTGGCCAAGGGCTACACACAGAGAGAAGGCATCGACTACGATGAGACGTTCTCTCCTGTGGTCATGCTTAAGTCCATCAGGACACTGCTAGCTATAGTTGCATCTCTTGACTACGACATCTGGCAGATGGACGTCAAGACAACCTTCCTCAATGTATACCTCGAGGAGGATATCTATATGGAGCAGCGCCAGAGCTTCATAGCTGAGGATGGTAAAGTTTGCAAGCTGAAGAAATCCATCTATGGGCTAAAACAAGCTTCTCATAGCTGGAACATCAGATTTGACGAAACCATATAGAGTTATGATTTTGTGCAGAATCCTGATGAACCTTTTGTGTACAAGAAGCTTAGTGGGAGCTTGTATTCAAGAATAATTCATTTGATGAAATACATATCCAAGCAAGAAGGACTTGATGATAAATGAGATTTAATTATCAAGCATAATATGAATATAATTCATATTGTGAGAATGATTATCCAAGATAATTAAATGGGATTTAATTATCAAGGATTAAAGAATGTGGATAATACTATCCATGATATATGTATATTATAAATATGATTTATAATATATATATATATAAGAGAAAATTTATGTAGATAGCATTTGTTAATTAATAATGTGGATTGAATTCACATTTATTAATTAATTGGAAATGTAATTTACAAATTAGTTTGGGTTGTGAATATGATTCACATAATGTTCAATGGCATGATTGAAATATTCACAAATTAATTTGGAATTAATTTGGTGAATAATTTTGTGATAATTATTATTACAAAATTAATTAAGAAATAATAAGATAAAATAAAAAGGAGGCAAAACAACCATCTAATTATCCCCTAAAATCAAGGGTGGTTGGTTGACTCCATTTTTTGTTATCACATTATCTCTTAATTAGTTAATTTATGTTAAATTAAATTATGTTGATAATGTTGCAACATATATTTAATTTAATCATAAATAAATGTTGGTTTTAACCAACAATAATTATGGCCATTGATTTTACATGGACCAAGCCTGGCCGTTGGATCCATGTGCCCCATGGATTGAGATCCATTGGATCCTAAACTAATATAAAAGGAGGGATAGGGTAGCCTTCCAAGGTACAACATCATCTAGAGTTGTAGAAGACTACTACTCTCTCTCTCTCTCATTCTCGACTGGGCTCTCTCTCAATCTCAAGTGGCCGTCCACTTTGCATATTGAGAAGGAGAGCATCTAACCTTCGCCTTCGACGCTTGGTTTTTCGTCAAAGATTGCGGGAAGGACGCGACTCATCATCGTACCCGCAAGTGCGTTCTTCGTGGGTCGGACTTGAGATAGGAGGATCTCTCGTTTGGGATCTCGTGATCACAACCACGCTTCAAGAGGTATTCCTTATACTTTGTGGTTCGATGAAACGATCCGAGAAGTGTTCTCGTGATCATGTGGTTTCATCTTTAGTCTTAAAATTTTAATTTCCGCCGCATCTAGCATCTAGTACGACCAGTGTTCCGATTGCATACGATGCAATCTACACGCTTCCGTGATGCGCTTAAGGATACTCAATATCCTTCAGAAGTGCCATAGGTTGTTGACGGTGTTGCAAGTAGGCCGATGGAATCGCCGTTGAATGGAGCTAGATGGATCTAGATTTGCAGTCGAAGCTTTGGGCAACCAATATGAGTGTGAAGGCTCCCTCAACCTAGGCGGATGGACGATGATGAGGCTTCTCATGTGCTACAACCCTCCTAGATAAACATCCCTCTTAGCGGAGAGACAATTGAGTTGCAGCGGTGGGCTGAGACAATTGAGTTGCAGTGGTGGGCCGCTTTTCACGCGGTAGCTGATGGGTGCTTCAAATAGCAGGTGGGCACTCATGTTTACAGGAGGCGAACACTGATGGGTTTTCCTCGAAACCACGATCTTCATTAGCAGCTTGCAATGGATCTTCACGAACAAGTGGTGATGGGACTCCTAATAGTTACCATGATAAAGGGCATGGTTCCTCAACACCATTTTTGGGACTCGAGGAAGAGGGATGATGGTTCTCAGTCGAGAGGAGCTTAGTATACCACTTCTTATTGATGTTGGAGGTGTGTGTGATCCCATCAACAATCCAGAGTTCCACCAAGAAGCTTGGGACTAAGAGTAGTGTAATTGGATCCTGGAGAGATCCCATTATTCATCTAGTATATACTTAATAGTAAGGCCTTTTGATTTTGGTTGGACTGGCCCAGGTTTTCCACGGGTTTTGTATGATTATCAAAGACAAATAAATGGCGGTGCTTAAATGTCAGGAAGAAGTCTCGCTACCTAGGCTCACAGCATCGTTCTCAGAAGAGAGGGATAGACTTTGCAACAATGTTCACGTTGTTGGAAGGGGTTTGGTCCAGAGGGTGCGAGCGGGAGATGTACAGCTTATTGAGGGAAGGTCAGGGATAGTCAAACCCAAGTTTCATCTTGAAATTTAAGTAATCTAGAAGGCCGAGGCACATTTGAAAATGAGGTTGCACGCATGGCTGGTAAGGAGGGAGGAGCTGGACACCATGCTGCTTTGGAGGAAGTGAGACAGGGATTTTAATAGTGGCTGCTATATTTGTGACCTGGGAAAGGAGAATGTCAGCCATTTGTTCTTCACATGCGGGGGGTTGATTAGATAGAAGACAGATTCTGTGGATAAAGGCAAGTAGAGTAGAGGTATTTTTGGTGAATCGAGGATGGAGTGGGGCATATGGGGGATATCTATAACACAAGGCAACATTGTTAGGAGCTGGATGCTTGTGGTCCTCGGAGCCATTTGGAGTTGAGCAAATTGTGATCGTTTTTAAACGTTGGAGATATGTGGAAAACATGATGCATAGCCGAAGACCCTCCATTAGTCATGGGTGCAGTCATGTGTGTAAGGTGTTGTAAAAGAGAGAGTCATGGTCGTGCTAAAGGGACTGCATTCGTTATGCTTATCGTCTTTTAAATAAATTATGAATGGCATCTCATGCTGGATGATCTTCCTTTGGCTTCTAAAGCACTATGTATTCTTTCAAAAAAAGATCACGGTTGCCAAGTTATGCTGACTTAGCTTTTACTTTAGCGGATTCTTTATTAGCTCACTTGTGTTCCGCTTGTTGTGTTTGATCAAACATTAAATGATCTTCCACGTCACTGCCCAATTGTGCTGAATGTCGTGTTTGTGTCTTTACATGTCTTGTTTGTTAAATACATCATTGGGTCTTTGACCGTGTTTCTTGACGCCTAATGGTCCACAGAGCACCAGTCTAATCTCTTTCAGTTGTACTTTTTAGGTGGAGTCATTAACTAACGAAGAGGAAGTTGAACTCCGAGCTAAAATTGAGGCGCTGGGATTAGAGGTCACTAAAGTGCCCAAGGCTTCACAGCCTCTTGACGAGGTTATAAGAAAATGTTTTCTTCGTTTCTGCAACTTATTAAGGTTTTGTAATAATGTTGGTTTGGAAAATCTTTTCCTATGTTGCAGCTTGAAATAGCAAGGGAGTTGGACAAATTATCAGCCAAGTTGGATGATGTGGATGAGATGATTTCTCTGGCCATGGCTGCTGACCCACAGGTGCAGTCACTGTTGAGCAGCACGGCAGACGTGTGGATGCCAGTAATTACAGCCTCCTCTGACCAAAGACGTAATTTCTCAGGATCCATAGGTGATCACGAAGGGGTTTCAGAGAAGCAAAATGGGCTGCAAACGATTGATCAGCAGTGAAATTATGTTCTGGCATTGTAGATTATTATGATACAAACACGTAAATGATGATATTCACAAGCAAGACATTCCGTCATGAAAGAAAGTGCTTTTTTCATGGTTTGTTGTTCTGGGACTATCATGCCCAATCATATGGCTTATGCTTTCATGAACAAGCGTAAACAGCAATATGTACCCTTGATGTCAAAATTGATCGGGGCATTGATATCAGTATATTAATCTTTTCTCTTGTAGTTTTCGACATCAATCTCATTGTGGGAAGCATCAGTTTCCTTAGCTTCTTGGTCAACATCTTCGCAATTGTTTTTCTGATTCTGATGAGAATGATTTGAATTATATACTTTTGAGTGGAATGTAACAGCTTTTTTTTTGTTTATCAGCTTATCACACGAATGTTTGTTCATACCTAAAGAGGACCTGCTGCCAGAAAATGCAAGGTGAAATGCCTCACAAACTGTTGAAATGAAAGAAGGTAAAAAAACTTCTGGTTTGACGACTTTGAACATCCGTTCCATCGCAGTGCCTGTTACATCTGGTGTGTTTGGTATAGTATGTTACCCTATGTTGTATCATCTTGGAGACTCCTATCTACAATTATAGTGTTGTATCTTCACCTTTTGATCGGAAGATCTAAGCTACCGTTTTCTAGGGTAAGGGCACCTACGTGGATGTTGTTTAGGAGGAGGCTCACTTCTCTACGCGGGACCGAGACTCCTAACATGACTCGTGATCTAATTTATTAACTGACAAGTGGAAGAAAGCGGGCATCGAGCATGATGTAAGATCATTGACAACCTCTATTAGTTAAAAGTAATTGTTCCTCCTTGATTTGCAAGGGCAAGATTTGAATCGTGGTTAAATGGAAGATCAACTGCTCCACAACTAAACTAGGTTGATCGTTGCGTATAACTTTCTTTTAGTGTATGCACCTGTACAACAATGTTGAGCATGGTATCTTCCCAGTTTGCTCCTCTAAACAGCCTTGCTCAAAAATAAGGCCAATGACTGTTTTTTCTTTTGAATAGTTCTTTGTAGGTGTAAAACAGCATCTCTTTAGCAAAGTTTTTCTGAGAATCTTCTATTAAAATATTGGCTATGGGTTAACACAGGATCATTGTAGATTTTTTTCGATGAAAATATGGGCATTTGGTTAATAAAGGATCATCACATTTTTCTCGCACACCGTAACCTTTGTCCTCTACTTGAATGTGGGAGTTGTATCTTGACCTGGAAACAGAAAGCAGCCTATTGTTATTGATTCATACCTTGTATGGAAAACTCTGGAGTTGATTCATGACTTTAAAAAAACATCTTCAAGAGCAAATGAATGGAAGAGGATTTACAATCAAGCCAATGATCCATGACAAAATAAATCCTGCTACACATAGAAAAAAACAAAGACCAGAAACCCGACCAAAACTGTTAACACCGTTGGACCACTGCCCTTTGGGATTCCGCCGCTTCCTGGTTTATCTCTGTTAAGTTTTCCATCAGAAGGATCAGAGCTAGAAGCATAGACTGCGAGCATTCTTCTGTCGGTGCCCCCACGCAGTTCCATGACTTGGAACAGAGGCTTTGTTACTGCAACGGCGCACACACACAGGAAATGGAGGTAAAGACTGGAATGCATGATTATTGCAACATGGTAGGGTACAAAGACCAGAAAAAAACAGGGGGGAAATAACTAAGGACCAAGTCTTCAAGTTCAAGCAGACTACTATTCAGGGAAATTATAAAAGAATATTACATGCAGAGGTTATCGGGCGAAGCAACAAATACTGATCTAACAACTGCATTTTGTGCGTCATTTGGACCACATTTGACTCCAATATTTAGAAAATAGTAGTACAAGTCACTGCTTATTAACTAGATCTTTTAGTCCTATACAAATTCTCAAAACAAGAATAGCTTGATTAAATACAGCCTGACATTGCTCTAGGTTGTCCAGTTTTCTATACAAGTCCAAGTCAAAGTTAGTACTCACTATTTGAAGATGTAATTAACATTTGGGTTTTAAGTTCAGCTGCAAAGAGAATGCATGTCAGGAAGTTCAGCCCTGAAGGAATAGAGAGTGTATATATGCAATAATACTTTCCTCACACACGATAGACCTGGGACTAAGAACGAGACATGGTAAACATCTGGAAACTGCACTTGAGGTGGATTAAGCTTCATATTGGTTAAGGATTGCTATAAACCAATTTAAACTGTTCGTGATTGGTAAGGATGTAAATCATTTTGATTAGATTGTGATCAACCTCATGTGCACCCACATATCATCTAATCATGAACACATGCATGCCACATCAGTGTAGTCATACATACCGGTCATAGGAAGGGAAAACATCCCATATGAGCATAGTTTGTTGAACTTATCATACTTCATTGTCGGAAAAAAAAAGAAAGCAGGTTATTATTGCATATGCTATTTGTTAAAAATCTTTGTGAGAAGTAAGGGTATCTCTCACATTGTTGCTTCAAATTCCCAAAAAATCAAGGTGACTCCCCAAATTTGCTCTAAAATTTGTTCTCATATGAACCAAGGTACTAAACCAAAGTCAAGTTGCACTTCTCCCAAAATAAACTTTTTAATTCCAAGATGGATGAACTTGATAAAGTGGAGCAAGCTTCAAAGCCAGAACCATCCTGCTGTTAAAATAAAGTAGCTGCTCTGATCTTTCCACAATTTCAATAAAGCAGAGAATATCGATAATTTTTCATGTATGTATCTTGGTCAATGATCGAGAAACACTAGGCACAATCTCAAATAAGAGAGGTCTTAAATATCATTAAAGAAGAACACTTCAATGAATTGAGGATATAAGAAGCACACCCTGAAGTAGTAGAAAATAAAGGATGTGCAGTGGCATCAGATATCTGATCAGTGATAGACACATCGAGTCTGAGGAGCTTTTTCTGGATCAGATCTCGAGGATAGTGTCAATAATCCTCCACATATTTAATCTTCTCATGGAAGATTAGAATTATTGGCTCAGCTCATAATCTAATAACTCAGCTCGTCGCAAGGGCAGTATCGTGTTTGATCATGGTAACATAGAGGAGCTTGCCTACTAGAGCCTATGTACTATCTAGCATATATCAGGAGCTTGCCTACTATAGCCTCGGTGACACCTAGCATATATCGCCTGTGGTATCAGCATATAGATTTGCATCCATCAGAGGAAGAGGCTACCTTGGATCCACACGTCACAGTCTCGGCTAAGTCAAATACATGACAGGCTCTAGGTTGGCAAACTGCATTTAAACCAAGAAAGTACCACAATATGCCAAAGTCTCTAGTGATGAAGTGCTTGTATAGAACTTTATTCATTATGGAGCTACCATCTGGACCACTGTCGATAATCACAATATCATCAACATAAATAACGAATACAACTAATTCTCTGGAAATTGCCTCACAACCAGAGAATGATCTGCACAGGAGAACACAAACTCCATCTATTCCACCATCTGAGATAATTTGTGGAACTAAGCTCTTTGGTCCTCACCTGCTCATTCAAATCCCCTGTAAAAGAGGTTCTTTACATTAAGCTGATAAAGAGCCAGTTCTTCTGTATTGCAACAAATAATTGAATACATATAGTGGCGAAATGCATGAAGAAAATGTATTAAAGTAGTCCAACTCGTAGAAGTAAATCTAAACATTGGCGATAAAGGTGCTTTGTATTTCTTTACTGATTCATCGATATTGTGCTTGACCATGAACACCCAAACAGTATGTTGTATCAGTAGGAGCATCAAACGGAGTCCATATATCCCAGAAACCAAAGAATTCAGCTCTGCATGCTAGCACTTATTTTTTGAAAATGTAAGCAGGGAGAGTAACCACGTGTTGGCGACCCCCCATAGAACTCCTTTTATTCAAAAATGAATATTTACCATTATTTTTTTTCCATTGATTACAAAAATGATTTGTGTGCCCTACGTTGTTCTCTGTATAGTGCCTCGTTTCTTTGAAAACCTCTACATTCCTGGCTAACCAAATGGTCCAACAGACGGCAAAAACCTTGATCTGATTTGTTCTCAAGCGGTATGTTGGCACCCTGATGCTACCCCAAAGTCCTCACTGCAAGAGACATCCAAGTTATCACTAACATAAAAATTATCATTACATCCACTACATCCCCTGTTAGATTATCACAGCAACAACAACAAAGCCTTTTCCCACTTTAAGTAGGGTCGGCCACATGGATTTTTTCCTCCATTGAGATCTATGTTGGGTCATTCTCGGGCTTAAATTCAAAAAACTAAGATTCCATCGTATAGTCTCATTCCAACACTTCTTGGACCTTCCGCGCCCTCTTTTAGCTGGCTCAACATTCCAAAACTCACATCTCCTCACTGGTGCATCAACTGACCTCCTTTGCAAATGGTCAAACCACCTTAAGCTATTTTCTCGCATCTTATCTTCGATCGAGCTACACCCACTTTCATCTTAATGGCATCATTCCGAATTCGATCTTTACGTGTGTGTGTGTGTGTGTGTGTGTGTGTGTGCGTGTGTGTGTCCACACATCTACCTTAGCATTTTCATTTCTGCTACTGCCATTCTCTGCACATGTCTATGGTTTCACAAGCCATCATTCAAATCCATAGAGCATAGCAAGTCTCTCATCTGCTTTGTAAAACTTTCCTTTGATTTTAAAAGAAATTTTCTTATCACAGAGAATAATAGAGGCTCTACTCCACTTTAGCCAACTTGCATTTATTCTATTTGTAACATCTCCATCAATTTCTCCTTCATGTTGCAAAATAAATCCCAAGTATCTAAAGGAATCTCTCTTCTGAATGTTATCATCACCAATCTTAACATCGATTCCTTTACTATTGCTTCCATCAAAAGTACACTCCATATATTTAGTCGTAGCCCTACTTATACGAAATCCTTTGATATCCAAAGCATGACTCCAAGCCTCAAGCTTCTCATTTACCCCATCTCTAGTCTCATCAATCAGCACAATATCATCAACGAATAACATACACCAAGGTATCTCATCCTGATTGTGACTTGTCAACTCGTCCATGATTAAAGTAAAAAGGAGTGGACTCAAAGTTGAACCTTGATGCAGACCAGTGTTGATGCCAAAATAGTCAGTCTTCCCAGACTGTATCCTTACACAAGATGAAGCTCTATCATAAAAATTACGTCAAAATTTATCAGTGTCAAAGCTACCATGTTAGATTATCACTAACATAAAAATTCAGTGTCAAAATTTACAGGTTCACATGTGATGATCTGATGAGGGCATATATGTCTTTCATGATATAGAAAATTACCAAGGTAGTAGAGGAAAATACACACCACTGTCAAGCTAACCAAGTAGATCCATTACTATGCACAAGAAGTATGCAAAGCAACATCAAGTATATGAACTTGCCTCCTCTCAACTACCCCAAGATTTATGACTAATAATACCCATTTCCTGAAAATGTGCGTATATAAGCAGCACAATTGTCAGGAGCATCATTAGAATTTGCAATTTTAGAAGAGGTAGATAATTGATTTTTTTTCTGTTGCTGAAATTCTTCACAGCATATCATATTTTCAGATTTTTCTTTTAATATAAAAATCCAAGAAAGACAGGAAAAACTGTCCAAACAGTTCAAGTAAAATGATATCCATGATGATCAAGAGCATACTAAACCCCAAATGTCCAGACATAGAGAAGCTCAGATAAACTACCTGAACCAACAGTACAGCCTTTGGGAAGGAGATGCGATAGTGCTTACAAAACCAACAATCAAACTGTGACTGAGGAGATAACTGCGACAGATGCTGTCTGAGATTCGAGCTGACCAAAACAAAGATATCGTGAGAAATAAGATGCAATCTCAGAGGTAGGTAGTCATAGTATGCCCTATGCAGGGAGATCGCAATATGCGATAAACGCCCTTCTTTTTACAGTAATTGGTCAATTATTTAAAGTGATTGATCAACTTTTTAAAGTCCAACTCTTGTAATTTTGTAATTGATCAACTTTTAAATTAATTCTCTAATAGTTGTTTTTTTCCCTGAATAAAAAACCACAAGTTATGTGAAACTCAACAAGATGATCGATCAAGTTGGCTCTTCTAATTATTTAAATGCAATTGTGTGATTGATTACCTATACTCTCTGACATGTTTGCACCTTTTTTTAGCATTGTTATCTTCCTCAAAAGTATTTAACATTGCACTGACATTCACAAGAAAGAAGAGTACATATACATAACTATACTCTGTCCTCTATCCTTTGCAATAATCTAGATAAGAGCATCTCAGCACGCTTGGTTAGCTTTTCATTCGCTTATTGTGAGCATCCACTAGCCTTGTTTTTCATTGTATAACACTAAGTTTTTAGAGTCGTTCATCCTTAACCTTTACTCTTCGTGATGTATAAGATCTTTGGCTTGGACAAAAGGATTTGTGAAGTAATTGAGTTAATCGTGGGAAGTAACTCAAATAGTTGATAGTTGATCACAAGGTCGATCGGGAAATTCTTAGTCAAGGAACTTTATTAGTGATTTTGATCCATCAGAGATTCCACGTAAAAATCTTGTCTCGTATGGTCATTTTTTTGTGATTTTTTAATATTCTATATGGTGATTTTCATTTACAATAATTGTCCACGTTGTATTTTTAAAAATTTGTGTAAGTGATCGCATGTTTAATACAAGTGCATCTGACTTTCACTAACAAGGTATAGTCCGTCCCATCGAAGTTAATGATTAGTGTGTAGACGGAGGTCTTCATCTCCATGATGGCGGTTCATGGATGACCACTGCAACACATTGTGTTGAAAGCTATAATCTCAAGGAAGAGCCTACCAAATCAAAGGGTAAGATCGTCTTAGTTCTTAAAACAATAAGTAACCTACAAGTACACTCATATGTAAAAGGGAGGTGTGTTTGACAGATTAATATATACTATACTGCACATACTGAAGCATAATGCCCTATTAAATGCTACCTACTAAGAGATATCAAAAGAAATAATGAACTCACACATAACAACTTATAAATATAAAGGAGGTTTATTTAATGCCTTAGCTTTATATTACATCGCATATTATATATGTATAAACAAAAGAATGAACTATATCAGAAATCAAATAAGCAAATAAATGGGTATAATAACATGTGATTATAAAAAAATACCATTTTAATAACTATAAAATTTGAAAGGAAGACGATGAATAAAAATAGATTAGAAACTAAACTTCCAACCGAAAATAAAGATTATCAATAAAATTAGAGTCTATCTTGGATCCATATCATTAGATTACTAATATTTACTAAGTAGTAACTATCAAATACTACTATAGCAACATGTACCGTCTATGTATTCATATTTTCTTTTATCAGTTTTAGAGTTGTTTCATCTCCCGACACCAAAGAAGGCATTAAAAAACGGGAATCTCACTACCTGATCAACGAGCTTGGGGGGAAGGTAGGAAGTTAAGCGGGAGTAGGTCAGCTCCCTTTACAGGTGCTAGCGAGCAACACCCATTAAACGAAACCATAGATCCTAATGTACTATTAAAACTACGAGTAGCTATACAAATAAAATCAAGAATAAATCAATCTTTAAATGTTAAAAAATAAAAAAATACCTTCATTTCTTCCCTCACAAAACAAGCAATGAAATCAAGCTGCACAGAGCGATATCGATTATACACTATACCGATGATATCAGCTGATATATGGGAAAATCTACAATGAAATCCTTTAATTCCAACCAATACAGAACGATACACCACTATCTAGCCGATATATTGCAAAATATCGGTCAAGATCCTAGAAAAGATATATTGGGATATATCGATACCCCTCACACATTGATATTGATATATCATCGATATATCGAATATATATAGTGAAATCGTATAACATGTGTATAATGCAACGAACTTATCATGCATACAACTCTAATGGCAAGCTAGGCGGGATTCACCGTAGGTAAGTTCGGGTTAACCTTGGAAACTCTGTCACCTAATCTACGATACAGCGAGGCTTGTACTCCTATCTCATTGTTCCGGCTAATAAACTCAAGGTAAGACTAGATTTCTTCCTATATATTTGGAGTTCCAATGAGAAGTATTTACATATGAACAATCATTAAACATGCAAGTTATTTGGTATGATTCAAAAACACATTAATAAGCAATTAGAAACATCTGGAAACACTCCTAATTCATATTACGTTAATCCTGTAAATCCATCTCTTAACCCACCAAATTCACATTAAGTTAAACATGCATTCCACATCTCTAAAAAAGGGCAATTGAACATTCAGGATTACAAGGAATGGTTGTTATATCTATCGAGATCAAACCGATAGTACTTTCCTCAATTAATCTATGCTTCCCCTCAACCAAATCGTCTCATGAACCCGTGATTGACAAGTTGGCCGACGGTCAATAGTTAGATGTCCAAATCCATCCATTACACAAGGAAATCTGATGCAATTAATGCGAGGAGTTATATGCAACTTTCAGCGATAAAAATATATCCGAGTACCATTTTCTTTATACATCTCTCTAGAGGATTCCATGTAATATTTTTTGTCTTTTATATGGAGCTTACGATTTGGAAAGGGCAGCACACCTTCTACGGTGTAGCCCATGTAATCTTGGGTTTTTTTTTGTATTTTGAAAGGGGGTAGCCCTGTTATAGAAGGGGCACCAAGGGAAGAGTAGAGGGCATATCCGAAGAAGAAAGAAAACCCGTAGGGGCAATACCTCCCGCCTCTCCCCTCATCCCGATTTCTTCTCCCCTACCGTCCTTCTCCCTCCCCTCTCCCAACTTCCGCCTCCTCTCCTTAGCCTTCCTGCAACCCTCGAGCTCATGCCTCTTCTTTTATCTTTCCCCATCTCCCCTCCTCTTCTCCCCACCAATCCAACAACCCTCCCATTTCTCCCTCGCCTCCTAGATCTCTTGTATCCCTCCCTGACTCCCTCTCTTGATTCATCATCTAATCTTTCTTCTTTCTCACCAACAACTCCATCAACCCCTCTCCATTCCCCAACTCTCCTTCCCATCCCCTCCACTCCCTCTCCAACAATCATCATCCCTCTTCGTCCTTCTACTATCCCCTAGTCCTTGTTTTAGATCTGTGGTTTAATAGTTTCAGTAGATTTATCTTTGTTTGGATGCATGTGTAAGTTTCTGGTTATGCTATCATCTCGTTATGAGTCAAAGTCTACATATTGAAAATCAATTTTCAGCATGTTATGGAATCATGAACATGTAATTTTATTTTTCACCATTCATTTATTTTGTTTACTGGAGTTGTTCGTTTATTTCCCCAAAGATATCACTCAAATAATTTTCACAAGGAGTCGTTTATTTGATGAAGGGTTAATCTATTTGATCACAATTCACGTATATGTCTTTATGTTCCCAGTTTACCTCCATGAATACTAGCAATTGTTCCCAGCATTGGTCCGATTACTTACTTATTTGGCCAATAGCAACACAACAGGAGATTAATGTATTTCATACATTTAGTTGGTTAGCATGATCCATCAAAGTTTTATTCATGTATGTTAGTCAATGATTTAAGGAGTTGTCAGATTGCATCAAAGTGGTATCATAGCAAACCAATTCATAAATAAAAAGAATTTATCATTTCATTTTGCACATACATTGCATACGACATTTTTTCTTTTGTTCTCTTTTGTGTGTCGTGTATTTTAAAGTTCTACAAGTGTAGAGATCTACCTACTTTTTTATTTTCTTTCAGTTGTTTATTTTCTGTACTTTGTACAGCTCTACCGTCTGCTTTTTATTTTCAAGCTTGTTGTTCGGCTCTGCCCCTTTTTTAGGACAGTCGGGGTAATGTCCGATTACAATGATATTAAGATCCAGTGTGCTCATGGAGATGAAGTATAATTGGAGATGAAGCATACAAAGTGACAAAGACCTGATTTTGAGAGCAACACTGCATACTCTATCACTGAGGCAGAATGTGATCAAAAGGACATTGCAAGGCCCTGGAAGCAGAATGCAATCGAGGCAGATGATTTTCTCTCACTTGAGGAGGATAGTGTGTTTGATACATAATGTGATATTTTTCGAGATCCTCTTCCTTGCACAAATTCAGATACGGATCCCTACACCCTAGATGACTTAGAGCCCGATCCAGGTCTATCCGTCCTATTCCCTATAAGACAATATGAGGGTGAGAATGATGAGTTGTACACGATGGTTACCAATTTACTTGAGATATTTTGCGACCTGTCTCTTGATCATCATACACTATTGGTGGCATTGACAACACAAATTGATTCGCCCGCCGCCAGCATAGAGCCAGAGGTAGTTGAGCTAGACATCAATGATGATCATACTTTACTCGAGCTCAAAATCTTCCACACAACCCTAAAATATGCCTTCCTTGCAGGACATGAGGAGAAGTATCCGATCATCATCAGTTCTTGATTGACCAAGAAGCAGGAATCTCGCTTGCTAGAGATCGTGGAAAAGAACCGCAAGGCGATAGGCTAAAGCGTTTCCAATCTCCATGGGATAATTACCACTTTGTGTTCACATCATATATACTTGGAGGATAATGCCAACCCCTCTCGTGAGTTCCTGCATTGACTGAATTAAAATTTATGAGTGGTCGTGAAGAAGTAGATATAGAAATGGTATGATGTGGGTTTTATTTATTCCACCTCTGACTCCAAGTGGGCAGCATCACTTCATGTTTTCCCGAGGAAGTTGAGCATTCAAATTGTAACCAATGAGGTTAGAGAGGATATTGCAAAGCGAGTACCCATGTTGTGGTATGTATGTGTAGACTACAGATGCTTGAATGCCATGATGAATAAGGATCACTTCCCCCTCCCATTCGTTGATCAGATTCTAGAGAGACTAGCTAGGAAAGAGTTCTTCTACTCCTTAGACGGGTACTCAAGCTACAATCAACTAGTCACAGCTCCAAAGGACTAGAATAAAACCACTTTCACATGCCTACACATTCAAGAGCATACCCTTTAGGTTATGCAATGCTCCAGGAACATTCCAAAGGTGAATGATCATGGTCTTTGTCGAGATGGTGGGAGAGTTCCTAGAAGTCTTCATGGATGACTTCTTGGTCTATGAGTATTCTTTCTATTTAAGTCTAAAGCATCTAGATCGGGTCTTATAGAGGTATTGTGTGGTAAATCTGGTACTCTCTTGGGAGAAAAGTCAATTCATGATACAAGAGGGTATTGTGTTAGGGCACACCATCTTCAAGAAGGGAATGGAGGTTGACTCTGTCAAGATGGATGCGATCAAGAAACTCCAATCACCGATCAAGAATAAACGGTTATGATTATTTTTGGGACATGTTGGATTTTATCAGAGATTTATTAAGGATTTCTCAAAGATCGACCGATCATTAACTGAGCTCTTAGGCAAAGATACAGAGTTTGTTGTGAATCATAAGTATCTTAAGATCTTTGAGCTTTTGAATGGGATAATTATGGATGTCCCAATCCTACAGACCCCTTATTGGTCTCTTCCCTTTGAGATCATGATTGATGCTTCCGATTTTACAATATTAGCCATGTTGGTACAAAGAAGGGGAGGTGTCCTATTCATTAGTCATTATGCCAACAAGAACCTAGATCCTGCTCAGTGCAACTACATGGTTACCGAGAAGGAAATGCTTTATGTGGTATTTGACTTGGATAAATTCATATCACACCTCATCATATCAAAAGTGACAGTCTACACAAATCACTCAGCACTTAGATACCTCATGGAGAGGAAAAATGCGAAGGCACGTCTACTCAAATGGATTCTTCTGCTTCAGGAGTTTTACTTGGATATCAGAGATAGACTTGGGGTGAAGAACGTAGTGGTTGATCACCTCTCACATCCTTAACAAGCAGAATCTTCCAACCCTACCCCAATTCGAGATGTCTTCCCAGAATTTTTACCACTGACTCTCTTATGTGGTATGCCAATATGGTGAACTACATGGTTTATAAATAGGTTTCCCATGATTGTCTTAAAACCCCGGTGCATTGGCATTTCATGGGCCCACTTATTGGAAGCCAAGTCATTTATATATCCTTTTAGCGGTAGACTATTTGTCTAGGTGGGTGGAGGATATCCCAACCCAAGCACCAGAAAGTAAAATTATTTGTAGGTTTACCAAGCAAAACATATTTGTAGGTTTACCAAGCTCTTGATCTCTGATGGGGGTAGCCATTTCTTGAATTGGAGCTGAAGAAGCTATTGAAGGACTACGACATCGAACACCATGTCGCTAGCCCATACTACCCACAATCCAATGACATGACTGAGGTGTTGAATGGGGAAGTAAAGATCATTCTGTAGAAGCTCACCCGCCTTGAAGGAAGAGCCAATCCCAACTTTTGGACGAAGTTATGTGGTCTTACCGGATGACGATCACGAAATTACCTCTTTAATAATCGATAATTGTAGTATATGAGATGAAATTTGGTCGATCAAAAATCACACTTTCGAGTATGTGGAATTTAATTTACTTGGTAAGTGTACCAAAGTCGAACACAGGGGCACGAGCCTCTTCATCTATCCATTGAAAATTATTGTTTAAATAATGAGTGATTAGATTCAAATTCCAGGTCTTCATGCAGATGCAGATGCGATAGGCAACGATATATACATATATATATATATATATATATATATGATGGGAAAATGATGCAATAATGTAGATAAAATCACACGAAATGATGCATGTGTTTTTGTTTGATTTTTAATGCACCTAACAATGAAATGAACACAATATATGATGAGTTGCAAAAGATAGACATGTAATACAAATATGTACAAATCAACCCTAAAATTCGTATCAATGATCAATAGAACAAGGGTCAATTTTAGAGACAATTTAAGCAATAAAATTGAATAATGGCAATTCAAAGTAGTGAGAAGAAGACACTATGGATCAAGGAATATAGCATAAATAATTCAGTGTCAAATACTGAAACAAGCTTCAAAGTGACACTAAAATCGATAAAAATAGAGATCATATGCTCAAGATATTAAAGAAATAGTTCAGGGACATAAATGTAATAAAAATAAATGAAAATAAAAGATATATAATTACAAATCGGTCCTTGGAGGGACCCATTTGTAAATTTAGAAAACGGGAGGTGCCCAAAGGTAATTTGTCCTGAAGCGCTGAGGCATTTCTGTAAATATGAAAATTGACATGGTCTCCTTTGCAATTTATCCAGGTGTGCACGTGAAGCACGTGCGCCTGGACCTAAGTGTGATTCTAGATAACTCAGAGGCCATTTTTCCAAATTACCCATCCCCTCACATGTGAGGCATGCGAGAGGACTAGGCTCAGGAGGCTTGTTCGGCTCGAGCCATGTGGTGGCAGGTGCTTCGGGAGGCAGCTTGGTGAACCCAAGCCTATAGGTTAGGCGTGGAGGCTCAGGCCTTCATCTTGGTTGTCCGATCCCGATGATCGGACAGTGGCTGCTCTTTGTGCTCCGCCTCCTACGGTGGCAAGGAGGGATGTGCTCTGGAGGGCCAGCCCAAGCTCCTCCTTGTTCCTCGAGCTCCTCTGGGGATCAGATGAGGTCTTTGCCGTGTGGGCGAAGAAGATGGAAGCAATGGGGAGATGCCGCGACTATCGAAGAGGCGGGGCGGTGGTGCATCGCCAGAGGTTGAGCTGGAGATTGGCGAGGAGATGCAGATTCTGACCATTGAGGGCATATGTACCTGCAAGCATTAGTATAGCCGAAGCAGTGTGTGTAGATGCAAGGCAAGTGGAGTGGAGGACCCGATCGAGGAGGAGAAGGCGGGGGTCTGATGGGTCTTCTCCGACGTGCTGGAGAAGAAATGGGGTGGTACGAAGGAGGTTCTGTAGGAGGAAAAAGGCGAGTGGAGGGGTCAGGATGAATAACTGGTGGATGATGAAGGAGGTGGAGTGCTTGATGATCGATGGAGTAGAACGGGTGTGCTAGATTAAATAGGAGAAAACATAAGAAAAACAAGAATGAAAGTACCTGAAGGATTGAGAGGAAGAAGATGGACGAATGCTTGGGCTAAACTTCATTCGAAAGTTGGGGTCTTCGCACGTCGAGGTCAGCCAGGCCTCGGAGCTCGTGCATCCGCCGAAGAGGCAGAGCTTACATGGCGATTTGGCATGGATCACACTTGGTGTTGTGAAGCCATTATCACCTACAAGGTTGCAGAAGTCGGCAGTCGGTACTCGGTCGGCAGGGTCACTGACTAAGGATTAATTGGTAGTGGGGAGAGTACTCGGATTTAGTCGGGTATTAGTTGGTTTTGAATTTTTTTAATTATTTTAAATATATAAATCAAGTTTTATAACATATACTCTCATTTATATTCATATATTTAGCAGTTTTAATATTTTTGAGAGCTTAAAAAATTATAGCAATAGAAGAAAAAATGAAGCAAGTTAAGAACAAAATGTTCGGTTCATAGCACGAACAAAATGTTAAGAACAAAATGTTTGGTACATAGCACGAGTTGAAGTTAGAAATAAATTAATACAAAACTAATCAACAACCAAAAAAGGTAAATAACCTAAGTTACCTAACTATCATGAAATCAACAAGAAGTATCTAAGTTAACGAACATTTAGGTGTAATAAACACAATTCTAATCTTATATAGTTAACCAACTTGAAATTAAATCACAAAGTAGTAAAATTATCCAGGATAGTATATTGATTAGTTGATATTTTATATCTAGATGAAAAACTATAATTTAAAGTACAGAAGTATACATAATTTTCTTATAATTTTTATTTAACATTTTTAGTGTTTTTTGTTTTTATATTTTTAATTTATTTGTGTTATACTTATCAGCATGTAATCTTAAGTATATCATCTTATTGTCTAACAACAAGCCCTAAATCTCATCTAATTCTAAACGGGTAATCGAGTTTACGGTTTGCGCCGAAACATATATCCGAAATCCCTATGCAAAAGTCAGCCGAGAAATCTCTATGCAAAAGTCGGCCAACTAGGCCGACTAATCGGGCGACTAATCAGGTCTGACCGACTATTGGTCGATTTGGCCTAGTCGAGTCGGGTACCCCCCCGACTCGACTAGTCGGACCGACTAGTCGGCCTAGTCGGCCGACTTTTACAACAGTGATCACCTATACAACCACCCTCCACTATCACCGAAGGACAGAGGAACCTGGGCCTCAGCCCCGTGATTGCTGGATGAGAGTGAAAGAGGTGGGGTGGAGGGTTTTATAGGTGGAGGAGTGGGCGTTTCAAGCAAGGTTTCAACGAATGTAGTGATGGCGTAGAGTGATGGAGGGTTGAACGGATGGTCGTGCAAGAGGCGGGGGAGTCCAGGCTACGTGGAGAGGGCGTTAGGTCATGGAGGGAGTGGCTAACGTGTGCTCCAAAAAGGGAAGGGGGAGAGGGTACGACGAGGCGTAATGGATAGGGGGGCGCAGGAGGTGGAAGAAGGAGTCTTAGTCTTTGGATCTCACAATCAAACGACCCTGATTGGGTGTAGGTGGAGGGCTCGGATCAGATCTGATGATCTGATCGAGCAACTAAAGAGTAGGCAGAGATGAGCGATGCTTATCTGATCCTGGATCAGATCGTACGGTGAAGATGAGGGGCGTTAAGGGACGACGGTGATTGTTGGACATGCGAGACCACAACAAGCCATTATGCAATAATGTTATTGCAAATATCATTCCCATATCTGAAATGAAGATTAACTAATTTGCATAATAGGTCCCTTAGTACAATTAAGGTTATGTACCATGACCATCTTAATGCTCATACAGACGTTGATTCAATTATTGAATCATAGAGGCTAGTGCTTGGATAATATCTAAGGAGTTAGATTGAGGACTCATCAAGCACCATCAAATGATTATTAAGAGATGATCTCTAGCCTGAGTAGGAGATGACAATCCTTTCTCATTTGGCTGATATCTAACTGACCTCTTGATGCATGTCCTCTGCATAGGAATAGAGATTCGGAGGTGTTAGATAAGTTAGGTCAAAGAGTTTACTTAACGAGATCGAGATAACCAAAGTCCTATGTCGTATGCTGTCAAGATATAGGCATGCATCTTCTGACCGGAGACAGATGTGTTACTATATGTCTGAATATGTACATTTGGGAGACCAATAGGTTGACGACCTAACCAAGGTCTATACACCGGTGCTCTAGTGTTCATGTAAGGGCATATGAGTAGTATGATCTCTCAAAGGGATCATACAGGTTCATTTACTGAACCAAAAGACATGAGCTCACTCATGAGATATTAGGTAGAATCAAATTCTGTGTACGGTCGTCTTGCTTTCGAAGCTTGATTGAATTTGTAGGCTTGATACATGCTTCTGTAAAGTATATGATCAACATTTAGGTATGATATATACTTTTGAAAAGTGTATGATCGATACCGAGTCTCAATGATCGAATGAGAAACTTAATGATAAAATCCTGAAGAAGACATTTCAAAAGGTATCTAAAACTTCGGGTTTAATCTCGATCTTCCACTATGTACGATGTACAGGTATTGGGAATACCTGAGGGTGATGTGATCATAAACGATTGTATAACTTCCATTTTGAGGGAGTGATGAAACAGGTTTGGATTTTAGTGACTCCTCTCATAGAGAAGTGATCTGATCTTAGTCCAAATGTTTGACCTTGGTCTAAATATGATTCAGATTCAGTGAGAAGATTAGATCTATGGCTTTGATTTAATCAAACATCTGTGGGAGGTCCACAAGATCTGGATTTGAGATGTGATCTCAAAATCTAAGTCACTATTCGTTGAACAATACAAATGCCCTGTCCTTGTCTCCAAGTATCCATAGAGAAAGCGCATTATCCTTGAAAGAGTTCATGTATAATTTCATTGTTGATATTATATATCCGAGCTTTGAGAAAACTACTAATTAAATGTGATTTAATTATCATGAATAATATGAATTTGATTCATATTATAAGGAAAGTTATCTAAGATAATTAAATATGATTTAATTATCAAAGATGTGAATAATGTGAATGTGATTCCTGTTATTTGGGCATATAAGAAAAGAGATCCAAGTTGATTAAATATGATTTAATTATCATGGATATGAATAATGTGGATAGCACTATCCATATTATTCATATATATTATAAATGTGATTTGTAATATATAAGAGATAACTATTTGTGATTTATATTTGTTGATTAATTATTAATGTGAATTGGATTCACATTGGATAACTAATTGAAAATATAATTTACATTTTGTTTTGGGATGTGAATGTGATTCACATTTTTCCAATGTCAAGATCACAAATTTCACAAGATAATTATGAATTATTTTTGTGAAATAATTTACAACAATTGTTGATGTAAATCTTGGAGATGTCATGAGATAATGAGATCTCATGAGATGATTGGTGGTCGTCCCCCCTTTTTAGGGGATGTGGTTAGTCTCCTCGTTATCTCCAAGACTAGCCAATTGATTTGATTTGAAGTTAACTTATATTTATTTATCAATATATTTTAAATTAAATTAAACTAAATTAATTGTTGTTGTATTTTTACAACAAGATCATAGTCATTGAAAGAAACACAAATCAATCCTGCCCATTGATTGTGTGATGTCCATAGATTGGGATCTATGGACTCCCAAAACCCTATATAAGAAGAGGCACCGCTTACTCTTCGAGGAACATGATCAATCCATAAGTTCTCTCTCTCTCTCTCTCTCTCTCTCTCTTTACATGCCAAAGGTTCTCTCCCTTTCTCTCATTATGGTCGTCTACCACGGAGCCCAAGAGAGAGTTGTCATCGCCGTAGCATCGTCGTTATGCTGCCGGATATTCTACTCATGGATCTCCATCTCCTTTGGTACACCTCGCTCGTGAAGAAGATGTTGGATCTCGTATGATGAGATCATGAGATCCACCACTTGGATCATCAACATGGATTGCGAGGAGCACATCTCATCAACGTGCTCGCAAGCGTCTCCTCCATTGGATCGGACTTGAGATAGGAGTTCTCTTCGTTTAGAGACTCGATTGCAACCATGCCTCAAGAGATAACCCTAGTACCTATTTGTGGTTTAGATGAAACGATCCAAGAAGTGTTCTTGAATCATGTGATTTCATTATTTAAAAATTTTAAAATTCCGTTGCACCGAGCAACTAGTGCGACTAGTCGCTTGTGAACATAATTGATACGATCATCACGCTTCCATGATGCGCTTGAGGATTTTTTGTATCCTTCAAGTGGTATCAGAGCCAGGTTGGAGGTTTTGGATGTGTTCCACAAACTTAAGAAGAGTTGGGTTCATAAGGGATTGTGAAAATTCTATCGCATTTCAATTTTTGCAGTTATATTTTGTGATAACTTTTGGCCATGTTTATAATATTTAAATATGAAAATATAACTTGGATAATATTTCCCATTAATTAAGGAAACTGTGGATTTGAGTTTCTGTGATTTGGAATCAAATAACTCAAGATATGATCTTTTTAATGACCATATATCCACTGTTTCGGGGGTAGCGAATCATGACGTAATTAAGGAGTTAATTATTGTGTTGAAACGCTTATAAATGTAAGACAATCACTTAGATTCTATTTTAAATCAAATTAGAAAACTATAGAAATTTATTTTTCTGAGTTTGGATTTAACTTAATTGAGATATGATAATTTTAGTAAGTAGGGGTCACTGCCCAAAATTACATACTTGATCATGAATCTTGTGATTGTCATTCAATTAAATTAAGGGAAATTAATGATTAATTTTTTGAGACAATTACTGATAAATATTTTTTTGAAATATTCAAAGATGGTGATTATTTTCTGAATGACATTGACCATAACCAACTTGATTAGATATGATCTAGATCACAATTGGTTACTTGAACTTTCAACAAACAAAGTTGCTTGAATAGGATTGGAGATTTGCTTAGCAAATCTCCTTATTATGTTAATCAAAATTGTTTTGATTATTATTATTATATCTTATAGCTTCGGTTGAAAAACCGATTATCATCTCAAGTACACAATGATCAATTTCGTATTATCCTTTTTAGAGCTGGATATGGTATCTAGTCGGGGAACGTTGGGGTAGCAGGTTGCACGTGTGCGGTCTGTCCCACTCCCGCTGGTACAGGCCATGACAGAGGGTAGGGATGGGTTAATGCAGGAAAGATAACCGTGTATTTTTCTAATTATTAAAATTTGAATAATATGTACTTTGAGATAATACCATCCTTTCAAGTAACAATCAAGTTTGTTGATTGAATTGGATTCATAATTGATTTAATGTGATTAAATTGATTAGATCTAATTAAAATATTCTATTATGAATGGATGAGTATTTCTCTTGGAAGAATTAATTACATGGATGTGATTCATGATAATTGATTAAAATTTGAATATGAGGTAGGGGATTACATAAGTGACATCCATCGACTCCCGTCAAGCCGAAGGGTTTCGTCGCCAGGGATTGTATGTAGGAGACGCATGTTCGAAGTGACAACTCCTGCATATAAGTACATATTAATCGAGCTCTTTGCTTCTCAAAAGAGTAAGGACGTATGCGTAGTGACCCTAATATCGGATCCTCATATTATTGGGGCGATATTGGATTGTGCATAGCGAGTTGTATTCCTTTTGATGGTTGGTTCAATTAATAACGGGTCAACGTCACCTTAGGGTGGTGGGTCCGGGTGTTAAAGACCAAATTGGGAATGCAAGTGGGACTTGTAAGGTGGAATGTCTTCCTGCTTCTTTTTATCTGAGTTACAGTTTCTCGTATTATTGGGATGTGACAAAGGTTAGAAAAGGAGATCCTAGATCTTGCTGAGATATAATGGTAATAATATCTCTTACATTAAAAGTGATTAAGGGAATGAACTTTTAGTGTTGACAAGGCAAGACAACTTTGATATAAAAATTAAAAATTCCTAAATCAAAGTAAAATATATTTATATATATTTATGCAAATTGCTTATTTTAGATAAGCCTCCAATAAACCCACTCGATACTATACTCAATAATAACCAATAAATTCTCATGAACTGGATTCATGATCAAGATATCGTACTTGCAGTTGGACACATAATGTATGTGGTTGCAATATACACGTTTCCTTATAATGATGAGGAATGACAATTAAATAGACAATAGATCTACAACCCTAGGGTTTGTATGTCTCTATAGTCTTGATCTCTCATCGAATGTACTTTGGAAGTGACATGTCGATGATGGTCGTAGTTGTCAAATAATCCTTATAAAAATCTAATAAGATATTTTTGGCAAACATATGTGCTCTCGACATTTAATCATGAATGACATGTTTCTCTGCATTATGCAGAATGATGGCTCTATAGGAGATGATGTATTCAAAATGTTTGAGTACCTATACGAACCAAAAGCTTTAAGAGTTAAGATGTATGTAGATACGATGAGTGTCACCATTCTACTATCTATACTCTAGTCATTCATGAAGCTTCATAATATTCATATTGTATGAATTGAATGAATCATATGTAATTGTTGAAATACTCTTACATTGAATTCTTTTGAGTTCAACATAAGAGATCCCTTTATCTTAAGCAATGTTGTTTATAGATGAAGAGAGCACAATGGAAGCGTGGGTCTGATCCATGTGAGAAGGAAAGTCAAAGAGTTGACTGTACTTCTGTGATTTCCATACATATGGCATCCAAATGATTGGATAAATGCTAGTACTGCGACAAGTCGATGTATTGATAGTGCGACTATCTAGTCTCTCTAGAATCCTTAGAGTAGGAGTCAGATAGTGCATCCGAAATATTTATATCTACATTTGGTCATTGAAATTGACTTACTTATTGGACAAGATTAAAAGTCTAATAATTGTATCTCATTCTTCTAATAACACTTGCAATCGATTGCATATGTAATAGAATATTAGAAATTTGATCTTAAGATTTAATAGTCATATTCATGGATATTGATGTAATTGTTGCAACAAGCTCTATTGGATAGATAAACTTCATATTTTTAGTGGGAGAGCCCTTAAACTTAGAGACTGTCTCTATGACCTAGATATTAGAATACACTCATTGTTTATTTATAAATGTTGTAAATAAACATGAAGTATGGAATAGACATATCGTAAAGAGTTATGATGGATATATTTCATATGGTAATCTGACATCTAGAGGACTCTACTAAATTAAAAGATTAATGAATGGTTCATTAAGATTTCTAATACTGAAAATTAAACCTTAAAAAATCAATAGAAGGATGAAGATCATTAGACAATGATCTAGCATCAAGCCTTGGATATATGTCTGTTGATGAGATCAACATACTTGTAACAGATGAAACTTTAGAATGTCTTAAATTTCAAATTTTACATACTTGTGAATATTTATTCAAAATAATAATGTCCAATGTACCCTTCTCTGGAATGGTGTAAGATGCTAAGGTATTAAAGATCTCATACATATTGATGTATGTGGATCATCTATATCATGATAAACATTGATGACATGTGATATCATTCGATGATTATTTGTGATATGAGGTCTCTTCCTTAGTAAACTTTGAAATGTTCAAAGATTTTACAATTTTGGTTTAGAACCAAAGTTTAAAGGAAGATGAAATGAATTTGATATAACCAAGATAGCATGTACCTATTAGATGAATTCAAGGAATACCTTATGGAGATATGAATATCATTCCTATCTCACTCCTCCTAATACACCTAAACTCAATAGAGTTGTAGGGAAATACAGTTGGATCATGTATGACATGATCTTATAAACGGTGAATATTAGTATTATTACCTCTTAGTTTCCAGGTATATATGTAGTAGAGACTACATTATATATCATTAATAAGGTTCCATGCAAGTAAGCTGGAATCTATCACCTGAGAGTGCTACTTCATTAGGAAAATAAATAATGGTATTGGATACATACTTTATGACCTTGAGATTCTTAAAAGATCTCATCTCTGAGAATGTGGTTCTTAGAGTATGACTCTCTTGAGAATCAAGATGAAAATGAAGTGAAGGAACTCAATTAATCTTGAGAAGATAATGAGGCTCCTGAAATTGAAAACTAAAAGGATAATTAATATGAAACACTCATACCTCTTCAAATAAGTTTGAGGATGGATTCCATGTGTCAGTTAAGTCTTACAATGATCTTACTTCATGTCATGAAGCTTCTGAAGTTCATGACATGGAAAGATGGATGTTAGCAATAAAGTCTAAAGTAGACTTCATATACAAGTATTGTATATGGACACTAGAGGATCCACCTATATGAGTATGATCTGTTAAGGTGTAAATGGACTTCAAGAGAAAGAGGGAACCTGATAAGAAGGTACAGAACTTCAAAGCACAACTCATATCCATAAGATACACACGAAGAAAGAAGACATGTCTTGCTTTCTAGTGACCTTGCTTAAAGCCATCAGAATATTGCTAACTATAGCTGCACAACTTGACTTTGACATCTTCAAGATGGAAATTAAGATTGCATTCCTCTATGAATATCTAAGTATATTCACATGAAGTAGCCCCAAGTATTCATGGTTAAGGAAAGCAAGGTGTGCAAGCTAAAGAACTCCATCTATGGACTCCAATAAGATTCTTGTAGTTGGAACATAATATTTGATAAAATTATAAATGTTATGATTTCAGAAAGAATCTTGATGAACCATGTGAAGCTTAGTAGGAGTGCCATTGTGTTCATCGTGCTAAATGTAAATGATATCCTAATCATTTAAAATGATATAAGGATAACAATAAGTGTTTTATAGTATGGCTATTCCATACCTTGAGGTATGATCTCAAGGATACCTCTTGGATCTTAGTTATGAAGGTATTCAGAAGCAAAGAAAAGAGGGTATTGGGACTGTCACATTTGTAGTAACCTTTGACATATTCCATTTTGGGAAAAATCCAAGGAAGGCTTCTTTTCCTAAATATATGGTACTAACCTATTAATGAATCTCCATTTTATCACCTTTATTCTATCATTTT
This sequence comes from Ottelia alismoides, assembly GCA_037367405.1. Classification (NCBI taxonomy): domain Eukaryota; kingdom Viridiplantae; phylum Streptophyta; class Magnoliopsida; order Alismatales; family Hydrocharitaceae; genus Ottelia; species Ottelia alismoides. The sequence continues at coordinate 113,270 of JAZKJV010006986.1, read as the reverse complement.
AGCCTTAAAAATCCTATCTAAGCATGTAAATAACATCAATTTGTGCATAATAGCATTCATTATTTATTGTATTATTTGTATATAAAATAAGGTTTTTAATGCCAAAATTATATAATAAAGAGAAGAAAAAAATAATAAAATATTGAAAATATTTTATGACCTTAAACCCCGAGATCAAGTCAAGAATTGAGTTGGTCGACAAGGAATAATGTAGGGGGGATAAGGACCAAAAAAAGAATAAAAATCCCATTTATTCATTCTTTATTTATGTATTTTTGACACCCATTTTATTCTTTATTATTTATTCAACAAATAAAGAAATTTTGTACATAAAAGTTGTAGATAATAATGTAAAAAATACAAAATTGAGTTTGTGCAAAAATAATACACAATGTGCATTTTATACACAGAATAAAAAGCCAAAAACTGAACTTCACATACCCATATCTTTCAAATAAAAATTTAAAACATATCAAAATCACTTTAATTGTATATAAATTTTCACGAGCTATTTAACGGTGGTGGTTTCATATTTTTTGGAGTTACTGTGTAAAAGTTAGATTTTTGGGCGCTCATTGTACATTCTACCGATTATAACATTCAATTTATTCATTATTTATTATTTTTACAAATTTATATTTTTATAATTTTGTAAATATTATTCATAATACATGTGCACATTAAAATTAAAATTTAAAAAAATAAAAAGAAATAAAATAAGTCTATGAGAATACATTGACAAGTCTATGAGAATACATAGACAAAATACCTATGTTATATATGTATATAAATAAAAGGGAAATATATTATTTAATTCTTTATTCTTTCATATTTTTATAATATTGTAAATATTATTCAAATTATACTAAAAAAACAAAACCAAAATAAAACTCAATAAAATACATTAAAATAAAAATATGTATATGATACATATGTAAAATATCTATAAATAAACCTATACAATTCACATATCTATTTATTTAAATGTACAATTATCATCACAAAATAAAATAAAAATATATCTATACACATAAAAATAAGTCATAAATATATAAAATAAATAATAAAATAAAATATACAAAATAAAAATAAAAATGTATAAAACATAAATGAATATACATATAAATATACTATTAAAAATTAACTACTAAAAAATAAAGCCAAAAAATAAATAAAAATCATAATAAAATGCTACATAAAATAATAAAAAATATTTTATATACAAAAATTAATAAAATCGTTTACTATTTTAAATTAATTATTTTTGAATAAAATATCTTATTTTATCCTGTAGCGACCTCCCCTTCTACTTCTGATTTGACTCGCGAGTTGACCTTGGTCATCTCCCCGTCTACTTCTGATTTTACTCAAATATAACTTTTCCCACATTTTCTTGCAATTTACTTTGCTGAACAATCATTCAATCGACTTCGCGTGCTTCATGAAAAATAATCATCGTTCATTCAAGATTTGCGCCGGACCTGTAGATAGCCTGTACATAGCGCCATTTCATTGCTTTAGCCCAGTCAATAAGGGTGCCCCATAATGTGTATAAATAAGAACCTCCGCTTCTCCTACCAATTTTGGTCATCCTCGAATCCTTGAGTGCCCACCTTCGGCCAAAGCACGCATCCTTGTGACAAGAGGAGTCCCCTGGAGGTCTTGGATCGACTGGAGGAGGAGGAGATGCACCCAGGTCGCCGTGTGTCGGTGACCTCAGCTCCTTGGCTGAACGCCAGGTAAGAGTTGCGCCTTCCAATTATTTTAGGTAGATTTTAATTTTAGCATTTTATTTATGGCATTAGCTTAGCGTTTAGGCCTTAGGATTAGCCGTAATCAGCCATTTTGTAGTTTGCCAGAGCTCCACTCCGGCAAATATTTTACCGTGCTCCGACTATCTTCGACCACCGTTTTCACCCTCATTCCATTCCCCTCTCTCTTCCTTTCGCCTCACGCATCCTCGCTCACTTAGATCCTCACTGGATCTGAAGATCAGGTCTCCACCTCCACCACCCTCGTCGGAGATCCCCGTCGTGCCCATTTCCCATCCATTTCCACAAAATAAGACCGCTGGACCCTATTTTTCTTGTGTGAATCTCATTGCGGGGGATGAAGGCCAACGGACCCCCCAAGGGGTCAATTTTTGCAGAATCCCTGGTACATGGAGCCACCCACTGACCTTCAGGCATTTTTGGCCCCGCCATGTGGTTGAGGAACCTTTCAAGAATGATTTGCACCTCGAAGACATGCCAAAGAATGTCGGAGATGCGAGGGGGAGGGGATCGAAGTTCGCTAGCAACAACATTCTTCCCTGTTCTTCCTTCTTTGCTCTCCACCGTCCGATCGACGGGGAGCGCCCAGATGCACCAGGAGACATCAGATCCTCCAGAGCTTCAGCCGTTGGATCATGTCACGTGATTTAATCTCAGACGTTAGAAAACGAAGCATCATCGGCCGCTGGATGTGTGACATGTGTCAAGTGAACCACATCCAGCCGTCCATCAACGCGCACTTTAGGGGTAATTTTTATATTATGCCCACATCTTTTTGTATTTATTATTTAGTCCTATAAATAAAAGTTAACATTATAAAATAAGTGGAAATTTTATATAAAGGACCCTGAGCATTTTTTAATTACACTTAGGTCCAGTCTACGCCATCTCACATGTCGTCCCACGTGAGGTGGCGAAATTGCATGTATACCCCTGCAGGTTTGTGCATTTATAAAAAGTCCAATAAATTTAAATAAACATTATATATTTTTATGAAAATTGCTTAGATGTCCCTGAACTTTACTATTTGCTTTTTGATCCCTTCTTGCGTGCGTCACGTGCAGTCCCATGTGATGGGTATTTTGCATGTAAGCCCTGAAGGATTTTGTAATTATAAATTAGTCTTTAAAAATAGAATAAACATTGTATATTTTTGGTGTTTTCACACAAAGACCCTTGAGCTTTATTTTTATTTCAAAAATGTCCCTGTTAGGACATGTATTTTTTGTGTTATTTAGCTATTTATTAAAAATACTTACTAAGCTCCTAAAATTCCACAAAAAATAGGATTAGATGCTTCATGTCATACACTATCATGCCCATATTTTTAATTGGCATTTTTTGAATATTATCCTTTTATTAAAAATTAAAAGGATCCTAAATAATCTATGTTTACTTATAAAAATCCCAAAAAAATAAAAAAAGGTTTGAAAAATTAAAAAAAATTATATATAGTGTATTTTGGCATTTATTGAGCCCAGAAAACAAAAAAACCCTAAAAATTGAAAAAGAAAATGATAAAAATCATAAAGCTCCAAAATCTAACAAAAAATATAAAAAATCTACAAAAATACCAAAAATATGTTTTTCTATTTTATAATTATCAATATATTACTATTTATGTATTAAAATTAATTTGGGTAATTTTGGGACTTAATTATTGTTTTTAAACCCCCAATCAATTTCGGATTATATATTAATCCCTTATTAGGGATATTTTTAACTTTAAAAGTACATAAAAAATATCAACAATTCCAGAAAAATAATAAAAAAATTTGAAAACATATAAAAACCTCAAAACATTATTTTTACTATTTTTTATCTATTTTAACCTATTTTATCTATATAGTATATATATAAATTTTATTGAAATAAAATAAAAAGAAATTATAAAAATAAAAACCTACAAAAACAATAAAATGGACAAGAGATACATGATAGAATTTTTATTCATTTATTTTGCCTCTTCCTCCCATTTGCTCCTAGTGTTCGACCTCTACTCATGCGTGCACCTATATACATTTGCGTGTAGAGTTATACTAAATCCTAACTATACATTTTTGCTATTCATTGCTTTATTCACATTGTGGGTTAATTGTTGATTCAAATCCGAGGTTTTTGCCAGTCACCACAGTGACTGCGTTCCCGCCTTGTGTGGAATGCACGACCGGTGATCATTCTGGGTTTATCAAATGGTGTCGTTCTCGGGGAGCAACATCGTGTAGTGGGAGATTATTTGATTTTTGTCTATTACTCTTTTTCATTCATTTATTTATTTCTGCATTCATTTATTTATTCATTTTCACTATTATTTGATATTATTATGAAATGTCTGACACTCCTTCATGTTTGCATTTGTTGCGAGGGACCACGACATGACGAAGGATCTCCTATGAGGACCTATGCACCCGAGCAAGGCGGAGTCGACTTTCTGATTAAGCCGACAGGAGAGAGCAACTAATCCAGACTTGGAGGCATTTTTGAGACAGTCTATCAGCTTTATGCATTTCTCTTGAAAAAAATTTTGTGAGAGAGTGACTCTATAATTATAATAATTCGGACTCTCAGACACTTCGACTTCCTGAGGTCTAGTGCCCGAGGGATTGTTCCCTTGGGGGCCTCGATGGTTTTGACAATTTTTTCACTTTTTATTTTATTATTTTGTGTGAATGAGCACTAGCTTAGGAATTGCTTGGCGATAGAATCGGGTCCATATCCCTACATATATTTGCATGTACCCATTGATGCTCTTTTGGACTTAGTCAAATAATAATGTTTAGTTATCTAGATTAGAACTCGTGTACAGTGAGAGACGTCGTACCGCGCTGGCAGGTTCCGTTGTGGCAGGCACTGAGACGTTTCCAAGATCGAACTTTAGGGTTTGAGTCTGAATAATCAAAATCTTGTGCTTCACGATAATAGTAGTTACTACTCTAGGACAATTTCATCGGATCGCATTCGCATGTAGCATAGGTTTTCGATTCTATTATGCATCCTCCATGGAGAGAGCTGGCGATAAATGTAAGTCTTATGACTTTGCACGCATCATCGTTTTCCAACTTACATGGTTTTTTCAATCTTCTCCCTATGATTTTTGCTCACCTAGGATGCTAAATGGAATTGGAAACCCCGTTAGGCTTGTGAATTGAAAAACAACAAAAAAGTGACAATCGAAATAAAATTGGGACTGCAAACTCTATTGGACTCTAAAATAAAATGTAATGGACTCCTTGTATTGGGAAGAGCAACCCCCTCCTTGTATGCGCATTTTATTCCTACGTACACGCTAAGGATTAGTACCCAAATCCCAAGCATGTCCTTGGCGTATATAACTTTGTGATGATCACCTAATTCTAAAATTGAAAAGATAAAAGACCACATACCCGTCTTCATCATGTTGAGTCGGTAAACTGGGGGTTTGCTTTGTGTATTGCTTGTGACTTGCAGTCCAACTGCATTTTCCCATCTCTTTGAGTTTGCGGTCCCATCCGTGTGAGTCATCTTTTTCATCTTGAGTCTTCTATATCTCTTATATATACATTCTTTACATTTGCATCGAGTCGTGATATTGGGTTTTGAGCTTCACTTTCGTAGCCAGATCTTGTGGCCTTTTCTCTTCGTACCTATATCACCCACATCTAGTCTGGTTCGAGGAGACCCTCTCCTTGAACCACGATTTTGTCTATGTCCACCTTCATCTCGCCTAACCTCCTCGCATCCCCCGTATCATCCTTTCTTTTACCCAGGATTATTGTGCTTGTAGATGTAGCCCTCATCGAGGATTGTCACTTGCATTGATTATTGGAGTAAGTTGGGCACGCTTTGAGGATGCTGAGATTGATATCTCACTATTGCTGGATTTGACTTTCGATATGTGCATAGGAGCTTATTGAGAACTTCGATGATGTATGGTTATTAGGTGTGATTATTGTTTGATGATTTTGATCTCGCACACCGGATTGAGGATGCGACCTATTGTGATGATTTGATGATGATTTCATGAACATTGATTGATCTTTCTATTTTTGTGGTTCCTACCATATCGATTATGAGGATTGATTGATTATTCTGATTTGGACTTTAAAGCAATGGTGTGTGGAACACACATTATGTCTCAAATCTTCTTGATTGACCCATCCCCGAACTCCTACTTCTAGTATCCACCTGTGGCATTTTGAGGACTCGTGATTATATTTCGTGTTGTATCATCTAGATTGATTGACTTGAGGGACATACTATGATTGACCTGATTATTTCTCATCCCTCACATGATCTTATGCCCTCCTGAGGTTTGATTGATTGTTTGCTTTTGAGGACCTGAGATTTGATGCTAGCAATGCCATGATCTGATTGACTTAGCTTGCATACCTCCCCGAGGACTATCTGTGGGAGGATGCGACACTTACTCTATGCTCGGTTCCCTTTGCTGACTATGCCTCCCATCTGTTGGAGCACGGGACCGAGTCATCTGATTTTGACTATTTGGCCTTCCTGTTGATTGTATACCCGATCTGTAGGTGCACAAGGCCAATTTCTCAGTCTCCTTTGAGTCTGCTCTCCTTGACGGTCCTCGCAAGGATGATCCCTACATTTCTGATTATTCACTACCTAGTTCATACTGCTCTCCGAGGGTTATCTATGAGAGACTATGACACCTTGCTAGATCTGCGGTCTCTTCTATTGGTGGGTGATCTGTCATCTACAGAGACCCTTCTGATTGACTCCTTTGAGCCCTCTCTCCTTGACAACCCTTGTAAGGATGAGACACGATCTAACTATTCCATGATTAGATTACATTGTTCACCGAGGACTTTCTGTGGGAAAATGCAACATTCTCTATGCTCGGTTCCCTTTGCTAACTATGCCTCCTTTCTGTTGTAGCACGGAACCGGGTCGTCTGATCTATTTTCGGTCCCCATTGCTTTGATGTTTATCTGATCTATTGGATCTTAGGACCCATCTAACTAGACTCCTTTGAGTCTACTCTCCTTGACGGTCCTCACAAGGATAAGCCATCTTTCTACGATTATTTGATGCTTAGTTGGCAGTACGCTCCTTGAGGGTTGCTTACGGGACGCTGCCATATTTTCTTGATCTGTCGGTCTCTTCTGTTAGTAGACAATTTATCGCCTACTAAGACCGCTCCTGCTGATCCATTTGATGGATCCGACTCCTCTGAGCCAGCTCACCTTGACGACCCTCGCAAGGGTGAGTTTCTGTTCTGATTATTCATTGACTAGCATGTACTACTCCTCGAGGGTTGTCTGCGGGAGGGTATATCATCTCCTTTGTACTCGGCTTCCTTCTGGTGTCTCCCATTTGGTGGAGCAAGAAGCTGAGTCTTCTGATTTTTGTACTCGGTCTCCTCCTTGGTTGTGTCTTCTCTCGGTTGGAGCACGGAGCTGAGTCTTCCGACTATTCTCTGATTCTGCTCACCTTGAGGACCTTCGCAGGGTTGAGCCATGTAGTGCGTTGTTCGATGTATTCCTGTGACTTTCAGACCCTATGATGACCGGATACCACACACCACATTACGAGTCTCCTGCTCTTTACTTTCGATACCTTTAGGAGACTATGATTGACTAGGGGGATTTCGGGTTTATCAAATGGCGTTGTTCTTTCTTCCTTCTTGTCTTATGTTATCGACTATGATCTCACATTCCTTCCTTATGAGCCGATGTTCTGCTTTCGCTAATAGGCCCTGGTTTAGTTTTCGATCTCTTGTTTCTGGTAGCTGACACCCACTTGATTGCATACCCGGGTGTCTTTCCACTGTCTGACTGTGTCCTCGTTCTCACAGGGAGATGATGACAAGAGCATGGTATTCGCTTAGCAAATATCATCCTGTACTTCACTTTGTTCATTCCTCATTGTATATATGTGTTGTGTATTCTATTCCTTCTTTCTTCTGTATGTCTTGTGTTTCCCAGATCATTTGCCATATCTGTGTGTATATACTTAGGACGTACTTTGTCCTAAGTATAGGGGGTTCACACCGCGTTGTTCTTTATCCGTCCTGTTTTATCACTCATGTCGTGCCCTTACTTAGGGAACATTCACCCTAAGTATAGGGGAAGTGATGCGTACATTCTCCACGATCTATTCTTATATATGTATATATCTGTCTTTTCTTCTTTTCTTCTTTTCCTTTTCAGTTTTCTTTATCTACAAAAAAGGTATCGCCCCTTTTTGTCAATTTTATGTACTTAGGACGTACTTTGTCCTAATTATAGGGGGTGTGCACCCTTGATTATTTCATTCTTTGATCCCCTCCATTGTGTCCTCTCTTCTCGATTTGCTCCGCTATACTTAGTGATATCTCACCCTAAGTATAGGGGGAGATAGCCCGAGCTGTGATCCATTTATTCCTACCCTTGATCCTCCCTACGTTATGTATAGTCTGCTATACTTAGGATTATTTGGTCCTAAGTATAGGGGGGACAGTCATCTTCTTATTTCATTTATCTCTTCATTCTTTCATTTCTTATTTTTTAGTCGTTGTAGTATAGGCTTTTCTATACTCAGTACGAGTTATGTCTTCTCTTTTTCTCTTCGATCTATGAGGACATAACTCATGCTAAGTATAGGGGGTTGTATATACTTCGTATATACTTTAGCCAGAACTCGTACTTTCATATTATTATTATTATTAATTATGGCTTAAAATACTATATAATTCATTATAAACAAGTTAATAATTCCTCTTACTCCTCAAATTCTTTTTTATATATTGATTAATAAATCAGGTTAAAAATATTTTGCAAAATGATTTAAAAAATGGGTGCGAACTATTTGGAAAACTTTTGTGAAATGTTTTCAACCTTTGTAAAAATATTTTTATTTGCAAAAAAATTTCTTTGTGTGAAATAAAGGATTTGAAAAACCTATTTGCAAGTGATTTTGAAAATTTTTGTAAAAATATTTTGAAAAATGTGTATATATTGTTTGAAAAATCTTTGCAAAATAGCTTTCAAATGTTATAAATATTTGCGAAAATTATTTTGTACTATAGTTTTAAAAAAATCAAATAAATTTGAGGAATAAAAGCATAATTAAAAATAAAATAAAAAAAAAATAATAATATACATAAAATTCATTAGCAATTGTATATATACCTATAAAAAGCTTGTAAAACCTATAAATTCTCTAAAATCTTAAGTGTTGTAAATAAACAAAAAGAAGCACACCCGTCTAAATATTTTTATATATTTTATGCTTTGTGTGCCAAAATTCTTTTCGTTTGCAAAATTCTTTGTGTAAAAATTCTTTTTGTTTTCAAAATTCTTTGGAAAAATTGCATCATTATTTCTGCATTATACATAGCATTTGCATAACATTCATATTCTTTTCGATTGAGCTTGATGATTGAACTAGTCCAATAAAGTTGAAGATTGGAGCTTGGTTGGACCTTACTGTACCTAACTGCACTGGAACCTTACGGAACTAGGTTTAAGGTACTTTAGGTCTATTCAGACTTAATTCTTTGAGACTCAGGGCTGGGTTCAAGTCACCTCAACTGACTAACTAGAACTTTTCAAGACACATGCATAACTCTTGTTGGTCGTGACCTAACTTGGACACTCACTCATTTCACTTGGCTCAACTCAGTTGGAGTGGTGAGGGGGTTGGATTTGCCGGTCTGGGACGCACACGGGTGGAAACATTCGTCCTCGTCTAGGGAGGGAAGTGCACCCCAACCTGGTCCAGTTATAATGAAGTCGAATGACAGGAGAGTATGGGTTGCAATAAAGCTTCAAAAAAGGGATAGTCTTCTAGCTCAAGAGGAAAAGGTCCTTATGTAAATGCTGCTATAAATAGTGTTTCAAAAAACTCCAAAAAAGTGGTCAGGCCTAAAAATAAAATAAAAATACCTGCCTGAGTACGTATATATGTTGTATAGAAAATAAGCAAGCTTGAGCATAAAGGTTATACCATGTGAGTCTGAAAATGGATGACTTGACTACATTGGTCATGCATCCCAGGATAGGTAGCTACATCGGCTACCATCCATTCTTTTCTTCACCTCCTCCTATTGAGTTGGATGTCACTCGAACTTAGAAGGGAATACCCCGCTCCTCGAGGATAGAGTGATGGATTGGGGAATCATTGGGTTGTCATTTTGGAGAAGTCAGTTCCTTTGTCATTTCAGTTGGGGAGAGCCACTATCACTTACACTGTACAAGTCAGCTTCATAGTCATAAGGGTTTGCGTATGATGTAGTCTAGTTCTGACCTAGCTATTGAGGTGATTTGAACCGAGTTATGTGACTCTCGAAGGCTGTTGTGCTTTAAAATTGATTCCCGACCAAGTTCGATACACATTCTTACACCAAGGTCTAACCTGAGCTCCAAACATTGACTTTGTACAGATAAGTTTAATAATCATGATCAATTCCATTTATTCATTACTATTTATTCTTTCTTTTTCTTTTCTTTTTCTTCTTCTTCATCCTTTTTGTACTTATTGCATAAGTGATTGCTAGGGACTAGCAAAGGCAAGTATAGGGGGGTGATGATTCTCCATTTCATCACCTTTATTCTATCATTTTGGCCTTAAAAATCCTATCTAATGCATGTAAATAGCGTCAATTTGTGCATAATAGCATTCGTTATTTATTGAATTATTTGTATATAAAATAAGATTTTTAATGCCAAATTTATAGAATAAAGAGAATAAAAGAAAAAGGAATAAAATATAAAAAATATTTTATGATCCTAAACCCCAAGACCAAGTCAAGAATTGAGTTGGTCAATAAGGATTAAAGTAGAGGGAGATAAGGGCCAAAAATAGAATAAAAATCCCATTTATCCATTCTTTATTTATGCATTTTTGACATCCATTTTATTCTTTATTATTTATTCAGAAAATGAAGAAATTTTTTACATAAAAGTTTTAGATAATAATGTAAATAAAAATACAAAATTGAGTTTGTGCAAAAATAATACACAGTGTGCATTTATACACAGAATAAAAAGCAAAAAATAAAACTTCACAGACCCATATATTTCAAATGGAAACTCGAAATATATCAACATTCTAATTGTATATAACTTTTCACGGGCTATTTAACGGTGGTGGTTTCATATTTTTTGGAGTTACTCTGTAAAAGTTAGGTTTTGGGCCCTCATTGTGCATTATACCGATAAAAATATTCAATTTATTTATTGTTTATTATTTTTTACAAATTCATGTTTTTATTATTTTGTAAATATTATTCATAACGCATGTGCATATTAAAATTAAAATAAAACAAAAAAAGAAAAGGAGAAAATAAAATAAGTCTATGAGAATACATAGACAAAATACCTATGTTATATATGTATATAATTAAAAGGGAAATATATTCTTTAATTATTTATTATTTCATATTTTTATAATATTTTAAATATTATAAAAATTCTATTAAAAATACAAAACCAAAATAAAATACAAGAATACATTAAAATAAAACGATGTATATAATACATTGGTAAAATACATATAAATATACCTATACAATTCACATATCTATTATGTACAAATATCATCACAAAAATAAAATAAAAATATACTTTTACTTAAATAATAAGTTATATATATAAAATAAAAGAATAAAACGATAAAAATAAAATATAAAAAATAAAAATAAAAATGTATAAAACATAGATGAATATACCTATAGATACACTATTAAAAATTAACTACTAATAAATAAAGACAAAAAATAAATAAAAAGCATAAAAAAAATACTACATAAAATAATAAAAAATTTATTTTATACACAAAAATTAATAAAATGATTTACTATTTTAAATTAATTATTTTTTAATAAAATAGCCTATTTTGTCCTGTAGCGACCTGATGTGGACCAATCACGTCAAGTCGTGAGTTGACCTTGGTCAACTCCCCCTCTACTTCTGATTTGACTCAAACCTATCTTTTCCCGCATTTTCTTGCAATTTTCTCGGCTGAACCATCATTCCATTGACTTCGCGTGCTTCATGAAAATTAATCATTTCTCATCCGAGATTCACGCTAGACTTGTAGATAGCCCGTACATAATGCCATTTCATTGCTTTAGCCCAGTCAATAAGGGTGCCCCATAATGTATATAAATAAGAACCTTCGCTTATCCTCCCAATTTTGGTCATCCCCGAACACTTGAGTCCCCACCTTTGGCCAAAGCGTATATCCTTGTAACAGAGGAGTCCCATGGAGGTCTTGGATCCGTTGGAGGAGGAGGAGATGCCCCCAGGTCGTCGTGCACCGGTGAACTATGTTCCTCGGCTGAACGTCAGGTAAGAGCTACGCCTTCCAATTATTTTAGGTAGAATTTAATGTTAGCATTTTATTTATGTCATTAGTTTAGCGTTTTAGCTTTAGGATTAGTCATAATCAGTCATTTCGTAGTTCATCGGAGCTCCGCTCCGGCGAACATTTCACCGTGCTCCAACTGTCTTCGACCACCGTTTTCACCCTCATTCCATTCCACTCTTGCTTCCCTTCGCCTCATGTATCCTCACTCACTTAGATCCTCACTGGATCTGAAGATCAGGTCTCCACCTCCACCACCCTCGCCGGAGATTTCTGCCGCACCCATTTCCCATCCATTTTCACCAAATAAGGCCCTAGACCCCTATTTTTCTTGTGGGAATCTCATTGCAGGGGATGAAGTCCAATGGACCCCACAAGGGGATGATTTTTGTAGATGCCCTGGTACCTGGAGCCGCCCACTGACCTTGACCTCGCGGCGGTGCTCCGAAGCCCTTCAGGCTTTTGGCTCCGCCGTGTGGTTGAGGAACCTTCCAGGATCGATTTGGACCTCGAAGACACGCCAAAGAACGACGGAGAGGCGAGGGGGAGGGGATCGAAGTTTGCCAGCAGCAACGTTCTTCCATGTTCTTCCTCCTTCGCTCTCCACCATCTGATCGATGGGGAGCACCCAGATGCAACAGGAGACATCGGATCCTCCAGAGCTTCAGCTGTTGGATCACGTCAAGTGATCTAATCTCAGATATCAGAAGACGAAGCATCATCGGCCGCTGGATGTACGACACGTGTCAAGTGAACCATATCCAGTCGTCCATCAGCGCACACTTTAGCGGTAATTTTTACATTATACTCCACATATTTTTGTATTTATTATTCAGTCCTGTAAATAAAAGTTAACATTATAAAATAAGTCGAAATTTTGTATAAAGGACCCTGATCTTTTTGTAATTACACTTAGGTCCAGTCCACGTCACCTCACATGCCGTCCCACATGAGGTCGCGAAATTGCATGTATACCCCTATAGGTTTGTGTATTATAAAAAGTCCAATAAATTGAAATGAACGTTATATATTTTTGTGAAAATTGCTAAGAGGATCCTGAACTTTATTTATTTGCATTTTGGTCCCTCCCAGCATACGTCATATGCAGTCCCATGTGATGGGTATTTTGCATGTAAGCCCTGAAGGGTTTTGTATTTATAAATGAGTCTTTAAAAATTGAATAAACATTGTATATTTTTTGTGTTTCTGCACTAAGACCCCTGGACTTTATTTTTATTGGAAAAATTCCCCTGCAAGGACATATATTTTTTGTGTTATTTAGTTATTTATTAAAAATACCTACCGAGCTCTTAAAATTCCATAAAAGTAGTACTAGATGCTTTATGCCATATACTTTCACGTCATATTTTTAATTGGCATTTTTTGCATTTTATCCATTTATTAAAAATGAAAAGGAGCCTAGATAATCCATGTTTACCTATAACAATCCTAAAAAATATAAAAACATTTTGAAAAATTACAAAAAATTATGTATAGTGTATTTTGGCATTCATTGAGTCCAGAAAACAAAACCCCTAAAAATAGAAAAAGAAAATGATAAAAATCATAAAGCTCCAAAATCCAACAAAAAAATATAAAAGTTCTACAATATACCAAAAATATGTTTTTCTATTTTATATTACTATTTATATATTAAAATTAATTTGGGTAATTTTGGGACTTATTATTATTATTAAACCCCCAATCAAGTTCAGATTATATATTAATCCTTTATTTAGGATATTTTTAACTTTAAAAATACATAAAAATTAGCAAAAAAATCATAAAAATAACAAAAAAATAAAAAGTATAAAAACCACAAAACATTATTTTACTATATTTTATCTATTTTTACTTATTTTTATTTATATAGTATCTATATATACTTTATATTGTATTTATACATATACATATATATATATATATATAATATTTAAATGAAAAAGAAAATAAAAAATAAAAAAAGAAAAAGAAAATACAAAATACAAAATTATAAAACCAAAAATATAATTAAAAAATAAAAATAAAAATCCACAAAAATAATAAAATGGACAAGAGATACATGATAGAATTTTTGTGCATTTATTTTGCCTCTTCCTCTCGTTTGCTCCCAGTGTTCGACCTCTACTCATGCTTACATCCATACACATTTGCATGTAGAGTTATAATAAATTTTAACTCTACATTTTTGCTATCCATTGCTTTATTCATATTATGGGTTAATTGTTTATTTAAATCTGAGGTTTTTGTCGGTCACCACAGCGACTGCGTTCCCCCCTTGTGTGGAATGCACGACCGATGATCATTATGGGTTTATCACCTATCCAAAGGGATAACACCTCAAGGAGTTTAGGAAGTGAATGCTAAAATCGAATGCCTTTGTGCATCAGTTACGAGAAGCCAAGTGTACGCTAGATGTGTACAAATACCGGATGTCTGCCATGCAGTGGGAGCAGTAAATTGTTACCAATCCTACTATGGAGATAAAACAATTAGTTGTAGTAATAACAATATCTTCAAAAATGACAAGTCTTTTAGAGATAATGATCTCAAAGTCTTATCTTCAAGACTACCTTAGGAGATAGAGTTCTCCATGAATGAGGGTATTCTAATAAAGATTATGGAAATATTGGTTATAATAAATAATTGAGTTGTAGCATCAAGGACACTATAATTGACAAGATTGAGTATTGGTTGCATGAGATGCAATAGGGGATATGTAAGTGTCGTAAAAGGACTTGGCATAGTCTCTTGGGAACAGAGTGATTGATCATCTTACCTAGCTATTTTTTTCTAAATAGCCTATGATTGTCATATGAGTGTGGATTTAAAGATTAGCCCATTAATGGATCTTTGGGCTAGTGGGAGATTGTTGGACATGCGTGCCCACATTGACCCATTATGCAATAAATGTTATTGCGAATATCATTCCCAGATCTCAAATGAAGATTAACTAATTTGCATAATAGGTCACTTAGTACAATCAGTGTTATGTACCGTGGCCATCTTAATTATGATATAGCTGTTGATTCAATTATTGAATCATAGAGGTAGGTGCTTGGATGAATATCTAAGGAGTTAGATTGAGGACTCATCAACTACCGTCAAATGATTATAAAGAAATGTTCTCCAACCAGAGTAGTATATGGAAATCCATTCTCATTTGGATGATATCTAATTGACCTCTTGATGTAGGTCCTCTGCATAGGAATAGAGATTCGGAGGTGTTAGTAAGTTAAGTCAAAAGTTGACTCAACGAGATCGAGATAACCAAAGTCCTATGTCGTATGCTGTCAAGATTGATGAATCCCGTATTCATCATGCTAAGATTGGTCATTTAGGCTATGTTACCCAACATTCACAAGCATTTAATCATTAACAAAGCATCATTAGCATGCATACATGTGTAAATAATATCTGCATTTCATCATGCATAATTGCATTAAAAATCCCAAATGTAAATTAGCCCAAAAAGCCGCTAACTTCTCACATCTTTAAATAATTCATCCTAACTCCGATCGACCCAAAACTACCTCCATTGTGTATAAATTACTAACTTCATTAAATAAAAAATACAAAAAAATTACTAACTCAAATAAGTGTCAAATAAACCCAAAGACTAATTTCACATCTGAGAAACTAAAATGAGCGTATCTTCCACATACAGTGTCCGATTTTGGTCTACTCACTTTTAAAGTACTTCATTTTTAAATACCTTTAAAACAAGACCAATTTCGTAAAATTCGAAGCTCATATGTGAAAGTTGGGTTTTGGGCCTCTTTTGCACATTTTAACTTTTTCCTATTTTTGACCTAAGTTTTTATGAACATAATTAACTCTTTTAATGTTATTTATTCTTCATTATTATTCTTTGATGGAAGTTTTATTAAGCGACACAAAAATCCAAATCCAGATTAAAACTGAAATCAAAGAAACTGACAAAGTCCAAGTGTCCATTGTCGGTCTGTATAAAAATTGTGTATATCTTACTTCTAATTATTTTCCTATTTTCTTACTTATTAAAAATTAAAAAAAATAGATTAATATGTAATTAATTTTCTTTTATTTTATCATATTTTTTTATAATTTTTATCCCCTCTAAAACCACCAAAAAATACAAAATCCCAAAAACCCGGTTTTCTATACACATGGAGAACCACCAAAAATACCACTTCTCACAAATGACCTCTTCATGGGTCCTTCATGAAAATTGTAGATCTCGTCGAGACGAACAACTTTCGTGAAGGAAATTTTTCGATCCGAGGTCTTCTTCTATCCCTTTTTCCTCTCCAAAATTCGAAATTATTTTGGTGCCACGTGGCAGTCCCTGGGCGTGCCACGTGGCACCCCCTCTCTCTCCAGCCGCCCCCTCCCCCGGGTCACGTACCTCCAGCCGTCGCCCAGGCGTGCCAATACGTCGCGCCTCCTCCCCTTCCCCTCAGCCGGCCGTTACGCCCACATCCTCCAACCCTTCTTCTTCCCAAGATACAATGCCCTTCCTCCACCAGCCCCTATAAAATATCACCGACCTCCACCTTCGCCTTCATCCACCATTAACGGACATCTCGCCTAGCTCCGATTTCAGCCCTTATGACAGTAGCGGCTAAAGATCCATCGAGTGAGGAGGAAGTAAGGTGAGATCCTCGGCCGTCTCCGGCCGAGTTGGTGCTCCATTAGCAGCTAAGCTTGGTTCTTCCTTTGACGACTCTCTTGAGCATCAATCCCCTTCGTCACACACACACACACGCTCCTACTGGCCTTGCACAGGTCGGGGACCTTCCCTTTCGCCACACCCACGCGCTTCGGACGTCAATCGGCCCCCCCTTTTGGTGTTTTCTCTAACATGTTGCAGTTCCAGCCACCGCCTCCTTCAGACCTCGTTTGACGAGCGTCGATCGGCCGAGCCTCCTGCTCGTGCCTTGGCTCTTGCGCTTTCGGCCGCTCCGCCCTGCACCTCACCTTCACCAGCTCGCAGCCGGCCACCACCTCCTCTCGCCTAGCCGCTCGCTCGCCCATCCGCCCCGCATCTCGGCCGCGCTTCCGCCTCACAACCCGCCCTCACGGTGCCTCCGCCAAAGATAGCCTCCTCCGCCGATCGTGTGTCGACCAGCCGAGCCACTTCACCGTTCCAGGGTCCCTCTGAGGTGTCTCGTTGGAGAGCGACACCTCTGCATAGAAGCACACCAGCGCCACTACTGCCGCCCGAGTCCAACCACCGCGCGGAGGTGCCTCCTTGCCGCTCCGCCTCACGCCTCCGCACCTCGGCGCCGCCTTGCCGCCTCTCCCTCGCCACCGAGGGTGCCGCCTTCGGTGCTCCGCCCGTCGCCTTACCACCGTTGGATCAGGGGATCCAACGGTTCGTGCCCTGCCACGTTCCCCCCTAGCCAGCCTCCAAGCCTCGAGGCTCGGTACCCCGAAGCTTCAGCACTCCGCCACCTAGGCTCGGGTCGACCGAGCCACATCTTTGACCCTGAGCCTCTGCTTCATCATCCGCGCCTGAGACTAAGCATCCGAGCCTTGGCCTCGGGTCCGAACCTCTGGCTCGGACGCCCGAGCCTCAGCCGCATCTACCGAAGCTCCGGGTGCACGTGCGACGCACGTGTGCTTGGGGAAAATTGCACCGACGCCCTCCAAAGTTTCAGAAATTGCAGAAATAACCCTGCCAGGGGTAAATTACATCAAGATTCCTCTGACTTTCAGAAATCACAGATAAGCCCCTCCAGGGACTATTTTGAAGGAGAAACTTTATTTTAATTACACTTTAGTCCCTGAAATTTCATTTCATCATATATTTTTCATCCGAACTCTGATTTAAGCATATAACATGTCATTTTGAAGCTATTTTCATGCTCTACCATTTATCAGAGTTTGTGGAAAGATCTGAGGTTGTTTTTGGACGATAATTATTATTCAAGGATCTCATTTGACATGCAGGCTCAATTTTGACATATTGGTGCTTAAGAATTTAGTGATATTTTTGCAGGAATTCGGATAGGGATTTTAATCTGATTAAGCCTTAGTTGATTATTCTCAATAGACTAAATTTCTCTGGGGATTAATTTAGATCAACACCTCTAAGATTATTGTCAACTATTCGAGGACTTGAATCAGAGGCATTTGAAGACCGGATATTTGGCTTCAAATTATTATGAGCATAAATTTATTAACTTGAAGCATTAAATCTGTTCCATTTTGATTTGTGATTACTTTCGTGAATCTATTGATCATATTTTTGAAGGAATTAACACGTTTCAATTCACAGATCCCGGGCTTAATCCTCTCTGTTTATTTTTGTTGCATAGCATTTTCATCATTGCATTGTATATTTTCTCAACACGGAAATTAATCCAACATTAATTAATTATTTAATTTGATTTAATACCATGCAACTAAGAATCACCATTCCCTGTTTTCGACCTTGGAAGACTTGCCAAGTAAAAATATTCTACAATATTCAAAGATTGTGGTTTTTGACGAACCAAATTTGCGTCCTATACTACGATAATTATTCAATCTTAAAGAGGCAAATTTGATGTTCATCAAATGACGTCGTTGCCGGGGAATGCCGAGTTTTTAGGGTTTTAAATCATTTTTTGTAATTAATTTTTGTAAAATTAATTTGTGCATTTTGTTCTGCATTTCTCTCTTACTCCATCTATTAACCACAATGTCTCTCTTTGTAGACTTCTGGGAGCGAAATTTTGAGATTAAATCTAGGATCTTCAAAGAAGACGGAATTACAATTTTTGTGAGAGAGAGCTTAGACTAGGTTTAATTTTATACATTATTCTCAGGGTCCCTCTCTTTGACCCTTGTAATAATTAAGACTGAACTTTTTTTATGGTGTGTCGGGTCTATTTCAACCCCTTCTGTGTGGTTAGGACCTGACTTGAGTGGCGTAGGACTTAGGCACATATCCACTTATTTCTCTATCATTGATTGTGCTCGTAATTTTTAGGCCACACTTTCACTAATTAAACGCATTGTAGATCGTTCAACATTTGCCAAAAATCTCAATCAATTCTTCCCGTTAATAGAACTATCTGTTTAGGACGTTTTTCATCTGTGCATATCATTTAGTGTAAATTCTAAATTCCTTGTACTGCATCCCGCATGAAGAACGCGGGGATTCACTGTAAGTCCTTCTCTTAAGCATGCATCATTGATTTACGTTTGCATTGGCTTTTTCGATTTCCCTTTATCAAGTTTTACAACCTAGGATTTAACAGAATTGAGACTGCTCATTAGGCGTGAATTTCTGTGCTCACATAAACTTCAGTGATAACCTAAATTTAAAACCGGGACTGCTAATCAAGGTGACTGTAAATAAAATTGACCTAAAATTAACCTGTGTTTGGTGGAGAGAAACCCACTCATTGTTTGTAAGGACAAGATCAGACACCTTATGACAGAGCCAAAACTGAGAAATTTTACAAAGAATACTATTTTAAAAAAAACAATTAGCTACTTTTCTGTGAGGGTCTCGGGTAGCTGTTTTACGATCCGACTTCCCTTAGCAGAGTGGGTGGTTTAGAGGACACTACGGAAGGCTCCATCCTCAAGTAACATGGGTAGCCATTTAAACGGTATGTACTTACACCTATACTGGCTGAGAGTAGGAGCAACTAGTTGTATGAACTCAGGACGGTCTTTGTGAAATATTTCAATACCTAACAGCTCCGCTTAATTTGCAAGATTGTCTTGTCATTAAATTAAAATTGAAAAGATAAGCCGTTGAACCCTGACGTGCCTTCAACTATGTTGAGTGGTGAACTTGTGAATTGGCTTGTGTTTGCTTTGTATCTGCTTCCTCGTGAAGACTCTCTCCATACTCCTTGTCTTAGAAGTTTCATCTTTTCACTCCTCTGCTAAGGAATCTCTTATCCTTAGCAAAAACCTCATTTAATCCCAACACTTATCTCTAAACTCTTCCTTTCTGAAGGTGAATCATAATGCCTCCAAAGAAGAACCCTGGGGACTATGAGAATGATAATGACCCTATTCGGGTACTCTTGGCTAGGATAACCGCTGCTGAACAACACAATGAACTACTTAGGATGCAGTTGGTAGTACTACAACAAGGCGAGGCTGCTATGAAAGACACATATCTCCCATAAATAGATGAAGACTATAATAGGTTGAGACCTGTCCCCCCTGAGGATACGTTCGAACACAAACCGCATTTCCTTGCACTGTTTCCAAAGTTCGGAGGAAATAATCACGAAGAACCATATATCTTCCTCCGCGACTTTGAATTAGTATGTGCTAACCTCTGCTACCCTAGGGTTAGACAGGACTACATAAGGTTGAGAGCTGTTCCCTTCTCCTTGACTGATAAGGCGGCTTACTGGCAGAAAAATCTAAGGGAAATAGTCACTACATGGGACACGTACAAGACTTTGTTCTTAAAGAAATTCTACCCAGTAAGTAGAATCAATCAGATGAGGATCAAGATCACAAGTTTTACCCAACACCCGAGCGAACCATTTCATGAAACCTGTGAAAGATTCACAGACTTAGTACAGAAATGCCCATAACACAGGATAAGTAAAATGATGCTGGTCCAAAGCCTTGTCAGCGGGCTGAACCCTAAGACTCAAGGGTTGGTTAGTGCATCTTGCGGAGGAAGCTGGATGCGACGCCACGAGGACACTGTCTACAAGGTGTTCGAGAGACTTGCTGAATCCAGTCGTGCACAAACCACTAGCTGGGCTTACATAGCCGGCTCCAAAAAGATGGTGAATAATCTAACAACCGATCATAGTGCTGATATGGGAATAATAGCTGATAAGCTAACTATGGTTGAGAAGATTTATAAGAAGGTGGACGAACTCCATAAATCATCTGATATGGAGAAATTGGCTAAATTGCTTAAGCAAATGGAGTAATTGGCTGACAGGGTATCTAAGATACCAACCCCGACTTCACCCCCCGCACCTATACATCAAACTCACTACATTCAAGGTCAAGATATAGGGCAACAGAGCCATTGGGGTGGAGACCAAGTCTTGCCCCATCAAACTGAGGAAACCTCCACCCAAACTGATTACGAGGAACCTCCACAAGTCATGGAGATAAGCGAAGTTTGGTATAATCTGGAACCGGTCAACCATCCAGACCAAAACTCTACTTTGAACCCTCGTCCACCACAAGCCCGGCCCACCTACCAGCCTTAACCACAGCAGCGACAACAATATCGCACGGGTTATCAGAACCCACAACCTCAGCTACAACAGAACCAATGCCAAGGCCAACAGGGCCACTATCAACGGCAGAACCAACGCCAAGGCCAACAGGGCCACTATCAGCGACCTCAAGCCAGGCAGGGCCAAGGGTCCTCCTCTTCTATCTCTCCAGAACTCCAGTGAGTGCTGGATGAGCTTCATGACATGAGAGTCAACATAAATCGCCTTTCAAGATGGAGAGATGAGGTGACCGCACCCTAGACCGTGATTCCGGCTCAAGTCCAGGCTAACCCAAATAGCCTCAGACATAATCAGGTACCAATCTCTGAGCATTTTGTACCTAAACATGATCTCTCATCAAATAATAACTCTTATCATATCTCTCTTTGGAGCGGAAGGACCGTAACCATGCATGATCGAGTGAAGGAACACGAAGACAGAGCCCTAGTGTCCACCAATTCACACAACCCTGGGGAAATTATCAAGGGGAGACAGGAGGAGAAAGAACAGGTCCCACCCACACCACCCGGATATAATGGACAGTCTGAGACTGAGTCAGACAGAGAAACGCCACCAAGACACCAGCCACATCTGACCATAAATTTACCTGTGTTTAGTCCGAGTCCTGTAAACAATTTTTCATTCAATAAAAGTGATGTTCTTGATCACAACAAGTCCATTCCTTTCCCCCGTGCTCTTACGGCAAGAAAAAAGAAAAACATAAAAAACCAAAAAAAATGATAAGAGATGTCCTGCATCTGTAAGGAAAATATTAAGGTCTCTCTGTCCCTAGACGAGATGATAGAAAGAGACTCGTCTTTTCAAAAATACCTTAAGGGGAGATGTACACCAACAAGGGCCAGCAAACAAACTCCTAGCCAAACAAAGAAACACATACTCTCAGTTGCCACATCTCGTCTTATAAAAAATGAGCTGCCAAAGAAGAAAAGAGACATGGGTGCTCACTTTGTCATTAGCCACATCAAAGAAATCCAGTTTGTAAGAACATTTTTAGACAATGGATCATCTATCAATCCCATGCCTACAACCCTATTTGATCATCTAAATCTAGGTCCTCTTAAGTAATCTATAGTTGTACTTCAATTCGCAGATACATCAACAAAGAGACCTAGGGGAGAGATTCGAAATGTTGTCATCAACATAGAGGGACAAAACTACCCAGTAGATTTCACAATACTTGACATGGATGTCCCTAGAAATTGGAAAGACTCCCAAATGATACTAGGGCGACCCTTTCTGAGGACCGCATGAGCTATATTTGATTACACATCTGGGAGAATCCAATTTGGAAAAGTAGAACTGAAAATGGAGCAAACTAGGTTTCAAAGACCTGACACTGAGTCGAGCACCGAGTCAGAACAATCAGAAACTGAGACTGAATATACAGTAGCAAATGTTGGGCCCTGGAATCAAAATCCGACCGATATGATAGGCTCAACCTCATCTGAGGAGGAAATTGTTGACAGCTTAGTCTGCCAGCTCATTCATGCATCTACCTATACTCAAGGAGACTCAGAGGCCCCTCTGGACCTGTCAGTCCATTCTCCTTATGGACAATCCTTGACAGAGGTACACAGATCGGAAGCGGTGCTTGCCACACCACATTCCATCATTAGCATTCCGATACCAGAAACAACCACGATGGTGGCCGATATGGATACACTGCAAGCATCCACATCACAACAAGAAGCATCACTAAGGGGACCAGATTCGAGCAACATCATTGATCTTCCTAAACTCAAACCATTGCCCCCTACACTTAAGTACGCCTTCCTTGCAGGAGAAAAGGGACGGTTTCCAGTCATTATCAGTTCACATCTGACCGAAGAGCAGGAGTTCCGCCTGCTTAATGTTTTAGAGAAAAACCGCAAGGCTATAGGCTGGAGATTGTCTGATCTCCTAGGGATAAACCCAGCCCTGTGCTTACACCATATTTACCTGGAGGATAATGCTAAACCCTCCCGTGAGTGCCAACGCAGATTGAATCCAAACTTATGGGAAGTAGTTAAGATTGAGATCGAAAAATGGTGTAAGGCTGGGTTCATATATCCCATCTTCGACTCCAAATAGGTGTCACCTTTGCATGTAGTCCCGAAAAAGTCAGGACTTCAGATTATCACCAATGAGGAGGGAGAAGAGATCACGGCACGAGTACCCACGTCGTGGCGTGTCTGTGTGGATTACAGGCGCTTGAATGCCGCAACGAAGAAGGATCACTTTCCGTTGCCTTTTATCGATCAAATCCGGGAGAGATTGGCAGGGAGAGAATACTTTTATTTCTTAGATGGGTACTCGAGCTACAATCAAGTGGCCATCGCCCCCGAGGACCAGGAAAAGACTACTTTTACATGTCCCTTCGGCACATACGCATTCAAGCGAATGCCTTCTGGGCTTTGCAATGCCCCCGGTACCTTTCAGCAATGCATGATTGCGATTTTTGCCGACATGGTTGGGGATTTCCTGGAGATCTTCATGGATGACTTCTCGGTCCATGGTGATTCATTCGATGATTGTCTAGCGCACCTGGATCGAGTCCTCCAGAAGTGTACAGAAGTGAATCTGTGCTCCCTTGGGAGAAAAGCCATTTCATGGTAAAAGAGGGCATTGTATTGGGGCATGTCATCTCCAAGAAGGGAATGGAGGTTGACCCTGCCAAAGTTGATGTGATTAAGAAACTCAAACCACCCACAAATGTGAAACAAGTACGGTCTTTTCTAGGGTATGTCGGATTTTACAGGAGATTTATCAAAGACTTTTCGAAAATTGCACGACCGTTAACTGACCTTCTAGGGAAAGACACCGAATTCCTGGTAGATCATAAGTGTCTAGAAGCCTTCGAATTACTCAACAGAAGTATCATTGAGACTCCCGTCCTACAAGCTCCCGACTGGTCTCTTCCCTTTGAGATCATGACAGACACATCCGATTTCGCTGTGGGGGCTGTGTTAGGACAACGAAAAAATGGAATCCCGTATGATATTCACTATGCAAGCAAAGTTTTAGACCCTGCTCAGAAAAATTACACAGTGACCGAAAAAGAAATGCTTGCTGTAGTTTTTACCTTGGAAAAATTTCGATCTATACTTCTAAGATCTAAGGTGACAATTTACACAGATCACTCTGCCATTCGATACTTAATGGCCAAAAAGGACACAAAAGCACACCTTCTAAGATGGATCCTACTCCTTCAAGAATTCGATTTGGAGATTAAAGACAAACCTGGTGTTAAAAATGTCATGGCTGATCATTTATCACGCATCGAACATAAAAAAATTCCGGAATCTGAATCCATCCGTGAAACCTTCCCAGATGAGTCAATTTCTGCTATTGACTCACTCCCTTGGTATGCAGACACGGTGAATTATCTTGTCACCAACGAAGTTCCTCAAGGTTGGACCAGAAACAAAATCGATCGACTCATATCTGAAGTGAGACATTATCATTGGGAAGATCCGTTCCTTTTCTTTGAAGGACCGGATTGCATATGGAGAAGATGTATTCCTCAAGAGGAATACCAAC
Organism: Ottelia alismoides; assembly: GCA_037367405.1. Lineage (NCBI taxonomy): Eukaryota > Viridiplantae > Streptophyta > Magnoliopsida > Alismatales > Hydrocharitaceae > Ottelia > Ottelia alismoides. Next base: position 88,480 of record JAZKJV010006986.1, on the reverse strand, counting down.
GTATCCTCAATCTATGACATACCTTGGAGGCGGGAGGACATCACTCTAGGAAAAGGACCGCTGAGAAGATATTGCAATGCGGATTTTACTGGCCGACCTTGTTTAAAGATGCTTACAATTTTGTCAGGTCGTGCCCCGTCTATCAGAGAATGGGAGGAATCATTGATTCCAAAGATGCCATGCCTATGCAACCTGTGATCATCTGTGATGTATTCGATGCATGGGGCATTGACTTTATGGGTCCATTCCCTAATAGTCAAGGATTTGAATATATTCTTCTCGCGATTGATTATTTATCTAGATGGGTGGAGGCTATCCCTACTCGAGCAGCAAATAGCAAAACTCTTTGCAAGTTTTTGAAAGATCATATTATTTCGAAGTTTGGAATCCCAAAAAATTTAATATCTGATGGGGGAAGCCACTTTGTCAACAGGGAGGTGAAGAAGTTGACTAAGGAATATGGCATCGAGCACCGTGTCGCTACTCCTTACCATCCACAATCCAATGGCATGGCCGAGGTGTCAAACAGGGAGGTTAAAGGAATTTTACAGAAGCTCGTCCGCCCTAACAGGAAGAACTGGTCCCAACTACTAGACCATGTTCTATGGGCCTACCAGACGGCTTATAAGACCCCATTGGGCACCACCCCGTTTAGAATGGTATATGGAAAACCATGCCATTTGCCTGCAAAACTCATACATAAATCAGAATGGGCAATCAAAAAGATTAATTAGAATTGTCACCAAGGAAAGAAGAATCGAGAGATGAATTTGAATGAACTATCTGAAATCCGAAATCTTGCATATGAAAACTGTTAAGGAATGTAAGACTATGTATATTCTGTGAGGTCTAGGGGTCCTTATATAGGACTAAACCCTAGGGTGCTCAGAGGAGAACTTACATAAATACCCCTATGGGGTTACATCGGGAAACAATTGATAAGGAAACAGTGATACATAAGGAAATAGAGGTAAATAAAGGAACAATAATATATGGTATTCTCTAACACTCCCCCTCAAGTTGGAGCATATCCATCAATCATGCCCAACTTGGAAGATATCCATAAAAGATGCTTCTTTGGTAATGCTTTAGTAAATACGTCTGCAAGTTGAAGATCTGTAGATATATGTGGTGTGACGATCTGTCCTCCTCGTATTGCATCTCGGATGAAGTGACAGTCAACTTCAATGTGCTTCGTCCGTTCATGAAATACAGGATTGGTGGCAATATAGGTAGCAGACTTGTTATCACAGTATAGCGGTATAGGAGTAGTAGCAGGGAACCCAAGGTCTCGTAGAAAAGATACAAGCCACGTAATCTCACAAACAGCATGGGCCATTGCCCTATATTCTGCCTCTGCACTTGATCTGGAGACCACGGTTTGCTTCTTGCTTCGCCATGAAACAAGGTTACCACCAACAAACATAGCATAGCCTGTAATGGATCGTCTATCCTCAGGAGAACTGGCGTAGTCATCATCTGCATAAGCAGTAATATCAGTATGACCGTTGACCTTATAGATGAGTCCTTGCCCTGGTGATTCCTTCAAGTATCGGAGGATCAGAAGGACATCCTGCCAATCACTGTAAAGAGGTCTCTCCATATGGCGGTTGGCTCTGCTTACAGCATAAGATATATCAGGCCTGGTAACGGTGAGGTAGATCAGTTTACCCACGAGGCTTCTGTATCGTGTAGTGTCTTCAAACTCAGGATCAGTGGATGTAGCGTGTTTTCGTACTTCTGCAGGGATGCCAGATGGTTTGCATCCTTGTAAACCGACTTCCGTAAGAATATCCAAGCAGTATTTTCGTTGTGATAGATGTAACCCTTCTGCAGTATGTATCACCTCAATACCAAGAAAGTACCGGAGTTGTCCAAGGTCCTTGGTGACAAACACCTTTGAAGGAAGGCCTTGGTCTCGAGAATTCCATTGTCGTCGTCCCCAGTGACCACCATATCATCAACATAGACAACAAGTATCACAGTACCAGTGGATCGTCGTCTAATAAACACAGAGTAATAAGATGTTGTCTTATGAAAACCAAGAGAGCTGATTTCACTGGTAAGTCTGTCAAACCAGGCTCGAGGACTCTGTTTTAGGCCATAGATGGCCTTACGAAGTCGGCATACATACTTCCCCTCGACGGAGTAACCCGACGGCTGCATCATATAGACCTCTTCTTCGAGATCACCGTATAGGAAGGCATTCTTTACATCCAGCTGATAAATTGGCCAATTCTTGTTAGTGGCAACAGAGAGAATTGTGCGAATGGACCCCATCCTAGCCACAGGAGAGAAGGTCTCAAAGTAATCGACTCCATATGTCTGGGTGAATCCTTTTGCCACAAGTCTGGCTTTAAGTCTGTCAATAGAACCATCTGGAGATTGTTTGGTCGTGAAGACTCATATGCAAGCAACAGGCTTAATACCTGTAGGATATGGCACAAGATCCCATGTGCCTCTGGATATAAGTGCATCTATTTCTTCATTCATGGCCTGCCTCCAACCTGCATCTTGGAAAGCACTGTGATGATCTTTAGGAATGGAGATAGTCATTAGTGCATCGGCATATTGTTTGTCAGTGCATGAAAGTCCAACAGTAGTAGTAAAGTTAGACATAGGATAAGTGGTACACTTTCTCTTTTGCCTTCGTAATGCAATCGGCAGGTCGTCTGGATCATCCAGGACAGTGGGGGGGGGGGGCATTTGAAGCTGGCATATCATCATGAGGCAGAGGTATGGGTAGAGGGACATCTGGTGATGAGGTCTGAGATCGATGGGTATGGATGCTTGGTGATGGAGGAAGATGTAAATGGACATTGGTGACAGGTTGTGTGAAGAAGCTGGTTTGCTCAAAGAAGGTTACGTCTGCAGAGATGTAGTATCGTCTGTCAACAGGATCATAACATCTGTAACCTTTTTGAGTGTAGGAGTAACCAAGGAAAACGCATTTGATCGCACGAGGGGATATTTTGTCCTTGGTGTGGAAATTGTGTACGAAGGAGACACACCCAAATATCCGTAGAGGTAGAGGAAAGGGAAGATCATTAGGGTGAAGCAAAGAAAATGGTGTAGAGCCTTTGAGAGTAAGAGAGGGAATCCTGTTGATAAGATGGACTGCAGTGAGAACAGCATCACCCCAGTATGTTTTGGGAACTTTCATCTGGGTGAGAAGGGAGCGGGCAATGTTTAAAAGATGACAGAGTTTGCGTTCTGCAACCCCATTCTGCTGAGAGGTATAAGGACAGGAGGTTTGATGTATTGTCCCATGGGAAGCAAAGAAATCAGAAAGATCTCGTTGAGTAAATTCCAAGGCATTGTTTGAGCGGAAGACCTGAATATTCGATGAGAAATGATTTTTGACATAAGCAAAAAAGTTTTTGACAATTTTATTGATTTCTGAGCGTTCTTTAAGAAGATAGACCCAGGATGATCTGCTGTAATCATCCACAAAGACAATAAAGTAGCGGTGTCCACCAATGGTTCGGACAGGACAAGGTCCCCAAACATCACAATGAATTAAAGAGAAAGATATAGCACGACAGGGTTCAGTCCTAGCAGGAAAAGATGCACGGTGATGTTTTCCGAACTGACATGCCTCACACTCGAAGGGTTTAAGTATGGACAGTTCAGGGAACATTAAGGAAAGAGCTTTAGCAGAGGGGTGACCCAGACGAAGATGCCAGAGAAGAGGATCAGCAGAGATGGAAGTTGCGCCAGCGAAACCAGAGTTGGAAGGGATATCAAGGTAATATAAGCCGTTCTTCTCATGTCCCCCACCAAAGATCTATCTCGTCCGGATGTCCTGAAAATAACAGCATAAATCATCAAATATCACACGGCAGTTGAGTTCTGTACATAATTTGTGAACAGACAGCAGACTGAGAGGAAAATCAGGAGCACAGTAAACATCCGTTAGCCTAAGTTTAGGGCTAAATTCCATGGTCCCCACACCAGTGATAGGTGAGTAGGCTCCATTGGCCACACGAACGTGCTTCACCGTAGAGGGCTCCCTGGGAGAGGTGAGGAGACTACATTCTCCTGTGAGGTGGGTTGAGGCACCCGAGTCAATGATCCAGGTAGAAGTAGAGGTGGAGGCAGAACTGGCAATTGTACCTGTGGTGGCTGCTAGAGTCGCAGTAGGGCCTGAATGCGTAGTGTCAACAACTGGGTTCTGAAGAAGCTGGCGAAGACGAGCGCATTCTGCAGCAGTAAAAGATGTTGAAGCCTCTGTGAGAGACTGATCTTGGGAAGTTTCCATAGTATCATAATTCGTGTCATAAGATGGTGCCTCATATGCGTTATTAGCTTTGGGCATGCCAAAGGTAGCCCAACATTTGTCAGATGGATGGTTCCAGCGGCCACAATGAGTACATGCTGGATAACGAGCATTAGAAAAATCACGACCACGGCCGCGTCCTGAGTCACGTCCCCGTCCTTGTTCTCGTCCTCGACCGCGACCAAACGTACGGCCTTGTCCTCCTTGGAAAGGTGGGCGTCCTCCAGCAAAGTGAGCAGCAGTGTCTGTAGGAGGGGATTGGTTGGGTGACTCCAGCTCCTGTAATCTGCCAAAAATAGTTTCAAGAGACGGTAGGGCAGCCGCTGTCAAGAATTGATCTTTAACAGATTTGTATCGAGGGTGTAAGCCTGAGAGAAAACGGTACACCTGCCATTCTGCTCTTTCACCTATTTGCTTGTCACAGCATGCAGGTTGAAATATAAGCAATTCTTCAAATAATCCTGTTAGGAGCCGGTAATATTCTATCAAGGAGGTTTCTCCTTGACTTGCAGACCAAATCCTTGTGTAAATGTCAGAAAGCCTGGATTTGGTTGTTTTCTGGGAGTATGTATTCTCAAGACTCTCCCACATTTCTTTTGCAGTTGTTTTGTAGAGCAAATTTGATGCAATATTAGGATCAACACTATTTGTCATCCAAGTGATGACCTGACAATTGTCGACGTACCAGGTGTCGTAGTTGGCGTCTGTCTCGGCAGGCGGAGTGGTAGTTAGAATATAAATCTTGCGTTGGCCACCAATGAATATTTTAAAGGATCGAGACCATAGTATGTAGTTCTCCGATCCCTTTAGTTTGATAGAGGTGCCCTGTACCATCATAGATGAAGCAGGGTATAGGGGCTTGGAGTCCGAAGACGCAGGAGCAGATGTCATGGTGACCGCAATGATAAAAAAATACAATGACCTAGTATGCAGAGGAAATAGAGATCATACGCAACTAGCAAACCATTCCGATGTATCCATGCAAGACCATCAATCTACGGTTGGGGGTATAGAGCACATAGAGCCAAAGGATTTGCAAGGAGGATGCCGAAAGGGTCGCTGGAGCTGTGGTGCCGTGTAGCAGGAGCAGTTGGGGCAGGGGCCGTCGGGCCTGGGGCCGTGGGGCAGGGGCCGTGGGGCCGAGGGGCAGGGGCTGGAGGCTGATGGCCGTGGGGTCGTGGGGCAGGGGCTTGCAGCAGGCGTGGAGCAGAGACAGGAGCCTGGAGGGTGAGGTGCCGTGGGGCGAGGCAGGGGCCTGGAGGGCAGGGGCCGCTTGGGCGAGGGGCCGTGGGGCGAGAGGCCTGGAGGCGAGGGGCCGTTGGGCGAGGGCCGTGGGGCCGAGGGGGGGGCCGTGGGGCTGAGGGGGGGAACGCAGCAGGTGCGCCTGGCGAGGATGGCGTGGTGGGAGGCGGGGAGGCGCACGGAGGTTGTGCGCACGGAGTTGGGAGGCGGGGAGGCGAGGTGCCGTGCGCGCCTGGAGGTGCGCCTGGCGAGGGGACGCAGCAGGGGGTTGCGCGCCTGGAGGGCGGGGGTTGCGCGCCTGTCGGGGAGGCGCACGGGGGGGTTGCGCGGAGGTGGTGGGGCGCGTTGGGCGAGGAGGGCGGCGGGCGGCGGGCGTGAAGGGGAAGGAGGGCGGCGGGCGTGGAGGTCTGGAGGCAGGAGGCGCGATGGCCTAGGGCGGCGGATGCCCTAGGTTACAATCATTGACGAGGCTGGTAGGTGGGGTAGGGGTAGGGATCGAACATGCTCTGATACCATGTTAAGGAATGTAAGACTATGTATATTCTGTGAGGTCTAGGGGTCCTTATATAGGACTAAACCCTAGGGTGCTCAGAGGAGAACTTACATAAATACCCCTATGGGGTTACATCGGGAAACAGTTGATAAGGAAACAGTGATACATAAGAAAATAGAGGTAAATAAAGGAACAATAATATATGGTATTCTCTAACAAAAACAACACCATTTACAAGGAAAAAGTAAAGAGATGGCATGAAAAGAACATTCGAACCAAGATCTTTGTCCTAGGACAGAAAGTTTGGGTATTTAATGCAAAATTACAAATTTTCCAAGGGAATTTGAAATCAAAATGGATGGGACCCTTCATTGTAAGATAGGTACACAATAATGGTAGTGTTGAGATCTCTGAGACCACAGATACCACGCAAACATTTATAGTCAACAGTCATCTACTCAAGCATTTCGTCAAATCCAACGAGCAATTAGTATACGTTGAACAGATCTCCTTCACTCAGGGCTTAGATTTTGACGAAAGATTTGATCTGCCCAGATAAACCACCTCTCTAAAACCTACACTCTTCTGTATATCCATCTACCCGCTCAAATACCCCGATACTTAGGGGACCAATTTCATTATATATTTCACTTCTGCGCTTTCTGTTTTTGGCCCATCTATATTTAGTACGAGCTATGTCAACATTTCACTTTATGCCATGAGGACATAGCACAAGCTAAGTATAGGGGGGGGGTGTTTGTACATATTCTATCTATTTTATCCATAGCTCGTACTTTAATTGTCTTCATCTAACATCAGGGATGGGTACAAGTAGTGTATCTATTACCTGTTACAAAAAAATCATCACTCATGATCTTGCATTTCATCAAGCATTTCATGCATTCCTTTGTTGATATATTCCTGACACATTCACCATCACTCAAGGCTTAAGGATTTCTGAGGACATTTGATTTCTGAGATCTTGAGATTCTGAGTTAGCATGCCTTAGTCATTAGGATTTTGAACTTAATAATCCACTCTTCCCTAGTTTGAAAGATTTGAGCCCTATATTGCACTCTTCATCTCTACCTTAAAAAAGAATAAGATCAGCACAATCACTTTCACAACTGCATGATTAATGAGATGAGTTGAGTTATCACTTGAGGAATTAAGACTAGAGATTCGAGTTTAGATCCGATCTAATGATGCTAGAGGATGGGATAAAGTTAATGAAGGCTTCAGAAAACCTAAGTGTCAGCAAAACCTTAGCCAGTATGTGAACAAGTTCATATGCTATCTTTTGGATATTCACCTAAGTGCCAGGGTGTGTTGAAACTTAATGGAAATTGTTGATCAGTGTACGCCAACTTTTGGTAAAAGCAGTGGAGCTAGCCAACAAAAGAAACACAATGAAATGTCAAAGAAAAGCTCTATCATTCAAGTTAAATTATAAGTGAGCTTCCACCAATGGCAAGCGCTCCCAAACATTTTCAAGTGTCCACTTGGACCAAACGCTAATTAGGACCAAGGAGTCGGGCTGACACCAAAAAAGGGCTCTGCATCATAAATGCTACAAGTCTGGGTGTCGAAGGTATCTTAGATACTCAAAAGAAACATACCCCGGTGTACTCCCAGAAAAACAAGTGCAGACGACTCCAACTCTCTTGACGGACACATTGGTCAATAATCTAAAAATATACTTGTGTTGAGTAATAAGGCACTCGGGAGGGACCTTATTCCAATGTAAGGGAGAGAAAATCAAACACAATCCTACGCCCTCCATCATCTGGACATCCATCTACACTTTCAAGTCTAACAAACTAATGAGACGGTTGACTGAAGGAAGAATAGACTTATTCCCTAGTGTTGAGGATTAGGTTTAGAGGAGAGTCTCTTGGATTAGAACTTTGGGTGATGTCTCGGCTTGACTCTCATGAATGCAGTACACTAAAAATCATATCCTTATACAATATGTACAAACAGAGAGTCTGAAAATTAGAGAAGTTGGGTTCCTTTTGATTAAAGCTTGGTTAAGCCCAGAATTTTAGGATCACTCAAATTAAGGTTCTTCTATGAATTAAGCCTTGAAAATACACATGCACAGTCAGGGATGTAATCAACTAAGTCATTCATTCATGCTCGGGGATGAGCATGGTCTAAGTATAGGGGTATGATGAATCCCGTATTCATCATGCTAAGATTGGTCATTTAGGCTCTTTTCTCCAACATTCACATGCATTTAATCATTAACAAAGCATCATTAGCATGCATACATGTGTAAATAATATCTGCATTTCATCATGCATAATTGCATTAGAAATTCCAAATGTAAATTAGCCCAAAAAGCCGCTAACTTCTCACATCTTTAAATAATTTATCCTAACTCCTATTGACCCAAAACCACCTCCATTGTGTAGATATTACTAACTTCATTAAATAAAAAAATACAAAAAATTACTAACTCAAATAAGTGTCAAATAAACCCAAAGACTAATTTCACATCTGACAAACTAAAATGAGCATATCTTCCACATACAGTGTCCGATTTTGGTCTACTCACTTTTAAAGTACTCCATTTTCAAATACCTTCAAAACAAGACCAATTTCGTAAAATTCGGAGTTCATATGTGGAAGTTGGGTTTCGGACCTCTTTTGCACATTTTAACTTTTTTCTATTTTTGACCTAAGTTTTTATGAACATAATTAACTCGTTTAATGTTATTTCTTCTTCAATATTGTTCTTTGATGGAAGTTTTATTAAGCTACATAAAAATCCAAATCCATATTAAAACTGAAATCAAAGAAACTGACAAAGTCCAGGTGTCCATTGTCGGTCTGTACAAAAATTGTGTATATCTTACTTCTAATTTATTTTCCTATTTTCTTACTTATTAAAAATTCAAAAAAATAGATGAATGTGTAATTAATTTTCTTGTATTTTATCATTTTTTTTCTATAATTTTTATCTCCTCTAAACCAACAAAAAATATAAAATCCCAAAAACCTGGTTTTCTATACACATGGAGAACCACAAAAAATACCACTTCTCACAAATGACCTCTTTTGCTCATGGATCCTTCATGAAAGTTGTAGATCTCATCGAGACAAACAACTTTTGTGAAGGAAATTTTTCGATCCGAGGTCTTCTTCTTTCCCTTTTTCCTCTCCAAAATTCGAAATTTTTTTTGGTGCCACGTGGCAGCCCCTGGGCGTGCCACGTGGCACCCCCTCTCTCTCTCTCTCCCAGCCGCTCCCTCCCCCGGGTCACGTACCTCCAGCCATCACCCAGGTGTGCCTATACGCCGTGCCTCCTCCCCTTCCCCTCAGCCGACCGTTACGCCCACATCCTCCAACCCTTCTTCTTCCCCAGATACAACGCCCTTCCTCCGCCAGCCGCTATAAAATATCACCGACCTCCACCTTCGCCTTCATCCACCATTAACGGACGTCTCGCCCGGCTCCGATTTCAGCCCTAGTGACAGTAGCGGCTAAAGATCCGTCGAGTGAGGAGGAAGTCAGGTGAGATCCTCGGCCGTGTCCGGCCGAGTTGCTGCTCCATTGGCAGCTAAGCTTGGGTCTTCCTTTGACGGCTCTCTTGAGCGTCAATCCCCTTTGCCACACACACACGCTCCTACTGGCCTTGCACAGGCCGGGGACCTTCCCTTTTGCCACACCCACGCGCTTCGGTCGTCAATCATCCCCCCCCTTTCTGGTGTTTTCTCTAACATGTTGCAGGTCCAGCCACCGCCTCCTTCAGTCCTCGTCTGACGAGCGTCGATCAGCCGAGCCTCCAGCTCGCACCTCGGCTCTTGCGCTTTCGGCCGCTCTGCTCCGCACCTGCCTTCAACAGCTCGCAACCGGCCACCACCTCCTCTCGCCCAGCCGCTCGCTCGCCCGGCCTCCTCGCATCTCGGTCGCGCCCCCGCTTCGCAACTCGCCCTCGCTGTGCCTCCGCCAAAGATGGCCTCCTCCGCCGGTCGTGTGTCGACCGGCCGAGCGACCTCACCGTTCCAGGTTCCCTCCGAGGTGTCTCGCCGGAGAGCGGCGTCTCCGCACAGCAGCAAACCAACTCCACCACTGCCGCCCGAGTCCAACCACCGTGCGGAGGCACCTCCTCGCCGCTCTGCCTCACTCCTCCGCACCTCAGCGTCGCCTTGCCGCCTCTCCCTCGCCACCGAGGGTGCTGCCTTAGGCGCTCCGCCCGTCGCCTCACCACCGTTGGTTCGGGTGATCCAATGGTTCGTGCCCCGCCACGTTCCCACATCCCCCTAGCCAGCTCCAAGCCTCGAGGCTCGGTGCCCTGAAGCTTCAGCACTCCACCACCTAGGCTCGGGTCGACCAAGCCACAGCCTTGACCTCGAGCCTCTGCTTCGTCATCCGCACCTGAGGCCAAGCATCCGAGCCTTGGGCCTCAGTCCAAACCTCAGGCTCGGACGCCCGAGCCTCAGTCGTGTCTACCGAAGCTCCGGGTGCACGTGCGACGCACGTGCGCTTGGGGGAAATTGCACCGACACCCTCCAAAGTTTCAAAAATGTCAGAAATCCCCCCGCTAGGGGTAAATTACATCAGGGTTCCTCCAACTTTCAGAAATCACAAATAAGCCCCTCCAGGGACCATTTTGAAAGAAAAACTTTTTTAATTACATTTTAGTCCCTGAAATTTCATTTCATCATATCTTTTTCATCCGAACGCTTATTTAAGCATATAATATGTCATTTTGAAGCTATTTTCATGCTTTACCATTAGCAGAGTTTGTGGACAGATCTGAGGCTGTTTTTGGATGATAATTATTATTCGAGGATCTCATTTGACATGCAGGCTTAATTTTGACATATTGGTGCTTGAGAATTTAGTGATATTTTTTGCAGGAATTCAGATGGGGATTTTAATCTGATTAAGCCTTCGTTGATTATTCTCAATAGATTAAATTTCTTTGGGGATTAATTTAGATAAACTCCTCTAAGATTATTGTCAACTATTGGAGGACTTGAATCAGAGGCATTTGAAAGACCGGATATTTGGCTTCAAACTATTACGAGCATGAATTTATTAAGTTGAAGCATTAAGTCTGTTCCATTTTGATTTGTGATTACTTTTGTGAATCTATTGATCATATTTTTGAAGGAATTAACACGTTTTAATTCACAGATCCTGGACTTAATCCTCTCTGTTTATTTTTGTTGCATACCATTTTCATCATTGCATTATATATTTTCTCAACACGGAAATTAATCCAACATTAATTAATTATTTAATTTGATTTAATACCACGCAACTAAGAATCACCGTTCCCTGTGTTAGACCTTGGTAGACTTGCCAAGTAAAAATATTCCACAACATTCAAAGATTGTGGTTTTTGACGAACCAAATTTGCCTCCTATACTACGATAATTATCATTCTTAAAGAGGCAAATTTGACGTTCATCAAAGATATAGGCACGCATCCTCTGACCGGAGATATATGTGTTACTATATGTCTGAGTATGTACATTTGCCAGACCAATAGGTTGTTGACCTAACCAAGGTCTATGCACCGATGCGCTGTTGTGCATGCAATGGCATATGAGTAGTACGATCTCTCAAAGGTATCATACAGGTTCATTTACTGATCCGGGAGATATGAGGTCACTTGTAAGATATTGGGAGGAATCAAATTCCATGCACGTTCATCTCTCTTTGGAAGCTTGACTGAATTTGTAGGTTTAATATATGCCTTTGGAAAGTATATGATCAACACCTAGGTATGATATATACTTTTGGAAAGTATATGATCGATACCGACTCCCAATGATAAAATCCCAAAGGAAACAATTTTAAAGAGATCTAGAACTTCGGGTTTAATCTCGGTCTTCAAGTATGCAGGATGAATATGTATTGGGAATGCTTGAGGATGATGTGATCATAAACGATTGTATAACCATGACGCTTCCATTCCGAGGGAGTGATGAAATAGGTCTGGATTTTAGTGACTCCTCTCATAGAGAAGTGATCTTATCTTAGTCCAAATGTTAGACCTTGGTCTGAATATGATTCAGATGAAGGATCTGGGGGAATCCTCAAGTGCATCACAGAAGTGTGAGGATCACATCGAATGCGATTGGGAGTGACTAGTCGTACTAGTTGTTTGATGCAGCAGAATTTAAAATTTTATAATGTGATGAAACTACATGATCCAAGAACATTCTTGTATCGTTTCATCTAAACTACAAATAGGTATAAGGTTTACCTTTTGAAGCGTGGTTGAGATCGAGTCTTTGAACCAAGAAATCTCCTGTCTCAGGTCCAATCTAACGGAGGAGACACTTGTGAGCACATTAATGAGACACGTCCTTCTCGCAATCCACATTGATGATCCAAGCGGCGAATCTCCTGATCTCGCATACGAGATCCGACATCTTCTTCACGAGCGAGATGCACCGAAGTGGACGAAGATCCACGAGTAGATGATCCGGCAGCATAACGACGATGCTGCGACGATGGAGACTCTCACAATGGATCCATGGTAGACGACCATTATGAGAGAGAGAGAGAGAAGTTTGGTGTGTGGAGAAATAGAGAGAGGGAGAGATAGAGCATTCGTAATCATGTATTTCGAAGAGCAAGGGGTGCCTCTTCTTATATAGGGTTTTGGGAGTCCATGGATCCCAATCCACAGACATCACGCAATCAATGGGTGAGATTGATTTGTGTTTCTTTCAATGGTCATGATCTTTGTTGTGAAAGCACAACAATAATTAATTTAATTTAAATTAATACATATCGATAAATCAATATATTTAAATTCAAATCAAATAAATTAATTATCCTTGGAGATAATGTGAAGATAAACCATATACCCAAAAAAGGGGGGACGGCTACCAATCATCTCATGAGATCTCATTACTTCATGAGATCTCATTATCTCATGATATCTCCAAGATTTATAACAACATTGTTGTAAATTATTTGACAAAAAATAATTCATAATTATCTTGTGAAATATTGCAATCATGCCATCGGAAAATTTTGAATCACATTCACATCCCAAAACAAATGTATATTTTTTAATAAATTATCCAATGTGAATCCAATTCATATCAATAATTAATCAACAAATATAAATCACAAATAGCTCTCTCTTATATATTATAAATTACATTTATAATATATCTGATTAATATGGATAGTTCTATCCACATTATTCGTATACATGATAATTAAATCACATTTAATCATCTTGAATCTCTATTCTCATGTGCCCAAATAATATGAATCATTCACATTATTCACATCTTTGATAATTAAATCACATTTAATTATCTTAGATAACTCTCCTTATAATATGAATCAAATTCATATTAAACATGATAATTAAATCACATTTAATTACCAATTTTCTCAATACTCGGATACATATATCAACAATGAATTATCCATTCATTCTTTCAAGGATAATGTGCTTTCTCCGCGGATATTTGGAGATAAGGACAGGGCGATTGTATTGTTCCGGTATAGTGACTTGGATATTGAGATCACATCTCAACTCCAGATCTTGCGGACCTCCCATAGATGTTTGATTAAATCAAAGCTGTAGATCTAATATTCTCATTGCATCTGAATCACATTCATATCAATGTCCTACATTTGGACTAAGATTAGATCACTTCTCTATGAGAGGAGTTACTAAAATCCATAACTGTTTCATCCCTTCCTCGGAATGGAAGCGCCATTGTTATACAATTGTTTATGATCACATCACCCTCAGGTATGCCCAATACCAGTACATCTTGCATATTGTAAGACCCAGATTAAACCTGAAGTTTTAAATCTCTTTTGGACTGTCTCATTCAGAGTTTTCTCATTCGATCATTGAGAGTTGGGATCGATCATATACTTTCTAAAAGCATATATCATACCCAGGTGTTGACCATATACTTTCCAAAAGTATATATCAAACCCAGAAATTCAGTAAAGCTTCCAAAGCGAGACGACCGTGTACAAAATTTGATTCTTCCCAATATTTCTTGAGTGAGCTCATGTCTTCCGGTTCAGTAATGAACCTGTATCATCCTTTTGAGAGATCGTATTACTCATATGCCCTTGCATGCACACCAGCGCGCTGGTGTATAGACCTTGGTTAGGTCATCAACCTATTGGTCTGCCAAATGTACATACTCAGACATATAGTAACACATCTGTCTCCGGTCAGAGGACGTGTGTCTATCTCGTGACAACATACAACATAGGACTTTGGTTATCTCGATCTCGTTAAGTCAACTCTTTGACCTAACTTATCTAACACCTCCGAATATCTATTCCTATGTAGAGGACCTGCATCAAGAGATCGGTTAGATATCATCCTTTAGAGAAAGGAATACCATCTCCTACTCAGGCTAGAGATCATCTCTTAACAATCATTTAACGGTACTTGATGAGTCCTCAATTTAACTTATTAGATATTCATCCAAGCACCAACCTCTATGATTCAATAATTGAATCAACAGCTATATGATCATTAAGATGTCTATGATACATAAACCTAATTGTACTAATGGACCTATTATGCAAATTAATCATTCTTCATTTCAGATCAGGAAATGATATTCGCAATAATATTTTTTTGCATAATGGCTCATCGTGGACTCGCATGTCCAACAATCTCCCATTAGCCCAAAGAGTCATTAATGTGCTAATCATTTAAACCCACGCTCATGTGACAATCATAGGATATTTTGAAAGATATCTAGGTAAGCTGATCAGCCACTTTGTTCCCAAGAGACTATGCCAAGTCCTTTTACGACACTTGCATATCCCCTAGTAACAATGCTCGCATCCAATGCAAATGTTGCATCTTATGTAACCTATACTCAATATTGTTAGTTATAGTGTCTTTGACACTACAACTAAATAATTATTATAACCAATATTTCCATAATCCTTATAAGAATCCCCTTATTCCTGAAGATCTTTATCTCCTAAGGTATCTGCAGTTAAGACATATTAGATCTCTATCTATAAAGTCTTAAGTTCTTGATGACAAGACTTGGAGATCACTATCAGGAAAGTCTTGTCATCTTTGAAGATTTTGTTATTACTGCAATTAAGTGTTTTATCTCCATAGCAGGATTAGCAATAGTTTACTAATCCCACTACATGGTAGACATCTGACTTTTATGCACATATAGCGTACACTCGACTTCTCGCAACTGATGCACAAGGGCAAGCAGTTCTAGCATTCACTTCCTCAACTCCTTGAGGTGTTGTCCCTTTAGATAGGTCAGTACTATATCTTAAGGAAAGGAAGCCTTTCTTGGAATTTTTCCAGAAAATGGAAATGTCCAAGGCATACCACTAATGTAACGGTCCCAATACCCTCTTCCCTTTGCTTTTGAACACCTTCAGAACAAAGATCTAAGAGGTATTCTTGAGATAAGGTATGGAATAACTAGATTATAAAACACCTATTATTATCCTTATATCATTCCAAATGATCAGGATATTATCTACATTAGCATAATGAACACAATGGTACTCCCACTAACCTTCACATGGTTTACCAATATTCTATCTGAAATCATAACATTTATAATTTCATCAAATCTTGTGTTCCAACTACAAGAAGCTTACTTGAGTCCCTAGATGGAGTTATTAAGCTCGCACATTTTGCTTTCCTCATCCATGAAGCCATGGGGCTACTTCATATGAATATCCTTAGAGAGATATTCATAGAGAAATGCAACCTTGATTTCCATCATGAAGATGTAAAAATGAAGTTGTGTAGCTATAGTTAGCAATATTCTTATGGATTTAAGCATGGTCACTGTAGAGCAAGTCTCATCGCAAATGATGTCTTCTCTTTAGTATGTATCTTGATGACACAAACTGTGCTTTGAAGGTCTCTGCCCTCTCATTAGGTTCCCCCTATCTCTTGAAGATCCATTTACACCTTAACGGGTCTTACCCATATAGGTGATCCTTGAGGGTCCATATACAACATTTGTATATGAAGTCTACTTTAGACTTTTATTGCTAACATCCATCTTTCCATGCCATGATCTTTATAAGCTCCATCACATGAAGTCAGATCATTGTCGGACTTAACTAACACATGGAACACATCCTCAAACTCATTTGAAGAGGAGTTAGTGTTTCATGTTTAATTGTTCTTTAGTTTCTGATTTTAGGAGCCTCATTATCTTCTAAAGATTAAATAGATCCTTCACTCCATTTTCATCTTGATTCTTAAGAAACTCGTCCTTTAAGAATCACATTTTCAAAGATGAGATCTTTCAAGTATTTTAAGGCCGTAAAGTAGGTATACAATACCATACTTTATTTTCCTAACGAAGCAGCACTCTCCGGTGCTAGATTCCATCTTACTTGCATAAAACCTTATTAAGGATATATATTGTAGTCTCTACTACATATATACTTGGAAACTAAGAGGTAATTATGCTAATATTCATCATTGACCAAATCATGTCGCACATTATCAAATTTTTTCTCCCTACAACTCTATTGAGTTTAGGTGTATGAGGATAAGTGAGATAAGTCATATCTCTATAAGGTATTCCTTGAATTCATCTAATAGGTATTGACTATAGTAGATTAGATCAAATTCATTTTCATCTTCCTTCAAACTTTGGTTCTAAACCAAAATTGTGAAATCTTTGAACATTTCAAAGGTTTCTACGATGAAGGGAAGAAATCTCATATCACAAATAATAATTAATAGATATCACATATCCATAATATTTATTCTGATATAGATAATCCATATACATCAATATATATATGAGATCTTGAATACCTCGGCATCTAACACCATTACTAGAGAAGGTTGTATTGGACATTTTACTTCGAATACAATATTCATAAGTATGTAAGTTTTGAAATTTTAGACATTCTAAAGTTTCATCTCTTACTAGTCTATGGATCTCAACAATAGACATATGTCCTAGGCTAGATGTCAGATCATTGTTGAATGATCTTCATCCCCCTATTGATCTTTTGAGGTTTAATTTTTTAGTATTATAAATATTAACGAACCATTCATTAATTTTTCTAATTTAGTAGAGTCCACTAGATGTTAGAATACTATCTTAAATATATCCATCATAACTCTCTACGATAGGTTTATTCCAGAATTCATGTTTATTTCCAACACTCAGAAATAAAGTATGAGTGTATTCTAATATCTAGGTCTTAGAGATATTCTCTAAGACTAAGGACTCTCCTACTGAAATTAAGAAGTCTATCAATCCAATGGAGATTGTTGCAACAATTACATCAATATCCATGTGGATGAATATTAAACCTTAAGATCAAAATTATAGTCTTCTAATACATATGCAACCAATTGGAAGTGTTATGAGAAAATTGAGATACGATTATTTGATTTTTAATCTTATCAAATAAGAAAGTCAATTTCAATGATTATATGTAGATGTAGATTATTCCTATGTACTATCCGGATCCATCTCCAAGGATCCTAGATAGACTAGATAGTCATACTATCAATACATCAGCTTATTGCAGTACTGGCATTCATCCAACTCTTTAGATGTCATATGGAAGTTAAAAGAAGTATAGTCAACTCCTTGACTTTCCTTCTAACTTCAACCCCTTGACTTTCCTTCTAAGTTGGGTCAGACCCATGCTTCCACTGTGCTTTCTTCATCTATAAACAACCATTGTTTAAGACAAAGGGATCTCTTATGTTGAACTCAAAAGAATTCAATGTAAGAGTATTTCAACATTTACATGTGCTTCATTCAATTCATACAATATGAATATTATGAAGCTTCATGAATGACTAGAGTAGAATGATAATACTCATCGTATCTACATACATATTAACACTTAAAAATTCATTGGTTCAGGTAGGTAATCAAACATTGTGAATGCAACATCTTTTATAGAGCTACCATTTTGCATGATGCAGTAAACGATGTCATTCATGATTAAATGTTGAGAGCACATATGCATGCCAAAACATCTTCTTAGATTTTATAAGGATTATTTGACAATTACGATCATCATCGATATGTCACTTCCAAAGTACATTCGATGAGAGATCAGGACTATAGAGACATACAAACTCTAGGGTCATAGTCCTTTTGTCTATTTAATTATCATTCCTCATTATTATGAGGAAACGTGCACATTGCAACCACATATATTATGTATCCAATTGCAAGTACAATATCTTGATCATGGATCCAATCCATGATATTATACTGATTATTAAGTATAGTATTGAGTGGGTTTAATGAAGAATTATATGAAATAAGAAATTCGCATAAGTGTATATATTTTATGTATACATATTTTACTTCGACTCAGGAGTTTTTATATCAAAGTTGTATTGCCTTGTCAACAATGAAAGTTCATTCCCTTAATCACTTTCAATGTAAGAGATATAGTTACCATTATATCTCAAGCAATATCTTGGATCTCCTTCCTTATATTTGTCACATCCCAATAATATGAGAACTTGTGACTCCGATAAAAAGAAGCGGGAACATATTCCGCCTTTCAAGTCCAACTTGCATTTCTCAATTCGGTCTTTAACACCCAGGCCCACCACCCCTAAGGTGATGTTGACCCTTCATTAATTGAACCAGTCGTCAACAGGAATACAACTCGCTGTATGTAATCCAATATCGCTCCAATAATATGAGGACCTGATATTGGGGTCACTACGCATACGTACTTACTCTTTCGAGAAGAAAAGAGCCCGATCCAAATGGCTTGTATGCAGGAGCTGTCACTTCAGACAGGCGTCTTCAACATACAATCTCTGGCGACGGAACCCTTTGCCTTGACGGGAGACTATGGATGTCACTTATGTGATCCTCCATATCATGTTCAAATTTAATTAATTATTATGAATTATATTCATTATGATTAATTATTCCAAGGGAATTAAAACTCTATTCATAATAGAGTGTTTTAATTGGATATAATTAATTTAATCTCATTAAATCAATTATCAATCCAATTCAATCAACAAACTTGATTGTTACTTGAAAGATTGGTATTATCTCAAAGTACGTATTATTCAAAGTTTAATAATTAGAAAATACACCATGATCTCTCAAACATTATCTTTCCCTACCCATTGTCATGGCCAATACCGACGGGAGTGGGATAGACCGCACACGGTGCAACCTACTACCCCAACGCTCCCTGAGTAGATATCATATCCGCCTCGAGAAAAAATAATACCAAGTCAACCACTTTGTACTTGAGATGATCATCGGTTTTTCGACCAAAATTATACCATATAGTAATAATCAAAACTATTTTGATTATAAGAAAATTTGCTAAACAAATTCCCAAACCTATTTAAGTAACATGTTTGATGAAAGTGTATCAAGTAACCAATTGGTGATCTAGATAATATCTAATCATTTATTGGTTGAGGCAAAGTCATTTAAAGAAAAAAATTATCATCAAATATTTCCTAAATATTATCCATAATTATTCTAGAAAATTAACCATTAATTTCACAATATTCTTAAACGACAATCACAAGGTTCATGGTTGAGTATGTAATTATCAACAGTGACCTCTACTCACTAAAATTAACATATCTCATTCATTTTAAATTTAAATTAAGCAAAATAAATTTATAGAGTTTGATAATTTTATTTAAAACAGAAAACATGTGATTAGCACATATTTTCAGGCATTTCAAAATAGTAATTAACTCCTTAATAACATTATGATCTGTTACCCCTGAAATAGTGGATATGTGGTTATTAAAATGTCATATCTTGAGTTATTGGATTCTAAATCACGCAAACTCAAATCCCTCGGTTTCCTTATTTAAGAAAAACAACATCGAAGAGATATTTTTGTGTTTAAACATCTTAAATAGGGACGAAATTTATCACAAAACAGGGTTGCGAAAATTGAAATGCGAAAAACATTTTCACAAACCCTAACGAGCTCAAATCTTCATAGGTTCATGGATCATATCCAAAACCTTCAACCTGCCTCTGATACCACTTGTAGGATACGGGAAATCCTCAATCTCATCATGGAAGCATGAGGATCGCATCGAATGCGATCGGGAGCGACTGGTCGCACTAGTTGTTTGATACAGCAGAATTTAAAAATTATAATGATGAAACCACATGATCTAAGAACACTTATTAAATCATTTCATCTAAACCACAAATAGGTATAGGATTTACCTCTTGAAGCGTGGTTGTGATCGAGTCTCTAAACCAAGAGACCTCCCATCTCAAGTCCGATCCAACGGAGGAGACGCTTGAGAGCGCGTTGATGAGACATGTCCTTCTCACAATCCATGTTGATGATTCAAGTGGTGAATCTCCTGATCTATTCACACGAGATCCTACGTATTCTTTACGAGCGAGGCGCACCGAAGGAGACGGAGATCCACGAATAGATGATCTGACAGCATAACGACGATCTTGCGATGATGGAGACTCTCACAATGGCTCCATGTTGGACGACCATTATAAGAGAGAGAGGTTTAGCGTATGGATAAATAGAGAGAGATCATTTGTAATCGTGTATTTCGAAGAGCAAGGGGTGCCTCTTCTAATATAGGGTTTTGGGAGTCCATGGATCCCAATCCATAGACATCATACAATCAATGGGTGAGATTGATTTGTGTTTCTTTCAATGACCATGATCTTTGTTGTGAAAACACAACAATAATTAATTTAATTTAAATAAATATATATCGATCAATCAATAGAGTTAAATTCAAATCAAATCAATTAATTATCCTTGGAGATAATACGGAGATAAACCATATCCCTTAAAAAGGGGGGGCGACTACCAATCATCTCATGAGATCTCATTATCTCGTGAAATCTCATTATCTCATGATATCTCCAAGATTTACAACAACAATTACTGTAAATTATTTCACAAAAAAATCATAATTATCTTGTGAAATATGCAATCATGCCATTGGAAATTGTGAGATCACATTCACATCGCAAAACAAATGTAAAAATATTTTCAATTAATTATCCAATGTAAATCCAATTTACATCAATAATTAATCAATCACAAATAGCTCTCTCTTATATATTATAAATCACATTTATAATATATATGAATAATATGGATAGTGCTATCTACATTATTCATGTCCATGATAATTAAATCACATTTAATCATCTTGGATCTTTATTCTCACGTGTCCAAATAATATGAATCGCATTCACATTATTCACATCTTTGATAATTAAATCACATTTAATTATTTAGATAACTCTCCTTATAATATGAATCAAATTCATATTATTCATGATAATTAAATCACATTTAATTATCAATTTTCTCAATGCTCGGATACATATATCAACAATGAAATTATCCATAAACTCTTTCAAGGATAATGCGCTTTCTCTACGGATACTTGGAGATAAGGACATGACGATTGTATTGTTCCATGTATAGTGACTTGGATATTGAGATCATCTCAAATCCATATCTTGGGCGGATCTCCCATAGATGTTTGATTAAATTAAAGTCGTAGATCTAATCTTCTCATTTCATATGAATCACATTCAGATCATGTCCAACATTTGGGACTAAGATTAGATCACTTATCTATGAGAGGAGTCAATAAATTCCAGATTTGTTTCAACATCCCTCGAATGGAAGCGTCATAGTTATACAATCATTCATGATCACATCACCCGCAGGTATTCCCAGTACATGTACATCTTGCATATTAGAAGATCCAAATTAAACCCGAAGTTTTAGATCTCTTTTGGACTGTATCCTTCAGAGTTTTATAATTAAGTTTTCTCATTGAGTTGGTATCGATCATATACTTTTCAAAAGCATATATGATACCCCAAGTGTTGACCATATACTTTCCAAAAGTATATATCAAACCTACAAATTCAATCAAGCTTCCAAAGCGAGATGATCGTGCACGGAATTTGATTCTTCCGAATATCTCATGAGTGAGCTCATGTCTTCTAGTTCAGTTATGAACATGATGCTCCCTTTGAGAGATCGTATTACTCATATGCCCTTGCATGCACCAGCGTGCTGGTGTATAGACCTTGGTTAGGACGTCAACCTATTGGTCTGCCAAATGTACATACTCAGCCATATAGTAACACATCTGTCTCCGGTCAGAGGATGTGTGCCTGTATCGTGACAACATATGACATAGGACTTTGGTTATCTCGATCTCGTTAAGTCAACTCTTTGACCTAACTTATCTAACACCTCCGCATCTCTATTCTTATGCACAAGACCTGCATTAAGAGGTCGGTTAGATATCATCCATTAGAGAAAGGATTGTCATCTCCTACTCAGGCTTGGATCATCTCTTAACAATCATTCGACGGTGCTTGATGAGTCCTCAATCTAACTCATTAGATATTCATCCAAGCAGCAGCCTCTATGATTCAATAATTGAATCAATGGCTATATGATCATTAAGATGGTCATGGTACATAAACCTAATTGTATTAAAGGAACTATTATGCAAATCAATCTTTCTTCATTTCTAATCAGGGAATGATATTCGCAATAACATTTATTGCATAATGGCTCGCCGTGGGCTCGCATGTCCAACATCAGATACAATGAGAAGATTAGATCTATGGCTTTGATTTAATCAAACATGTATTTGAGATATGATCTCAATATCCAAGTAACTATATGTAGAAAAATACAATCAAGCGTATTATCCTTAAAAGAGTTCATGGATAATTTCATTGTTGATATAAGTATTCAAGCATCGAGAAAATTGATAATTAAATGTGATTTAATTATCATGAATAATATGAATTAATTCATATTATAAGAAGAGTTATCTAAGATAATTAAATGTGATTTAATTATCAATGATGTGAATAATGTGAATGTGATTCATGTTATTTGGGCGCATGAGAAAAGAGATCGAAGATGATTAAATGTGTTTTAATTATCATGGACATGAATAATGTAGATAGCACTCTCCATATTATTCATATATATTATAAATGTAATTTACAATATATAAGAGAGAGATATTTGTGATATATATTTGTTTATTAATTATTGATGTGAATTGCATTCACATTGGATAATTAATTGAAATATAATTTACATTTTATTTTTGGGATGTGAATGTGATTTACATTTTTTCCAATGGCATGATCGCAAATTTCACAAGATAATTATGAATTATTTTTGTGAAATAATTTACAACAATTATTGTTATATATCTTGGAGATATAATGAGATAATGAGATCTCATGAGATAATGAGATCTCATGAGATGATTGGTGGTCGTCTCCCTTTTTAGGGGATGTGGTTAGTCTCCTCATTATCTCCAAGACTAGTCAATTTATTTGATTTGAAATTAACTTATATTCATTTATCAATATATTAAATTAAATTAATTGTTGTTACGTTTTTACAACATGATCATAGCCACTGAAAGAAACACAAATCAATCTTACCCACTGATTGTGTCATGTCCATCGATTGGGATCCATGGACTCCCAACACCCTATATAAGAAGAGACACCCCTGCTCTTCGAGGAGCACGATCAACCCATAAGCTCTCTCTCTACAAGCCAAAGGTCTTTCCCTTTTCTCATTATAGCTGTCCACCATGGATTCCTAGAGAGAGTCGTCATCACCGCAACATCGTTGTTATGTTGCCGGATCTTCTCCTCATGGATCTACATCTCCTTCGATGTGCCTCTCCCATGAAGAAAATATTGGATCTCGTATGGCGAGATCAGGAGATCCGCTGCTTAGATCATCAACATGGATTACGAGGAGCGTACGTCTCATCAACGCACTCGCAAGTGTCTCCTCCGTTGGATCGGACTTGAGGCTGGAGGTCTATTCATTTAGAAACTCGATCGCAACCATGCTTCAAGAGGTAACCCTAGTACCTATTTGTGATTTAGATGAAACAATCTAAGAAGTGTTCCTTGGATCATGTGGTTTCTGTTGGATATGCGAGCCCACGGCGAGCCATTATGCAATAAATGTTATTGCAAATATTCATTCCCTGATCTGAAATGAAGAATAAATAATTTGCATAATAGTCCCTTAGTACAATTAGGGATATGTACCATGGCCATCTTAATAATCATACAGCTATTGATTCAATATTGAATCATAGAGGCTGGTGCTTGGATGAATATCTAAAGGTTTAGATTGAGGACTCATCAAGCATCGCCAAATGATTGTAAAGAGATGATCTCCAGCCTGAGTAGGAGATGGAAATCCTTTCTCAATTAGGTTGATATCTGACGGATCTCTTGATGCAGGTCCTCTGCATAGGAATAGAGATTCGGAGGTGTCAGATTAGTTAGGTCAAAGAGTTGACTTAACGAGATCGAGATAACCAAAGTCCTATATCGTATTTGTCACGATACAGGCATGCATCCTCTGACCGGAGACAGATGTGTTACTATATGTCTGACTATGTACATTTGGCAAACCAATAGGTTGATGACCTAACCAAGGTTTATACACTGGCGCACTGGTGTGCATATAAGGGCATATGGGTAATACAATCTCTCAAAGAGATCATACTGGTTCATTACTAAATCGGAAGACATGAGCCCACTCATGAGATATTGGGAAGAATCAAATTCCATGCACGGTCATCTCGCTTTGGAAGCTTGACTGAGTTTGTAGGTTTATATATACTTTTGGAAAGTATATGATCAAGACCTAGGTATGATATATGCTTTTGGAAAGTATATAATCTATACCAACTCCCAATGATCGAATGAGAAAACTTATTGATAAAAACCCTGAAGTAGACAGTGTAAAGTTGATCTAATACTTTGGTTTTATTCTGAGTCTTCCAGTATGCAGGATGTACAGCTATTGGGAATACCTGAGGGTGATGTGATCATAAACGATTGTATAACCATGACACTTCCATTTCTAGGGAGTGATGAAACGAGTCTAGGTTTTAGTGACTCCTCTCAGTAGAGAAGTAATCTGATCTTGGTCCAAAATGTTGGACAATGATCTGAATGTGATTCAGATGCAATGAGAAGATTAGATTTGCGGTCTTGATTTAATCAAGCATCTACGGGAGGCCCACGATCTGGATTTGAGATATGATCTCAATATCCAAGTCACTATACGCGGAACAATACAATCACCATGTCCTTATCTCCAAGTATTCGCGGAGAAAGCACATTATCCTTTAAAGGGTTCAAGATAATTTCATTGGTGATAATATGTATCCAAGCATTGAGAAAATGGATAATTAAATGTGATTTAATTATTATAAATAATATGAATTTGATTCATATTATAAAGAGATTTATTAGCGAGAATATGAATGAATGCAAATGAAGCTACTGTAATTTTTTGAATTTTCTGACTCAATATGATTTTTCCATGAATTAAAAATGCAACTAGGTGGTTTTGAGAAAATTAATTTTAATAAATAAAAATCTAATTATTTTCAAGAAATAAAATTATCCTAGATTTATCTAATGGTAATCCATCAAGGAAAAATTCTAAACCTTGAAAATATTGAGTTTTCAATCTATTAAAAGTTAATTACTCTAATCACCTAATTATTTATTCTGTCCTCAATATGCGTGCAAATATGATGGAATTTGGGAACAATGGTAGAACAATTTAAACTCTAAATAGTATGACTTTTTTAGTATTTTTGGAGCAATATTTAATTTAATATTAATTAGACATCACGCAGTGGTTAAAATTAGCTATTTTTCACAACAAAAATGATATTAAATAAAACACAAATCCTAAAAATATATTCATTGTACACAATTATAGAGAGAGATGTGTTCTACATTGTAATTTCAAAATGATAAAATGATTATGAATGTGAGTTCAAATTAACATGCAAACACATGGTTCTATATGCAAATACTGAAAACAAAATTGCTAAAAAGAAAATGTTGACAAGGACTTTTATGCAATTACCTATACTCGAGGGGATCTGAATGAAAATTTCACATGCGAATGTGCGAGGCATGGAGGCTTTGGGGCAACGGGTCCTTCGAGGGATATGTAGAGACTGGGGGGGGGGTGCGTGCAATGTGTCCTTCACGTATTGCCCACGTGCCTTTGCTTCCCTTGGGTCGCTCTGCGAATTGTGGGATGCCGGAGGCCTTAACGCAATTTCCCCCATCCTTCATGTGTAGATCACGTGAGGCAGGGATGAAAATAAGGGGGTGTGCGATGTAGGACTGGCGAGGAGGTACAGGGCTGGTGGCGTAGGCGGTGTGTGGCCGACATCCTCCTGTACTAGGAACTGGAGGTCTCCACCTCCGTCGACACATGACGAGAGGTGGAACAAACGAGGGGTGATGAATTCCTGATTCTCACTCTTTATTCTTTTATTTTAGCTATTTATCTTAGCAAAGCAGCATGTAAATATTTGTAAATAACAACATAGCATTCTGCATGCATTTGTTAATATTGCATAATTAGCATGTTTTTGTTTAAAAATAATAGAATAAAGGAGAAAAAAAGAAGGAGGTATTTAGAATAAATATAGCATGACCCGAACCCCTAGAGAATGTTAAGCCTTGACCTGATCGTCAAATAAAATAAGTAGAGAGATAGGGTCTACTTTGTGTTGTATATACTACCTATATTTGTATATAATTATTCTTGACAAAATAAAACTAAATCATTATTTTTACTCCCTTGTATATATCTTTAGAAATAATAATAATAACAAAACAAGAATCAGAAAAATAAATAAAAATAAAACAAAAACCCCTTTTCATTGTACAAAACACACGTATATACATCATACCCTCTATTTATTATATAGCATTAAATAATTCATAAAAATAAAACAAAATTTATTTCGTAATCCTAAAATTATGTTGAAAATAAATATAATATAATATAATATTAGGGTATTTGTGTAAAAATAACAAAAATAAAAATAATTGTACATAATACATAGGTATATTATACCTTTATATAATATTATATATTGTATATATATTAATTTATTTTTCATAAAAATAATTAAAAACCACAGAAAAATTCTTTGAAAAATAATAAACATTTTCATTTTATTCATTTTTTAATTTAAATTCATTTATTATTTTTAATATAATTTTCTTTATTTTCTTCTCTATTTTGTCCTATAATCTATTTTGTCCTTATCCTCGGTGACCTTTGATTGGTCCATCTCGGTTTTTTAACCGAGGTCAATTGGCCCCCCAGTCTCCCTTTTTGCCAAAATCGGGTTTCATCCACTTTTCTCCAAATTTTTCCGACCTGATCCGATCGCCATTTCACCCAAACTTCTGCTCTGAATCGAGAGTGTGGATCCCTAATCCATGCCCAATCTTTTCATCCCCGATCCGTGCCTCGGTTCGCGGCCCGTGCCTCCTTCTTGTCGGACCTGCAAGCCTATATATCTTGTGCCTCCCTCCACCTTTTCCTTCACCTGGCTACACCACCACCTCCTGCATACCTGCTCCTCCTTTTCCAGAGTGACAGTGTGAGAGGGTGAGGGCGAGGGATCCCTTTTAGAGCGTGGAGCCCCAGGTCCAGCGAGGTTCTTTCTCAACTCCTCCGCAAGGAGCCCATCCTCTAGTTGCACAGGCTATCGAGGCTACTACTCCCCGTGGACGATGTCCACATCCCCAGACGTTCTTCCTCCATCCTTAAGTACTCATTATACCCTCCATTTTCCATTCGATTCAATCATTCTTCCACCGAACAGAGTAGCTCTGGTCATCCTTCATTTTCCACATCTCCACCGCACTCATACACCCACATACCTCATCCCGACTTCTCCCACTTGTACGTTTCCTTCACATCCTCCCACGTGACTCCAGCCATTGGGTTGGAGCATCCTAGAAGGTCTAATCCCTCGCATCACTGGACACTTGCTCCGTTCACTCTCCACCTCATGTCCCGATATTTGAAGCTCCCTATCCATCTTCGGAGCCACTCCTCCGAGCATACCTCCTCTCTTGCAGGGTAGGCGTGCGAACATATCTCATATGGAGGTCTTGAGTAGTCCCAAGAAGCTCCAGGAATGCCATGACTCCCCAGGACCCTATCCTTAGTCTTGGGCTCTTCTGAGCCATCTAGCAGCTACGGAGCACCTTCATCGATCCTTCCCACATTCCAGCAGCTCGTGAGGATGTTGGACCTGCACGGAATCGTCAATTGAAACTTGCCTCCGGCGAGTTATTACCCTTTCGTCCATGCCTCTTATTCATCGTCGGAGTAGACCCCTCTCCAGTTCTAATCATGGTCGTTCACCATTGGGAGGCTCCTAATTGTCAGATCAATCTAAGGATCTCATCTCCGGCATCCATCGTCGAAGGGGCATCTGTGCATCTCTGCCATCCATCCATAAGTGGAGCGCCATCGACCGTTGGTTCGTGCCTAATAAGGGGTATATTATTCTTAGGACCCTCTCTATTTTAGTTTTCTAGATAGTCCTGTAAATATTTGTCATAGTTATAGTCTGGAAATTTTGCAAGTGGACCCTTGTGACTTTTAGTATTATCACTTTAGTCCGGTTTGTGTGAACTCATGTACTGTCTCACGTGTGTATCTAGTGTATTTGCATGTTATGTCCTGGGTTTCACTTATGTTACATTTTGAATGAATAATTTCTAATATTTGCACTTATACCCATGTGCATGGTTTAATAAGCTTGTGTGTTTATTCAATGGGCTTTTTGCATCTTCGGCCCTAAGTTTATCATCTGTGTTACTTGTTGGCCTACGGACTTTATTTTAATTATAACAAGGTCCTTGCAATATGTGTTTCTTGTTTTTAATTAAATAATTACCAAATTAAGTTCAAAAATTATATAAATATTAGTGCTAGCTCATGCTAACACGTAATATTTATTGTGATTTTTTAGGGTCAATTTAGTTGTGTATTTTATTTTCTAAAAATCAAATACCACCAAAAAGTTCACTATTTTTCTTAGAAAATACATAAAAATTTGAAAAACAATTTAAAAATTCTTAAAAAAATTGGTAAGCGTGTGTTTTTGTTTGTTTTATCTTCTATATCATTTTGCTTGAAAACCACTTATAAAAACATTAAAAATTACAAAAAAACTCAAAATTTATAAAAATAATAAAAATTCTAGAAAAATAAAAAAATACAATTTCAATTCCTATTTGTTCCTTTTTATATCTAGTTTATCATAAAATTGCTCCCCATGATTTTAGATATTTAGTTAATTTTAATTTGCAATTTAATCTTGTTTATGCACTATTTGTATTTTTAGCTTTTGTATGATTTTTATAAAATCACAAAAAGATCAGAAACCCTAAAAAATTACCAAAAATACTTAAACTTTTGAAAACCCCAAAAATATTTTATTCTTGATTTTTGAGCATTTTAGTTCTGAATAAAAATTAAAAGGGTTTGCTTGTGCGCATAGTTTCCTTATTTGCTTGTTTCTCTCCCTTAATTAAAACCCAAAAAATTGCAATATTAAAACCGATAAAAATATGCATTTTATTTTCTGAATTCTGATTACTTCAAAGGATTTCTCGTGCTCCTTGTGTTCAACCATGGTCGATATACCTGGTTAAAATAAATAACAGAGTCCGCTTACATTGTTTTGAGTGATTTATCTTTTGGTCGTATGGTTCTCTCTTCTTCTTGTTGATCCTGATTTGTCGATTGGGGTCGCAACAACCTTGATTCACATTGATACTTAATCAGGCATGTTGCTCATCAAGGGGCGAATGACATTGGCTCGCGGGTGGCTGCATGAGCGTGGAGGAAGTGTGTTGGCTTCTCGTTGAAGACGTGTTGTTGCTCTACAGATGGCGGCGTGCGTCCAAGGTGAAGGCAAAGAAAGTCCCAGTTGCGGGCGCGCATGGGGATGGAAGCTGCTACGTGTGGTCCGGACGGGATACCAGAGAGCTGCGGCACAATGATAATATAGCTAACGGACGAAGGATGCGCTCGGTGAAGATGGCGAAGCCTCACGCACCTCTGAGCGAGGCAATGAAGTGGCGTGGACGCTAATGTTGACATTGGATGGGAGGATGGATTCGCGGAGAAGGTAAGGGCATGAAGTTGTGGTGGAGCACGGATGATGGAGGAGTATGTGTGGAGGTGGTGCATGGAAACTGGGGATTTAAGATAAAACAGAGGAAATGTGTTGGGTATACGCCTGGGATAAATAGGAGGACAGAGGAAGGAAGAAGGAGAAGAAGATACCTAAAGTCTCGTCGAGGTTGGAGCTGTAATATGCAGCTCTAGTCGTGGTCTCAAATCGTGCGATGAATCACGATAAAGCTAGGACGAGGTCAGATGAGACCTCTGCAACGAAGCACTAAGCCTTGGATCTTGCCTGAGAAGTTGAATTCCCTTTTTGTCATCGTCGAGGTTGTGTCACCGCTGTCACCAGGTTGTAAACAAAGCTAGAGGCTCCCTCTCCCGTGATGGTGGATGGTTTTCTAAGGAATAACGATTGTACTTAAATAAGAGAGGGGGTGAGTCATAGAGGCCTTACAGATATATCAAGGTTGACAGGTGAGGTTGCGCGGTCGCGGGTGTTTCTTGAGATGAGGATGAGGTTAAGGGCAGTTGACGGTTGCAAGAAAGGCTTAAAGGCAAACGCGGAGGCGGAGGTTGCGTGGATGATGTGTGAGGTTGGTAGCGGGGAGGATGGAGGTTGGCGTCACGTGATGGGCATGTGTGCAGGAGGCACGTGCGAGGAATTTTTTTAATGAAATAAAAAGGAGGTTAAAAATGAGTGATACGTGACGTCTCCAAAAGCGGCCACGTGTCGACTCCAGAAAAATTAAGATATAAAAATAAAAGAAAAAATCTAGAAGAATTACCAAACGACCTCGTATCGAAAAGTTTTCTTCACAAAAGTTGCTCATTTCGATGAGATCTATATCTTTCATAAAGGGTTTAATAGCAAAAGAGATCATTTGTGTAAAACGATATTTTTGGGGTACTCTATGTACATAGAATACCTTGATTTTTTTTGTTTTGTAATTTTTTAGTGATTTTTAATTAAGAGAAAAACGATAAAAATTATGACAAAATAAGAGATAAATATTTACACATTAATATTTTTTTTTGAATTTATATTAAATAATAAAATAGGGAAATAAAATAAAGTTGAAAAACTGAGATATTTGTACAGACTCTCAAGGGACACTAGAACTCCATCAGTTTATTTGATTTTAGTCTTATTTTTAATTTGGATTTTTGTGGATTGTATTAAAACTCTCATCAGAGAATATAGATGAAAAATAAATAAGAGAAAAAGAGTTAATTATGTACATAAATCAAGAGGACAAAATTGTTAAAACACAAAATGCGCAAAAGAGGCCCAAAACTTAACTTTCACATATGAGCTCCAATTTTTATGAAATTAGTCTTGTTTTGAATGTTTTTGAATATGTATTATTTTAAAAGTGAGTAGACCTAAATAGGATACTATATGAGGAAGAAATGAGCATTTTAGTCTGCCTATTCGGAAATTGGAGTCTTCTCTCACGGGCCAATTATTTGAGTTAGTAATTTGTTTGTATTTTTATTTTAATCTTGTTATTAATATGTACACAACGGAGTTGGTTTGAGGTCAACTAGAGTTAGCATGAATTAGTTAAAAATCCACGAAATTAGGTGAGAATGTGAACATGATTATGCATGCAATTATGAGTGCTAAATGCATGAATAGTAAAAAAATGCAGAATAAATGATGTTATTGCTCCTCTTTGATCGGACGGTCGATACCTCCCTTGGAAGAACAAGTAAGAACTCAACTTGGTCCGAGATTTGATCGCTAGCAGCTCCCTCCTTCGGCAAGATCTGAGGCTCCTCTGAAGGGCAAAAGCTCCTTGGGAGTCATGCGCACTAGCAGGTGAGCACGTGCAAGCCCAAGAAGGTATTCGGTAAGATCCTGAGGTCGGGGAAGGCAAGGTGCTCCAGGAAACATCGAGTTCTTCAAAATTGCCTCCTTTGAAGCGTGCAACCTCCAGAACCTGTAGAATGAGCTCAAGCAAACACAATGGGGTGTCCTGGGGGTTTCAAAGGGGGGAATGTGTTGAAATGACACGGGGTGGAGGTGCTCCGGTGAGTGAGGGGGTTGGAGCACCCAACTCCAGATCCACAAAGGATCTAGATGAACGATGTGCAGCAACGCATAGGATAAGCGGTAGGTAAGAGAATGGGGGCATTGGTGGGTCGGTAACATGTCGGCAGACAGTGGAATGGTTCGTCGGAGCTGAGATCTAGTGAACTACTAAGAGCCAAAGCTACGTTAAATCACACAGTAAAAACTTAATCCAAGGATAGAAATTAAATGCTGAACATAAACCTAAGCTATAAGGACAAGAAAATTACCTCAAATGGTCAAGGACCATGAGATAAGTACCTCAACGGTGGCAATGTTCGGAGAGGTGGAATCAACCAAAATACCGTACCTGGATTCACTATATGGGGATAGAGAAGAGGTTGTCACCCTCTTCGATCTGGAGAACGAATGAGGGGGCTAAAACATAGTCAAGGGATTAAAAATCGGGTGGAAGATCGAAGGTGTGGTTTTGTACAGGATGGCTGGAGCGTGGGAAGATCGAGGTGATGAAGAAGATACAATGATCTGCTCCTCGAGGGTACATGCTGGCATGTAAGGTGGTGGATCGAGGAGGAAAATATATGAAGAAATCAACCCAAAAGGATGCATGGATCCTTGGGGAAAATCGAGAAACATGGGTAAACACTGTCTTTAGAGGCTACAAGCGAGTCAGAGGAGTTGACAAAGTCAACTCAAGACGCAACATGGTTGGTCCACGTGGACCAACCAGGAAAAATTGATCCCAAAATTATTGTAAAATATATAATAAATAATAAATGATTTTATTAAATTAAAGTTATAAAATAAAACATCTTTATTATTTTCTATAGTATATTATTATTATTTATTTACTTATCGAGGTAATTAATTAACACGTTAATTTTTATGGTTAGTTTATAGGTATATTTACCTAGGTTTAAGGTATTTTATTTTTATTTTGTATTTTTGTATTTTTGTATTTTATTTTTTTTATTTTATAAAATTATAAATTATTTTTATATACATAAATATATTTTTTTGTTATATTTTTTTGATGTAATACATACACTTAAATAAATGGGGTTATAAAGTATATAGGTATATGTATTATATATTCATCTATTTATTCACTATTTTATTTTTGTGTCTTATCTATGGTTTTATTGTGTTTTAAATATGTAAAAATGTTATAAATAATATTTACAAAATTATAAAAATATAAGATTATAAAAATAATAAAATAATAAATAAAATAAATATTTTATATAGGTATATTGTATAATAAGGGTCCAAAATCAAACTTTCACATATTAACTCAAAAAAATATGAAACTGCCTTCATTAAATAGCTTAGTAAAAGTTATATACAATTAAAGATGATTTTGATACATTTTGAGTTTTTATTTGAGAGATATGGGTTTGGAAATATGAGATTTTGGATTCTTGTTTAGAGTATAAAATGAAGTATGTATTTTATATATTATTATCTACAGATTTTATGTACAAAGTTTCTTTATTTGAGGTATAAATAATAGAAAATAAATTAGATGCCAAAAATGAATTAATAATGAATAAATAAATGGGATTTTTATTGTATTATTGGCCCTTATCCCCCTACTTTATTCCTTGTCGACCTAGTCATCAATATGACTACATATCAGAGATTAGGGTCATAAAATACCTTTGACATTTTATTCTTTCCTTTTTCTTTTCTTTTCTTTATTCTATAATTTTGGTATTAAAATAATATTTTATATACAATAAATGGAATAAATAATGAATGTTAATTTGTACAAAATAAGGCTATTTACATGCATTAGCTAGGATTTTTAAGGCGAAAATGATAGAAAAAAGGTGATGAAATGGGGATTCATCACCCCCCCCCCCCGTACTTGCCTTTGCTAGTCCCTATCAAACACTTGTGTAATAAGTGCAGAAAATTTAAAAAAAAAGAAAAAGAAAGAAAGTGGATTGAATTTAATTATCAAACTTATCTTCACAAAATCAAAGTTTGGAGCTTAAGTCAGACCTTTGGATTTTTAGTGCGGTATGAACCTTATTGGGAATCAGATTTGAAACACAATAGCCTTCGAGAATCCTAAAACTCTGCTCAAGTCTCCTCAATAGCCAGGTCTGAACATTTCAACTCGTACACAAACACTTATGGCTATGAATCTCACTTGTACAATGTATGTGATAGTGGCTCCCCTCAACTGAATTGACAAAGAGACTAACTTCTCCAGTATGGCAAGCCAATGATTCCCCAATCCAACAACTCTTCCTCGAGGAGTGTGGTATTCCCTTAAAAGTTCAAGTGGCAACCATCTCAAGAGGAGGGTGTGAACAGAAGAATGGACGGTAGCCAGTGTAGCTACCTATCTTAGGAAGCTCGACTAGTGTAGTCAAGTCACCCGGCTATAGGCTCACATACATATGACTTTGAAGCTCGAACGTACTTATTATCTATATAAATATATACACACCAGCATGCATTTTATTTTCAATCAGGCATGTCCACTTTTTTGGAGTTTTTCTCTTTTTTTTGAAATACTATATACTACAGCATTTACATAAGGAGTTTGTTCTCTTAAGTCAGAAGACTATCCCTCTTTTGAATCATTATTATGACCTACACTCTCCTATCTTTAGATGTCTCTGCTACTGGACAGGTTGGGGTGCACTTCTCTCCCTAGATGAGGACAAATGTTTCCACTTATGTGCATCTCATACCGACAAATCCAATCCCCTCACCACTCCAATTGAGTTGAGCCAAGTGAAAGGTGCAGGTGTCCAAGTTAGGTCATTATCAACAAGAGTTGTACGCGTGCTCTGAAATACTCTACTTAAGCAGTCAAGACGACATTGAACTAAGTCTCACAATTCTCAAGGAATTAAGTCAACTAGACCTGAAGTATCTCAATTCCAGTTCCTGTAAGGTTCCTGTGATTGGGTAGATTTAAGGTCCAACCAAGCTCCAATCTTCTAATTTTACTTAAACTAGTTCAATTATCAAACTCAATCTGAAAAATGCGAATGAGACGCAAACGCTACGTACAATGTAATGAAAATCTTTTTGTGAAATAATTTTCAAACTATTAAACTTTTATGGATTTTTGAAAATGTTTTGTAATATTTTTATGCAATTTTTTAAAAAAATTTTGCAAAGATTTTTGGGATTTTTCAAAACAAAAGATTTTTTGAATAAAACTAGGTACAAATATTTACAAAATATTTACACAAGGATGCATCTCATTATTTACAATAGTTTATATTTTTAAGAACTTATAAAGGATTTGTGATTATGAATACATATACAATTAATAATGAGATTTTTGTGATGTATATATTCCTCAAATTTATTTGAAAATCATTTTACAAACAATTTTGAACACTATAGTCTAAAATAATTTTTGCAAATAATTTTGACAAACATTTGAAAATCATTTGCAAAGGTTTTTCAAACAGTATATATAGAATTTTTAAAATATTTTTACAACCATTTTCCAAATAATTTGCAAATAGTTTTTCAAAACATTTTATTTCACACAAAGAAAAGAATTTCTTACAAACAAAATATTTTTTTTCAAAAGTTGAAAATATTGAACAAAATATTTTCCAAATAGTTTTCAAAAGATTTTTCAAAAAGATTTTCAAGTTATTTTTCAAACATTTTACAAAAAATACTTTTACCTGATTTATTAATCATTAGATAAAACAAGAATTTGAGGAATATTACCTAAAAACTATTTTTCAAACATCTTTTTATTAAGTGATTTTAATGAATATTAAATAGTGTATATATAGCCATAATTATTGAAAATAAGAAAGTACGAGTTATAGCTAAAGCATATACGCAGTATATACACACTCCCCCATGCTTATCTTGAGTTATGTCCTCATAGATCAAAGAGAAAAGAGAAGACATAACTCGTACGGAGTATAGAAAAGCCTGAAGAATAAAAAAATGAAAGAAAGAAAGAATGAATGAATCAGTGAAATTAAATTGTTTAATTTCCTTGAATAATTGTGAATAAATATTTGTGAAATATTTGATGATAATTATTTCTTTAAATGACATAGCCTTAACAAATAATTGATTAGATGTGATTTATATCACAAAATTGGTTACATGATCTGCATTCCAACAAATATGTTGCTGGAATAGGATTTGGGATTTGTTTAGAAAATCTCATTATAATGTTAATCAAAATTGTTTTGATTATTATTATATGGTATAATTTCAGTTGAAGAATCGATGATCATCTCAAGTACAAAGTGATCTATTTTGCATTATTCTTTCCCGAGGTGGATATGGTGTCTAGTCGGGGAGCGTTGGGGTAGCAGGTTGCACCGTGTGCAGTCTATCCCGCTCCCGTAGGTTCTGACCATGACATCTAGTAGGGTTAGTATAATTCTTAAGAAATCATGATGTATTTCTAATTATTAAAATACTAAATAATACGTATTTGAGATAATACCATAATTCAAATAACAACTAAGAATGTTTGTTGGATATTAATTGGATCATTTATTTAATATGATTAGATTAATTGGAATCCAATTAAAGTTAAGACACTCTATTATAAATAGATGTGTTATTTCTCTTGGAAGAATAAATCGTAATGAATGTGATTCATAATGATTAATTAGAATTTGAATATGATATAGAGGATCATATAAGTGACATCCATGGTCTCCTGTCAAGGAGAAGGGTTCCGTCGTCATAGATTGTATGTCAGAGACGCCTGTCTGAAGTGACAGCTCCTGCATACAAGCCATTTGGATCAAGCTCTTCGCTTCTTGAAAGAGTAAGGACGTATGCGTAGTGACCTCAATATCGGGTCCTCATATTATTGAGGTGATATTGGATTGCACATAGCGAGTTGTATTCCTGTTGACGGTTGATTCAATTAATGACGGGTCAACATCACCTTAGGGGTGGTGGGCCCTTGTGTTAAAAACCGAATTGGGAGATGCAAGTTGGACTTGCAAGGCAGAATGTGTTCCCGCTTCTTTTTATCCGAGTTACAGGTTTTCATATTATTGGGATGTAACAAAGATAAGGAAGGAGATCCCAGATCTTACTTGAGATATAATGGTAAGTATATCTCTTACATTGAAAGTGATTAAGGGAATGAACTTTCAGTGATGACAAGGCAAGACAACTTTGATATAAAAATTCTAAAATCAAAGTAAAATATGTATATAAATAAATATATACACTTATTTAAATTTCTTATTTCAAACAATCCTTCACTAAACCCACTCAATGTTATGCTCAATAATAACCAGTAAAATATCATAGATTTGACTCATGATCCAGATATTGTACTTGCAGTTGGACACATAATGTGTGTGGTTGCAATATGCAAGTTTCCTCATAATAATGAGGAATGACAATTAAATATACAATAGATCTACAACCCTAGGGTTTGTATGTCTCTATAGTCTTGATATCATCAAATGTACTTTGGAAGTGACATCTCGATGATGATCATAATTGTCAATTAATCCTTATAAAAATCTAAGAAGATATTCTGGCATACATATGTGCTCTTGACATTATCATGAATGACATGGTTCACTGCATCATGCATAATGGTAGCTCTATAAGAGATGACGTATTCAAAATGTTTGAATACCTACACGAACCAATGTTTTAAGAGTCTAGATGGATGTAGACATGATGAGTGTCATCAGTCCACTCTCTATACTCTAGTTATTCATGAAGCTTCATAATATTCATATTGTATGAATTTGATGAAGCATCTATAAATGTTGAAATGGTCTTACATTGAATTCTTTTAAATTTAACCCAAGTGATCCTTAGTCTTAAGAAATGGTTGTTTATAGATAAAGTGAGCGCAATGGAAGCATGGGTCAGACCCAAGATGAGAAGGATAGTCAAAGAGTTGACCATACTTCTATGACTTCCATAAGACATCCTAAGAGTTGGATGAATGCCAAAACTGCAATAAGTTGGTGTGTTGATAGTATAACTATCAAGTCTGTCTAGAATCCTTAAAGAAGGATTCGGATAGAGCATCAAAATAATCTACATAAATCATTGATATTGACTTGCTTATTGAATAAGATAAAGTATTATAATTGTATCTCAATCTTCTAACAACACTTGCAATGTGTTGCATATGTTTTATAAGATTGGAAAATTTGATCTTAAGGTTTATAGTCTTCTACATGGATATCGATGCAATTGTTGCAACAATCTCTGATGGATTGATAGACTTCTCAATTTCAGTGGGAGCCCTAAGTCTTGGATAATGTCTCTATGATCCAGATATTAGAATACACTTATTGTTTATTTCTAAATGTTGGAGATAAACAAGAATTCTGGAATTTATCTATCATAAAGAGTTATGATGGATATATATTTCAGATAGTAATCTAACATCTAGTGGACTCTACTAAATTAGAAAATTAATGAATGGTTCATTAAGATTTCTAATATTGAAAATCGAACTTTTAAAGATCAATAGGAGGATGAAGATCACTTGACAATGATCTGGCATCAAGCCTTGGACATATGTCTGTTGATGAGATTAGTAGACTAGTAAGAGATGAAACTTTAGAATGTCTAAAATTTCAAAACTTACATACTTATGAATATTGTATTGAAAGTAAAATGTCCAATACACCCTTCTTTGGGAATGGTGTAAGATGTCAAGGTATTCATGATCTCATACATATTGATGTATGTGGATCATCTATATCATAATGAACATTATGGATATGTGATATCTATTGATGATTATGTATGATATGAGATTTCTTCTCTTCACCTAGTGAAATGTTTAAAGATTTTATAATTTTGGTTTTGAACCAAAATCTGGAGGAAGATAAAAATGAATTTGGTCTCATCTAGGTAATCAGTACCTATTAGATGAATTCATGTTATACCTGTTGGACATGCGAGACCACGGCGAGCCATTATGCAATAAATGTTATTGCGAATATCATTCCCTGATCTGAAATGAAGAATGAATAATTTGCATAATAGGTCCCTTAGTACAATAGGGTTATGTACCATGGCCATCTTGATGATCATACAACTATTGATTCAACTATTGAATCATAGAGGCCTGTGCTTGGATGAATATCTGAAGGGTTAGATTGAGAACTCATCAAGCATCGTCAAATGATTGTTAAGAGATGATCTCCAGCCTGAGTAGGAGATGACAATCCTTTCTCATTTAGGCTGATACCTGACCGACCTCTTGATGCAGGTCCTCTGCATATGAATAGAGATTCGGAGGTGTCGGATTAGTTAGGTCAAGGAGTTGACTTAACGATATCGAGATAACCAAAGTCTTGTATCGTATGTTGTCACGATACAGGCACGCATCCTCTGACCGGAGATAGATGTGTTACTATATGTTTGAGTATGTACATTTGGCAGACCAATAGGTTGATGACCTAACCAAGGTCTATACACCGGCGTGCTGGTGTGCATATAAGGGCATATGAGTAGTACGATCTCTCAAAGGGATCATACAGGTTCAGTTACTGAACCGGAAGACATGAGATCACTCATGAGATATTGGGAAGAATCAAATTCCATGCGCATGGTCGTCTCGCTTTGGAAGCTTGACTAAATTTGTAGGTTTGATATATACTTTTGGAAAGTATATGATCAAGACCTAGGTATGATATATGCTTTTGGAAAGTATATGATCGATACCGACTCCCAATGATCGAATGAGAAACTTACTGATAAAATCCTGAAGTATACTATGTAAAGTTGATCTGATACTTCGGGTTTTTCGAAGTCTTCCAGTATGCAGGATGTACAGGTATTGGGAATACATGAGGGTGATGTGATCATAAACGATTGTATAACCATAACGCTTCCATTCCTAGGGAGTGATGAAACGAGTCTGGATTTTAGTGACTCCTCTCGGTAGAGAAGTAATCTGATCTTATTCCAAATGTTGGACATTGATCTGAATGTGATTCAGATGTAATGAGAAGATTAGATTTGCGGTATTGATTTAATCAAGCATCTATGGGAGGCTTGTGATCTGGATTTGAGATATGATCTCAATATCCAAGTCACTATACGTGGAACAATACAATCGCCCTGTCCTTATCTCCAAGTATTCGCAGAGAAAGTGCATTATTCTTGAAGGAGTTCATGGATAATTCTATTGTTGATATATATATATATATCCGAGCATTGAGAAAATGGATAATTAAATGTGATTTAATTATCATGATTAATATGAATTCGATTCATATTATAAAGAGAGTTGTCTTTGATAATTAAATGTGATTTTATTATCAAAGATGTGAACAATGTGAATATGATTCACATTGTTTGGGCACATGAGAATAGAGATCCAAGATGATTAAATGTGATTTAATTATCATGGATGTGAAAAATGTGGATAGCAATATCAATATTAGTCATATATATTATAAATGTGATTTATAATATATAAGAGAGAGCTATTTGTAATTTACATTTGTTAATTAAATGTTGATGCGAATTGGATTCACATTGGACAATTAATTGAAAATATAATTCACATTTTATTTTGGGTTGTGAATATGATTCACAATTTTCCAATGGCAAGATTGCAATATTCACAAAATAATTGTCAATTATTTTTGTAGAATAATTTACAACAAGTGTTGTTGTAAATCTTGTAGATTTCCATGGAATAATGTAATCCCATGAGATCTCATGAGATTGCATGAGATTGCCACCAAATCCAATATTATGGAAGGAGGCAATCTTCATTCCATAATCTCCATGCTTGATTGATTTAATTTGGGATTGATTTATATTGATTTATCAATATAGATTTAATCTAAATTAAATTAATTGTTGATTGGTTTTTTCCAACACAAATCTTAGCTATTAAAAGAAACACAACCAATGAGAGCCATTGGATTTGCGTTGCCCATGGATTGAGATCCATGAATCCCAAAATATTATAAAAGGAGTGGCACCCCATTGCTCTTCTTTACACAATGCTTGAGAAGCACATCTCTCTCTGTCTTTCCCTCTACACGTCTACTCTTCCTCTCCCACTCATGGTCGTCCACCATGGATGCCCTAGAGAGGTTCTCCATTGTTGCAGCATCGTCGTTATGCTGCCCGATGGTTTGCTCGTGAAACTCCGTCTACTTCGGCATGCCTCGCTCGTGAAGAAGACGTCCGATCTCGTGTGTCGAGATCAGGAGATCCACCGCTTGGATCATCAACATGGATTGCGAGAAGCACACGATTCATCCCCGCACTTGCAAGCGTCTCCTCCGTCGGATCGGACTTGAGACAGGAGGTCTCTTCGTTTAGAGATTCGATTGCAACCACGCTTCAAGAGGTAATCTTATTAATTGTTTGTGATTGAGACGAAACGATCCGAGAAGTGTCCTTGGATCATGTGGTTTCGTTGCATAAAATTTTTTAAATTTTCGCTACATAGAACAACTAGTGCGACTAGTCGTTCTTCGTCATATTCGATACGATGATCACGCTTCCGTGATGCGCTTGAGGATCTAACCATATCCTTCAAGTGGTATAAGAGCCTGGTTGGTGGTTTTGGATATGATCCATTAACCGAGGACGACTTGGGTTCATTAAGATTTGCAAAAGTTTTTCTTGCATTTCAATTTCGCATCTCTGTTTTGATATTATTTTTGACACTGTTTAAATTGTTTAAACACAAAAATAATAATTGTATTTTATTTCCATTAAATAAGGAAACTGTAGGATCTGAGTTTACGTGATTTCGATTTCGTTTGCCCAAGTTATGCTCATTTTAATGAACATGTATCCACAGTTTCGGGGACTGTGAATCTCAACGTAATTAAAGAGTTAATTGCGGATTTGCAACGCCTTGAAATGCGTGCAAATCACTTAGGTTATGTTGTAGATCAAATTAGCAAACTTTAGGAACTTGCTTTGCTTAATTTGGATTTAAATTGAT
Source organism: Ottelia alismoides (assembly GCA_037367405.1). Classification (NCBI taxonomy): domain Eukaryota; kingdom Viridiplantae; phylum Streptophyta; class Magnoliopsida; order Alismatales; family Hydrocharitaceae; genus Ottelia; species Ottelia alismoides. Next base: position 46,494 of record JAZKJV010006986.1, on the reverse strand, counting down.
TGAGATATGATATTTTTAGTAAGTGAGGATCACTGCTGAAAATACTTTCCTAATCATGAACCTAATGATTATCATTTAATCAATTAGTGAAATTAAATTGTTTAATTTCCTGGAATAATTGTGAGTAAATATTTGTGAAATATTTGATGATAATTATTTCCTTAAATGACATCGCCTTAACCAATATTTGATTAGATGAGATCTAGATCACTAATTGGTTACATATTCTACATGATCTACATTCCAACAAACATGTTGCTTAAATAAGATTTGAGATTTGTTTAGCAAATCTCATTATAATGTTAATCAAAATTGTTTGATTATTATTATATGGTATAATTTCGGTTGAAGAACCGATGATCATCTCAAGTACAAAGTGATCTATTTTGCATATGCTTTCCCGAGGTGGATATGGTGTCTAGTCGGAGAGCATTGGGGTAGCAGGTTGCAACGTATGCTGTCAGTCCCACTCTCGTCGGTACTGACCATGACAACGGATAGAGCTTGTATAATTCTTAAGAAATCGTGATGTATTTCTAATTAATAAAATTCGAAATAATACGTATTTGAGATAATACCATAATTCAAGTAACAACTAAGATTGTTTGTTGGATATTAATTGGATCATTAATTTAATATGATTAGATCAATTAGAATCCAATTAAAATTAAGACACTCTATTAATAGATGTGTCAATTCCCTTGGAAGAATTAATCGTAATGAATATGATTCATAATGATTAATTAGAATTTGAATATGATATGGAGGATAACATAAGTGACATCCATGGTCTCCCGTCAAGGCGGAGGGTTCCGTCGCCAGGGATTGTATGTAGGAGACGCCTGTCCAAAGTGACGGCTCATGTATGCAAGCGCATCTGGATCGGGCTCTTCGCTTCTTGAAAGAGTAAGGACGTATGCGTAGTGACCCCAATATCGGGTCCTCATACTTTTGGGGTGATATTGGATTGCGTATAGCGAGTTGTATTCCTGTTGACGGTTGGTTCAATTAATGACGAGTCAACATCGCCTTAGGGGTGGTGGGCCCATGTGTTAAAGACCGAATTGGGAGATGCAAGTTGGACATGCAAGGCGGAATGTGTTCCCGCTTCTTTTTATCCGAGTTGTAGGTTCTCATATTATTGGGATGCAACAAAGATAAGGAAGGAGATCCCAGATCTTGCTTGAGATATAATGGTAAGTATATCTCTTACATTGAAAGTAATTAAGGGAATGAATTTTCAATGTTGACAATGTTGGAAATGCGAGCCCACGGCGAGCCATTATGCAATAAATGTTATTGCACATATCATTCCCTGATCTGAAATGAAGAATGAATAATTTGTATAATAGGTCCCTTAGTACAATTAGGGTTATGTACCATGGCCATCTTAATAATCATACAGCTGTTGATTCAACTATTGAATCATAGAGGCTGGTGCTTGGATGAATATCTAAAGAGTTAGATTGAGGACTCATCAAGCACCGTCAAATGATTGTTAAGAGATGATCTCCAGCCTGAGTAGGAGATGGCAATCCTTATCTCTGAAGGCTGATATCTGACCGACCTCTTGATGCAGGTCCTCTGCATAGGAATAGAGATTCGGAGGTGTCAGATTAGTTAGGTCAAAGAGTTGACTTAACGAGATCGAGATAACCAAAGTCCTATATCATATGCTGTCATGATATAGGCACGCATCCTCTGACCGGAGACAGATGTGTTGCTATATGTCCAAGTATGTACATTTGGCAGACCAATAGGTTGATGACCTAATCAAGGTCTATACACCGGCGCGCTGGTGTGCATATAAAGGCATATAAGTAATACGATCTCTCAAAGGGATCATACAGGTTCAGTTACTGAACCGGAAGACATGAGCTCACTCATGAGATATTGGGAAGAATCAAATTCCATGCGCATGGTCGTCTCGCTTTGGAAGCTTGACTGAATTTGTAGGTTTGATATATACTTTTAGTATATGATCAAGACCTAGGTATGATGTACACTTTTGGAAAGTGTATGATCGATACCAACTCCCAATGATCGAATGAGAAACTTACTGATAAAACCATGAAGTAGACAGTATAAAGTTGATCCGATACTTCGGGTTTAGTCTAAGTCTTCCAGTATGCAGGATGTACAGGTATTGGGAATACCTGAGGGTGATTTGATCATAAACGATTGTATAACCATGACGCTTCCATTCCTAGGGAGTGATGAAACGGGTATGGATTTTAGTGACTCCTCTCAGTAGAGAAGTGATCTGATCTTGGTCCAAGTGTTGGACATTGATCTGAATGTGATGCAGATACAATGAGAAGATTAGATTTACGGTCTTGATTTAATCAAGCATCTATGGGAGGCCCGCGATCTGGATTTGAGATATGATCTCAATATCCATGTCACTATACGTGGAACAATACAATCGCCCTGTCCTTATCTCCAAGTATCTGAGGAGAAATAGCATTTTTCTTAAATGGTTTAAGAACAATTCCATAAGATCTAAGCAAAGAGAGTTTGATAATTAAAAGTGTTTTAATTATCATGATGTATGAGAAATTATCCAATATGATTAAATGAGATTTAATTAGTTTGGATAAGAATAATGTGGATAGAGATATCCAATTATTCATGATATATTATAAATGTGATTTATAATGTATTAGAGAGAGTTACTTATAATTTATATGTGTTGATTAATTATGATGTGTATTGGATACACATTGTGTAATTAATTAACAATATGAATTACATGTTGTTTTGGGTTGTGAATATGATTCACAATTTTTTCCATGGCAAGATTGCAATATTCTCAAAGATAATTGTGAATTATTTTTTGAGAAATAAAACCCAAATTATTTTGTTGCAAATAAATAAGAGAGAGATTACATGGAGATTTCAATCTCCATGTATTCCATGGTGGACGGCACACCACTCCTAATTGGAGTGGGTGTGCGCCTACATGGAAGGCACATGGAGATGAAATCTCCATGTGTCTTCTCTCCTTATTTGTTGGGTTAATTTAGGAGCAAATTATATTTGATTTTATCAAATATATTTTGACCTAAATTTGTTGCTTTTGACAACAACAATCTCAGCCATTGGATGAACATAAATCAATCTCATCCATTGATTTTATGTGTCCCATGGATTGAGATCCATGGATCCCAAAACCCTATAAATAGAGAGGCATTCTTGGCTCTCTCTTTACACATGCTATTGTAGCAAAACTCTCTCTCTCTCTCATATACACGACAGCCCTCTCTCCCTCTCTTCTTGGTGGCCGTCCACCTTGGTGGAGAGAAACGTCGTCGCCCGCGCCATCGTGCTGCCGCTTCGACTCTCTGCGGTTCTTTGTCTTCTTGGAGTGCTTCACTCACGAAGGAGACGTTTGATCTCGTGCGACGAGATCAGGAGCAACCGCGCTTGGATCATCTTGGATTGCGAGGACACCGCGACTCATCTCCGCGCTCGCAAGCCGTTACTCCGACGATCGGACTTGAGACAGGAGGTCTCTTTTTCGTAGAGACTCGATCAACCACGCTTCAAGAGGTATTGCATTATACTTGATGTGGTTATAGATGAAACGATTTGAGAATGGTTCTCGGATCATGTGGTTTCATCGGTTTAAAAAATTTTAAATTCCGCTGCACCGAACAACTAGTACGACTAGTCGTTCTTCGTTGTATTCGATACGACGATCACGCTTCCGTGATGCGCTTGAGGATTTCTCCATATCCTTCAGACAAGGCAAGACAACTTTGATATAAAAGTTCCTAAATCAAAGTAAAATATGTATATATATATATACACTTATGCAAATTTCTTATTTCAGATAATCCTTCATTAAACCCACTCAATGTTATACTCAATAATAACCAGTAAAATATCATGGATTGGACTCATGATCCAGATATTGTGCTTGCAGTTGGACACATAATGTATGTGGTTGCAATATGCAAGTCTCCTCATACTAATGAGAAATGATAATTAAATGGATAATAGGACTACAACCCTAGGGTTTGTATGTCTCTATAGTCTTGATATCATCAAATGTACTTTGAAAGTGACATGTCGATGATGATCATAATTGTCAATTAATCCTTATAAAAGTCTAAGAAGATATTCTGGCATACATATGTGCTCTTGACATTTATCATGAATAACATGGTTCACTGCATCATGCAGAATGGTAGCTCTATAAGAGATGATGTATTCAAAATGTTTGAATACCTACCTGAACCAATGTTTTTTAAGAGTCTATATGGATGTAGACATGATGAGTGTCATCATTCTACAGTCTATACTCTAGTCATTCCTGAAGCTTCATAATATTCATATTGTATGAATTTAATGAAGCATGTATAAATGTTGAAATGCTCTTACATTGAATTCTTTTGAATTTAATGTAAGAGATCCTTAGTCTTAAGCAATGGTTGTTTATAGATGAAATGAGCGCAATGGAAGCATGGGTTGGACCCAAGTGAGAAGTATAGTCAAAGAGTTGGTTATACTTCTGTGACTTCCATATGACATCCAAAGAGTTGGATGAATGTCAATACTGCAATAAGTTGATGTGTTGATAGTATGACTATCAAGTCTGTCTAGAATCCTCAGAGAAGGACTCGGATGGAGCATCAGAATAATCTACATAAATCATTGATATTGACTTGCTTATTGAATAAGATAAAGTCTTGTAATTGTATCTCAATCTTCTACAACACTTGCAATGGGTTGCATATGTTTTGGAAGACTAGAAAATTTGATCTTAAGGCTTATAGTCATCCACATGGATATTGATGCAATTGCTGCAACAATCTCTGTTGGATTGATAGACTTTTTAATTTCAGTGGGAGAGTCCTTAGTCTTAGAGAATGTCTCTATGACCTAAATATAAGAATACACTCATTGTTTGTTTCTAAATGTTGGAAATAAACATGAATTCTGAGATAAAACAATCATAAAGAGTTATGATGGATATATTTCAGATAGTAATCTAACATCTAGTGGACTCCACAAAACTAGAATTAATGAATGGTTCATTAAGATTTCTAATAATGAAAATTAAAACCTCTATAAAGATCAATTGGAGGATGAAGATCATTTGACAATGATCTGGCATCAAGATTTGACATATGTCTGTTGATGAGATCAATGGACTAGTGAGATATGAAACTTTAGATTGTCTAAAGGTTCAAATCTTACATACTTGTGAATATTGTATTCAAAAGTAAAAATGTTCAAAATACCCTTCCTTGGGAAAGGTGTAAGATGTCAAGGTATTCAGGATCTCATACATATTGATGTATGCGGATCATCTATATCATAAGTAAACATTATGGATATTTGATATCTGTTGATGATTATGTATGATATGAGATTTCTTCTCTTCACCTAAAGAAACCTTTGAAATGTTCAAAGATTTCATAGTTTTGGTTTAGAACCAAAGTTTGAAGGAAGATAAAATGAATTTAATCTAATCTAGGTTGCAAGTACCTACTAGATAAATTCGAAGAATACCTTATGGAGATACGAATATCATTTCTATCTCAATCCTCCTGATACACCTTGACTTAATAGAGTTATAGAGAGATACAATTGGATCATGTGTAACATGAACTTATCAATGATGGATTTTAGCATAATTATCCCTTAGTTTCCAGGTATATATGTGTAGTAGAGACTACAATATATATACTTAACGGGATTCCATGCAAGTAAGCTGGAATTGAGCACTAGAGAGTGCTACTTAATTAGGAAAATAAAGGATGGTATTGGATACCTACTTTATGACCTTGAGATTCTTAAAATATCTCATCTCTGAGAATATGATTCTTAGAGGTTGAGACTCTTGAGAATCAAGATGAAAATGAAGTGTAGGAACTCAATTAATCTTAAGATGATAATGAGGCTCCTGAAATCGGAAACTAAAAGGATAATAAAAGATGAAACACTAATACCTATGCAAATGAGTTTGAGGATGGATTCCATGTGTTAGAGAAATATGACTATGATCGGATTTCATGTGATGAAATTCCTGAGAATCATAACATGGAAAGATGGATGTTAGCAATAAAGTCTAAAGTAGACTTCATATACAAGTGTTGTATATGGACCCTAGAGGATCCACCTATATGGGTAAGACCCATTAAGGTTTAAATGGATCTTCAATAGAAAGAGGAAACCTGATGAAAAGGTAGAGACCTTCAAAGCACGGTTCGTGGCCATGAGCTGCACACCAAGAGAAGACATCGCTTGCGATTTGGAATGATATAAGGATAATAATAAGTGTTTTCTAATCTGGTTGTTTCATAACTTGAGATATGATCTCAAGGATACCTCTTAGATCTTAGCTCTGAAGGTGTTCGGAAGCAAAGAGAAGAGGATATTAGGACTTTCACAATTGTAGTACACCTTGGACATTTTCTATTCTTAGAAGTTCCAAGAAAGGCTTCCATCCCTTAAGATATGGTACTGACCTATCTAAAGGGATAGCACCTCAAAGAGTTGAGGAAGTGAGTGCTAGAACTACATGCACCTGTGCATTAGTTACGAGAAGCTGAGTGTATGCTAGATGTGTACAAAAGCCAGATATCTGCCATACAGTGGGAGTAGTAAAGTGTTGCTAATCCTACTATGGAGATAAAACACTTGATTGTCGTAATAACAAAATCTTCATAGGTGACAAGTTTTTTGAGATAGTGATCTCAAAGTCTTATCTTCAAGTACTTAAGACTTTATAGATAGTGATCTAAAAGGTCTTAACTTTGGATACCTTAAGAGATAGTGATCTCCAGGAATAAAGGTATTATGATAAGGATTATGGAAATACTGGTTATGATAATTATTAAGCAATAGTGTCAAGGACACTATAATGACCTTAACAAAATTAAGTATTGGTTGCATGATATGCAACATTCTCATTAGATGCGAGCGTTGTTACTGGGGATATGCAAGTGCCGTAAAAGGACTTGGTGTAGTCTCGCAGGAACAGAGTGACTGATCGTCTTACCTAGCTACTTTCTATATAGCCTATGATTGTCACATGAGTGTGGGTTTAAATGATTAGCCTATGAATGTTGCATGAGATGCAGCTTTCTCATTAGATGCGAGTGTTGTTACTGGGGATATGCAAGTGTCGTAAAAGGACTTGGCGTAGTCTCGCGGGAACAGAGTGACTGATCGTCTTACCTAGCTATTTTTAATATAGCCTATGATTGTCACATGAGTGTGGGTTTAAATGATTAGCCCATTAATGGCTCTTTGGGCTAGTGGGAGATTGTTGGACATGCAAGCCCACGATGAGCCATTATGCAATAAATGTTATTACGAATATCATTCCCTGATCTGAAATGAAGAATGAATAATTTTCATAATAGGTCTCCTATTACAATTAGGGCTATGTATCATGGCCATCTTGATGATCATACAACTGTTGATTCAACTATTGAATCATAGAGGATGGTGCTTGGATGAATATCTAAAGGGTTAGATTGAGGACTCATCAAGCACCGTCAAATGATTGTTAAGAGATGATCTCCAGCCTGATCGATACCGACTCCCAATGATCAAATAAGAAACTTACTGATAAAACCCTGAAGTAGATAGCGTAAAGTTGATCAGATACTTCGGGTTTATTCTGAGTCTTCCATTATGCAGGATGTACAGGTATTGGGAATACCTGAGGGTGATGTGATCATAAACGATTGTATAACAATAACGCTTCCATTCCTAGGGAGTGATGAAATGGGTCTGGATTTTAGTGACTCCTCTCGGTAGAGAAGTAATCTGATCTTAGTCCAAATGTTGGACATTGATCTGAATGTGATTCAGATGCAATGAGAAGATTAGATTTGCGGTCTTGATTTAATCAAGAATCTATGGGAGGCACGTGATCTGAATTTGGATATGATCTCAATATCCAAGTCACTATACGTGGAACAATACAATCGCCCTGTCCTTATCTCCAAGTATTCGCAGAGAATGTGCATTATCCTTGAAGGAGTTCATGGCTAATTCTATTGTTGATATATATATATATATATATATATATATATCTGAGCATTGAGAAAATGGATAATTAAATGTGATTTAATTATGATTAATATGAATTTGATTCATATTATAAAGAGAGTTGTCTTAGATAATTAAATGTGATTTGATTATCAAAGATGTGAACAATGTGAATATGATTCACATTGTTTGGGCACATGAGAATAGAGATCCAAGATGATTAAATGTGATTTAATTATCATGGATATGAATAATGTGGATAGCAATATCCATATTAGTCATATATATTATAAATGTGATTTATAATATATATGAGAGAGCTATTTGTAATTTACATTTGTTAATTAAATGTTGATGTAAATTGGATTCACATTGGAAAATTAATTGAAAATGTAATTCACATTTTATTTTGGGTTGTGAATATGATTCACAATTTTCCAATGGCAAGATTGCAATATTCACAAAATACTTATCAATTATTTTTGTAGAATAATTTACAATAAGTGTTGTTGTAAATCTTGGAGATTTCCATGGAATAATGTAGTCCCATGAGATCTCATGAGATTGCATTAGATTGCCACCAAATCCAATATTATGGAAGGAGGCAATCTTCATTCCATAATCTCCATGCTTGATTGATTTATATTTATTTATCAATATAGATTTAATCTAAATTAAATTAATTGTTGATTGATTTTTACCAACACAAATCTTAGCAATTAAAAGAAACACAACCAATGAGAGCCATTGGATTTGTGTTGCCCATGGATTGAGATCAGTGGATCCCAAAATATTATAAAAGGAGAGGCGCTCCATTGCCCTTCTTTACACAATGCTTGAGAAGCACATCTCTCTCTCTCTCTCTCTCTTTCCCTCTATACGTCTACTCTTCCTCTCCCACTCATGGTCGTCCACCATGGATGCCCTATAGAGGTTCTCCATCGTCGCAGCATCATCGTTATGCTGCCCAATGGTTTGCTAGTGGAACTCCATCTACTTCGTGTGCCTCGCTCGTGAAGAAGACGTCGGATCTCGTGTGTCGAGATCAGGAGATCCACCGCTTGGATCATCAACATGGATTGCGAGCAGCACACAGTTCATCCCTGCGCTCGCAAGTGTCTCCTCTGTCAGATCGGACTTGAGACAGGAGGTCTTTTCATTTAGAGACTCGATCGCAACCATGCTTCAAGAGGTGATCTTATTACTTGTTTGTGGTTGAGATGAAACGATCCAAGAAGTGTTCTTGGATCATGTGGTTTCATCGCATAAATTTTTTAACTTTCCGCTGCGTAGAACAATTAGTGCGACTAGTCGTTCTTCGTCGTATTCGATACGACGATCACACTTCCGTGATGCGCTTGAGGATCTAACCATATCCTTCAATACCTTATGGAGAAAGGAATATCATTCCTATCTCACTCCTCTTGATAAACCTAAACTCAATAGAGTTGTAGGGAGATACAATTGGATCATGTGTGACATAATCTTATCAATGATTAATTTTAGCATAATTACCTCTTAGTTTTCCGGTATATATGTAGTCGAGACTATATTATATATCCTTAATAAGATTCCATGCAAGTAAGCTGGAATTGAGGACTAGAGAGTGCTAATTCATTAGGAAAATAAAGGATGGTATTGGATACCAACTTTATAACCTTGAGATTCTTAAAAGATGTCATCTCTGAGAATATGATTCTTAGAGGATGACTCTCTCAATCAAGATGAAAATGAAGTGTAGGCACTCATTTAATCTTGAGAAAATAATGAGGCTCCTGAAATCGAGAACTAAAAGGACAATTAAAGATGAAACACTAATACCTCTTCAAATGAGTTTGAGGATGGATTCCATGTGTCAGAGAAATTTGGCAATGATCGAACTTCATGTGATGAAGCTTCTGAAGATCATAGAATGGAAAGATGGATGTTAGCAATAAAAGTCTAATGTAGACTTCATATACAAGTGTTGTATATGGATCATCAAGGATCCACCTATAAGGGTTAGACCCATTAGGATGTAAATGGATCTTCAATAGCAAGAGGGAACCTGATGAGAAGGCAGAGACCTTCAAAGTACAGTTCGTAGCCTTGAGCTACACACCAAAGAGAAGACATCGCTTGCGATGAGACTTGCTCTTCAGTGACCATGCTTGAACCCATCGGAATATTGCTGACTATAGCTACACAACTTGACTATGACATCTTCATGATGTAAGTCAAGATAGCATTCCTCCATGAATACCTCTTTGGGGATATTCACATGAAGTAGCCCCAAGACTTCATGGTTGAGGAAAGCAAGCTGTGCAAGCTAAAAAAACTCCATATGTGGACTCAAATAAAGCTTTTTATAGTTGGAACTTCGGATTTGATGAAATCATAAATGTTGTGATTTCAAATAGAATATTGATGAACCATGAGAAGCTTAGTGGGAGTGCCATTGTGTTCATCGTGCTAAATGTAGATAATATCCTAATCATTTGGAATGATATAAGGATAATAATAATTATTTTATAGACTGGTTATTCCATACATTGAGATATGATCTCATGAATACCTCTTAGATCTTAGTTCTGAAGATGTTCAGAACCAAAGAGAAGAGGGTATTGGGACCGTCACATTAGTAGTACACCTTGGACATATTCCATTTTCTACAAAATTCCAAGAAAGGCTTCCTTCCCTTAAGATATGGTAGTTACCTATCTAAAGGGATAACACCTCAAAGAGTTGAGGAAGTGAATGCTTGAACTGCTTGCCCTTGTGCATCAGTTGTGAGAAGCCGAGTGTATGCTAGATGTGTACAAAAGGCAGATGTCTGCCATACAGTGGGAGTAGTAAACTGTTACTAATCCTACTATAGATATAAAACACTTGATTGCAGTAATAACTATATCTTAAAAGATGAGAATAAAAAGATGAGGATACTTTCGAGATAGTGATCTCTGAGTCTTATCTTCAAAAGCTTAAGACTTTATAGATAGTGATCTAAAAGGTCTTAATTGTAGATACCTTAGGAGATAGAGATCTCCATGAATAAAGGTATTATGATAAGGATTATGAAAATACTATTTATAACAATTATTAAGCTATAGTGTCAAGGACACTATAATTGCTTTATCAAGATTGAGTATTGGTTGCATAAGATGCAACATTCGCATTAGATGCGAGCACTGTTATTGAGAATATGCAAGTGACGTAAAAGGACTTGACGTAGTCTCGCGGGAACAGAGTGACTGATCAGCTTACCTAGCTATTTTCTAAATAGCCATGATTGTCACATGAGTGCGAGTTTAAATTATTAGCCCATTAATGGCTCTTTGGGATAGTGGGAGATTGTTGGATATGCGAGCCCACGCCGAGCCATTATGCAATAAATGTTATTGCAAATATCATTCCCTGATCTGAATAAAGAATAAATAATTTGCATAATAGGTCCCTTAGTACAATTAGGGTTATGTACCATGGCCATCTTAATAATCATACAACTGTTGATTCAATAATTCAATCATAGAGGCTAGTGCTTGGATGAATATCTAAAGGGTTAGATTGAGGACTCATCAAGTACCGTCAAATGATTGTTAAGAGATGATCTCCATCCTGAGTAGGAGATGGCAATCCTTTCACAATTAGGTTGATATCTGACCGACCTCTTGATGTAGGTCCTCTGCATAGGAATAGAGATTCAAAGGTGTCAGATTAGTTAGGTCAAAGAGTTGACTTAACGAGATCGAGATAACCAAAGTCCTATATCGTATGTTGTCATGATACAAGCATGCATCCTCTGACCGGAGACAGATGTATTACTATATGTCTGAGTATGTACATTTGGCAGACCAATAGGTTGATGACCTAACCAAGGTCTATACAGCGGCGCGCTGGTGTGCATATAAGGGCATATGAGTAATACGATCTCTGAAAGGGATCTTACAGGTTCATTACTGAACCGGAAGACATGATCTCACTAATGAGATATTGGGAAGAATCAAATTCCACGCACGGTCGTCTCGCTTTGGAAGCTTGACTGAATTTGTAGGTTTGATATATACTTTGGAAAGTATATGATCAAGACCTAGGTATGATATATGCTTTTGGAAAGTATAATCGATACCAACTCCCAATGATCGAATGAGAAACTTACTGATAAAAACCATGAAGTAGGCAGTGTAAAGTTGATCTAATACTTCGGTTTTATTCTGAGTCTTCCAGAATGTAGGATGTATAGGTATTGGGAATACCTGAGGGTGATGTGATCATAAACGATTGTATAACCATGACACTTCCATTCCTAGGGAGTGATGAAACGGGTCTGGATTTTAGTGACTCCTCTCAGTAGAGAAGTAATCTGATCTTGATCCAAAATGTTGGACATTGATCTGAATGTGATTCAGATGCAATGAGAAGATTAGATTTGCGGTCTTGATTTAATCAAGAATCTATGGGAGGCCCGCGATCTGGATTTGAGATATGATCTCAATATCCAAGTCACTATACGTGGAACAATACAATAGCCCTCTCCTTATCTCCAAGTATTCGCGGAGAAAGCGCATTATCCATGAAAGGGTTCAGGATAATTTCATTGTTCATAATATGTATCCAAGCATTGAGAAAATGGTAATTAATTGTGATTTAATTATCATGAATAATATGAATTTGATTCATATTATAAGGAAATTTATCTTAGATAATTAAACGTGATTTAATTATCAAAGATGTGAATAATGTGAATGTGATTCATATTATTGAGCACTGATGAATCTCGTATTCATCACTCTAAATCTCATTTATTAAGCTCAAATCCCTTAAAATCAACAACATTTTGGCATCTATTCTGCATAATTAGCATTCATGCATGATTTCATAAGAATTGTATTTTAGCACAAATTTCTGCACAAAATAAGAAGCCAAAAATCCAAACCAAAAGTGACCTGTAAATAGCCTAACTACCCAGATTTTTAACTCATTCATGCTAACTCCAAATAATCCAAAACCACTTCCACTGTGTACATATCACTAACAAGAATAAATGAAAAATATAAAAAATAACTAACCCAGATAAATGGACCAAAAACCCAAACCCTAGTTTCAGAATTTCCGGACTAAAAACCTCATATCTTCCTCATCCAGTGTCCGATTTAATCCGACTCACTTTTGAACTAATATACATTCAATTACCTTCAAAACAAGACCATGTTCAAGTGAATCGGAGCTCATATGTGAAAGTTGGGTTTTGGGGCCCTTTTTGTATATTGTATATTTTAGCGGTTTTTGACCTATTATTTTATATACTTATTTTATCACTTAATAAAAATCCAAAAAAATTAGATTAAGGTGTCTTCATTTATCTTTGATTTTACCGTAATTTTTCCGGATTTTTATCTGATCTAAAAAATGACACAAAATTACAAAACCCCAAAATTAAGGTGTTCTATGTACATGGGATACCCCAAAAATATCACTTGGTGCAAATGATCTATTTTGGTTTTGATGTCTTCATGAAAGTTGTAGTTCTCATCGAGACGAGTAATTTTTGTGAAGAAACTTTTTCTATCCAAGACCATTTGCTATTTATTTTTTATTTTATAAAAGATTTATTCTGCGAATTTTCTGGTGCTGACACGTGGCAGCACCTGGTGCCGTGCACGTGTCAGCCATTTTTGAGATATTTTTAAACTCGTTTTTATAATATATATATATATATATATTAAAGCCTCGCACGTGCGAGGCACGTGCCACCCAGGCACGCGCCAAGCATGTGAGTGCCCTCTCGCCCCCCCAGCAGCCACGTGGTCCTATCGCGGCCGTCCGATCTCGGCCGATCGGACGGCCGCTATTAATCTTCGCCAGCACGCCTCCTTTCCCCGCGAATCTTGGTGTCGCCTCCGTGGATTTCTCCGTCACGTATCGCGTCCCCCGCGAATTTCTCCACCGCCTTCCGTCTCCGCGTCGATCTCCTTCCATCTCCGATCCTCGCAATCAATCACGCACCACCCGCGTATCCCCCCGATTCCTAATTCAATCACGGCCGCCTCATCGAATCCCCTTCCGTTCTCGTTTCCATTGCCGGCGAACTCATTCCCCTACTTAAAGAGCCACGTCGCCCCAGAGGTTCTCGATCCGCCGTCACTAGCCTCCGGTCGTGACAACCGTGCCCCCAGCGTGATCCGAGAAGCCCCGCTCCTCTCCGCAGCTCCGCTCTCTGCCGCTGCTCCGCTCCGGCATCCGCGCCGTCAAGTCCATCTTCCCAAGTATAATCTCTCTCTCTCTCTCTCTCTCTCCGCCTCGCTACACCGCCACCGACCTCGTCAACGATCACCGCCATCAACGTCTTCTCCAACTCCAGCTTCGACCCTGACAACCCACGGCTCGCCCTCGTCGTCAACAACCGCCTTCACCTCACTGCTCCACTGCGGACTCCTCCTCTTTGCCGCCCTCTTGGCTGTGTGTCGGCCAGAGGGAGGACGACGCTACTCCGCCTGCCGTCCCGTCCCCTCCGCTACCACAACACCATCTTCATCAATCAACTCCACCACCGCTTGTTTCTCCGGTCATAGCCCCGCCTCGCCTACGACAACGTCATCGACATCAACCTCCGCGAATATGCCATCGAGGCGGTGCTCCGCCGCAGACCCTCCGCCCTCCCACAACCGTACCACCGGGGGCAGCCCCGAGACCCCGCGCACGTGAGTTGCACGTGTGTGGGGAACCACGTCATCACCCCTTCCCCCCGGGTCACGTGCGTAGCACGTGACCGTGGGAAAATTACAAGGATCTCCCTGGTTCTTCTCATTATTGCTCGCAAGCCCCCGCCAGCTAGAGGCACGTGCCTAGCACGTGATCTCTGAGAATTTTGCCAAAATACCCCCACGGGTATAGGTAATTTCAGTTCAATCCTTATATTGCATAATTTAGTATTTATATTGCACTATGTACCCCTGCGTTCCTCTGTGATTTTAGACCTTCTCTTTACATTATTTTATTAATTCAAAAATAGCACGATGTTTGTCAATTAATTCTATACACTTTGACATATTGTGAGCAATTTCGTGATTGATGGTTAATTAATAATTAATCATTTTGTGGAAATTTGCATATTTTACCCATTTCTTGCTCTGAAATTCATAGTTGATTAACCATTGCTCTAAAAATCCCTGAAAAATAACATATTATAGAATTAATTGTGCTTGACATTGTGCCCAAAAATATTTGCATTTGCATGCATAATTTGCTCTGTAAAAATCATTTTGCATATTTTAGTATTTAATTTTTAGTAGATATTAAACCCCACATTTTCGAGATTTAGGATTTTTCTGATATTTATCACCTAGTGATAGATTTTAGATAATTTTATTTCTTGAAAATAAATAGGTTTAATAGTTATTATAATTAAATATTAAAAATCATTTTGTGTGCATTGAAAAATTCATAAAAAATTCATATTGCATCCAAAAATTCCAAAAAAAAATTACAGTACATACATTTCATCATATTTTACATTGTGGCCAACTTTTCTTATTTTTCAGACATCATTTGAATGTAATTTACATTTTAGCCCCTAAAATAGGCGAAATTTGCATTCCGCATCCTTTATTGCAATAAAAATAACAAAAAAATCCGCCTCCTTGTGATCGACCTTGGGACTTGCCCAAGTAAAATAAACATAAAACCACTTAATTACAAATTGATCAAATTTTGTGTGGTTATTTTCTTGATTGTTTCCGATTGCCGCCTACAACGCACGAATAATCATTTTACGCACGAACAAATAAAAACATCTTCTTAACTCGGCAATTTCCGGATTCGTCAGATGGCGCCGTTGCCGGGGAGGCAAACGGCTTAGTTTTTTGTTTTGAAAATTTCTGTTCGGCTTTCCGCATCTGGGTAGTCTGACCCCAGAATTTTTCATTGTAAATTACATTTTTTCCTGCAATTTATTTTCAGCATCTATTTTTCATATATTTTTGAGTCACTCTCTTACACTATCTCTCTTATTTTTCTTGCGAGGTACCCGTCGTACGTGGAGCAGTTTTTCAAGAAACCAACGCAACTTCACCGACTACCGCAAAAATCGCAATTAAATTAAGATCGAGTCGAGTCATGAGAGAGCGTAGAGTCTAGATTTATTTCTGCAAATTTTTAATTCCTGTAATTAATTTCTTATTTACAGCGGTGTCCATTTGGACTCTCTCCTATGTAAACAGACCTCTGACTTTTTATGTGGTGTGTCGTGGCCTGTTTCACTCTCCGATGAGGGTGGGGCCTGACTTGAGTGGCGATTAGGTTAGAACTGTACATACAACTCTTAGAGCATTTTTTATTCTTGATTGTGCTCGTAGGATCTTAAGCCACACTGCACATTAATTGAGACACACCTAGATCGTTCAATTTAATCACAATTTAACTCATTTCTTTACCGCTAATAGAACGTTTTGCTTAGGTGCAGTTTTTCATCGGCTTGCATCTCATATAGAATAATTTTTAATTTCTGTCTAGCATCCCACATGGAGATTGCGAGGATTCACTGTAAGTCTTCTAACTAAGCATACATCATTGTTTTCGCGTGCATCGGCTTTTCCCGAATTTCTCCCTCTTGTTTTATCACATAATTCTAAAGGAAATCGGGACTGTGCGGTAGACGTATATTTTTTGCTCACTTAAATTCTTCAGTAATCACCAAATTAAAAATTGGGACTGCTAAATATAGCCGATTCTAACTTAACCCATAAAATCAAGAATTCTTGCGGGAGAGCAATCCCGACATTGTTTGTCTTTATCTTGCAGCGAGAAGAGAGACGCACATTAGGATAGAGCCAAATCAAAATTTTCATCTAGACTACTGATTTTAAAAATGATTAGCTACTTCTCAATGAGGAATACGGGTAGCCAGTAAACGGTCCGAACTTCCTTAGCAGAGTGGGTGGTTTAAAAGACATTGCGTAAGGGTCCGTCCTTAAGTAACACAGGTAGTTGTTTTACGGTCCGTACATACACCTATACTGGCTGAAAGTGGATGCAACTAGTCGTACGAACTCGGGACAGTCTTTAGGGAAATTTTGGCACCCAACAACTCGTTAAACGATTTGCAAGATTTGACTTCTCACCAATTAAAATTGACAAGATAATTGGCCGAACTCTTACGGCCTTCACTGAGTGAGTTGGTGAATCAAAAATTTTGTTGTGTTTGATTTGTGCGTAAAACTTAGTTGATCATCAAATACTGCACACTTGTGCCTAGATCAGAATCCATACACCTCTTGATAATCTTTTGGATTCGAGGATGGAAAATTGTGGTAATTTCTGTTCGGACTCAGCGAACCCTTTTCTGACCGCCACAAACTTTCCAGTCTCAAATGTTCTGAGCCACTCTTACTCAGAACCACCCTAGGTTCAGGGACACCTTCCCCTTGAATTCTCCTCTTATAATCTTTGCCAAACTATTGACTCCAATTTTTCACAATCTGAAGGTGAAAAGAAGCACTCAAAGATGACTCTAACGAAGAGCAATCCGGAAGATGACCTCAATGAATATCCAATGCAAATGATTCTCGCAAGACTAGCTGCATCTGAGCAGCGACAAAACTTAATGAGGGAACAGCTAGAACAATTGAATGTGGAGGAAGAACCACCAATGGATGCCGCATACAATACCGGACAATACAGAGTCAGAAATTACTTGCAGCCACCTCAGATAGAGATTCACCATGAATTGAAGCCACATTTCCTGAGTCAATTACCACAATTTCATGGTAATGCAGATGAAGAACCATATGAATTTTTACGTGATTTGGAGCTAGTATGTTCTAACCAGAGGCACCCACAAGTCAGCCAGGACTACATTCGTCTCACTGCACTACCTTTCGCCTTGAAAGGTAAGGCAGATTATTGGGTGAAAAATTTGGGAGTGACGGTGACCACTTATGATAGGTTCAAGAACCTATTCCTGAAGAAATTCTACCCTTTGAGTCGAACCAATCAAATGAGGACTCGCATCACTAGCTTCTCTCAGATGCCAAATGAACCACTTTGTGATGCATGTGATAGATTTAAAGATCTGTTGCAGAAATGTCCCTGCCATGACTTAGATAATAACATCCTGGTTCAGTCACTTTATTCTGGCCTTAACTACAGGACTCAAGGTCTAGTTAGCGCTGCCTGTGGAGGAAATTACACATCCCGAGGAGCTGACACCATCTGGAAAATACTGGAGCAAATGGCAGAGACTAGCCGTTCACAGATTGCTAGTAGAGCTTACACTGATTCCCTGAACACTTATCAAGCCAAAGGAGGGAAGCAAAGCGTCGCAGAAGATCTGATTCCCAATATGAACATCATCGTAGATAAATTAACAGTAGTGGATCACATTCATAAAAGGGTGAACGACATCGACAACCGGGTCTCCCAGTTTCCGAAGCAAATGGAGGAGCTAACTGAGAAGGTATCCAAGATAGGAATATCTACTGCACCTACGGCCCCGATCTACTATGTGCATCATGTCCAGGAGCAGCCAGGGTCAGGAAAACATCAACCATGGGCTCAGGACTAATCATGTGTCCAACCTTCCCAACAGTCACCTCCACCAGCCGAGACAATCGAAGAAGCCCCGCCTCTGACATTTGAGATAAACGGCATCTGGTACACACAGGACAATACTCTACGGGGTAATATGGGGGACCATCAGCAATATAAACGTCCACCCACCTTCTATAATGCCGCATTCCCTATAGCTCCACAGCACACTCAGCACTCGAGGCAGCAGCAGCCATACAACCGTAAGAACCAACCTCAGCAGCATCGGCAGCAACATCAAGCTCCAAATCAAGCATCTCAAGCATCCAAGCCTCCAGAAGACCCGGTGGATATCCAGAGACAAATGCTGGAGGAAATTCGCAGCTTCCGGAATGAACTGTACGATCTACGGGTAGATGTTAATCGTCTATCCCGTTGGAAGGATGAACAGACAGCCCCAGCCATAGCCATTCCCGCCCAAGTTCAAGCTAACCCCAATATCTTGAACAAATCTCAGTCATCTCAATACAATAGCCAGGTATACTATTCAGATATTTCCACATGTGAACACGAGATCCTTTCGTTTGACAATATCAATGTCATGTCACTCAGGAGCGGAAGCACCGTGGTCGAACCTGAATGGGCAAGAGAAGCAAACCATCAAGACTTAGGAGATCAACCGGAGGATGCTTCTGAGGACGAAGAAGAAGGATGCCCGAAGATTTCTGTTCGAGATAAAGGAAAAGCATCTATGGAGACCGCAGAGGACTTTGAACCTCTAGTTGCTGCAAAAATACATTTGTCACCATTTCAGCAACATGATTATTATCAAAAACATTATGATTGTAATAAGAACTCCAAATCCAATAAAGATGCTTTTTATTTATGATTCTGGCTCTCTTTCTCCTGTCTCAAATGATTCCATTCCTTTCCCCCATGCTCTTAAGAAAGGAAAGCAAAAGAAAAATATCCAGAGTGACCCAGTGATGGAAAAGTTCTGCCAGCAGAATATCACAGTGAAAGTACCCTTTGATCAATATGTGGCCAGTGATCTAGCATTTAAGAAATACTTGAAAATGAAATGTACTCCCACCGAGACTCGTACAAAGAAAACAAATCAGTTTGTGGAGACTCATGTCCTGACAGTGGCCACTACAAAATGCGTCAGAAATCCGCATTTACCAAGGAAGAAAAGGGATCTGGGGGCTCATTATGTGGTAAGCCGCATTGGCGGCATTGCGTTCGCACGCACACTTCTCGACAATGGTTCTTCCATCATTCTTCTTCCCTTAGCCTTATATTACAGATTGGAGTTAGGTCCTCTCCAGAAATCATTATCTTTACTCCAATTCGCTGACAAATCCACTAAAAGACCTAAGGGAGAAGTGAAAAATGTTATCATTATGGTCGAGGGTACGGAATACAAAGTGGACTTCACTGTCCTTGATATGGAGACCCCAAACCATTGGAAGGAATCGCAAATCATTCTTGGAAGACCATTCTTAAGAACCGCCAAGGTTGTACTTGATTACGGCACCGGAATGATGAAATTCCGCTCCCTACATGGAGAAGTGGATCTGGAGATGAAATAAACAAAGTGGCAAAGACCAGATTCTGAATCCACCACTGAAGATGCTGAAACATCCGAGTGTAATCTCCTCAGCACTACTGGATCGTGGGACCAACTGCCGGACCTTCGGATTGCTAACACCCCAGCAGAACAAGAAATAGTGCACCAATCAGTATGCGAGATATTGTCAGACAAATCCAAACACTCGGATGTTTATAATCTTGATGACACAGAAATCCTTTCGGATTTGTCAATCCCATCTTCTTTGAGAAAATCAAGAAAAATCGATGACGAGTCGGACGCGGCTTTAACCGAATTACCATACTACTTTTGCGATTCGACTCACATTCCCTCAGGATTAGTGGCTAGCATATTACAGAATGATTCACCGTCAACCAGCACAGATCCAGACTTAAAAGACATTCAGCCAGACTTGATAGATGATTCAGATTTGCCAGAGCTGAAACCTCTCCCTCCGATGCTGAAGTATGCATTTCTCAATGGACCCAAAGATAAATTCCCTGTGATCATTAGCTCATCATTAACCATGGACCAAGAAACCAGACTTCTAGAAGTTCTTGAGCGAAATCGCAAAGCCATTGGTTGGACTGTATCAGATCTCGTAGGAATCAACCCTGCTCTCTGCTCGCACCAAATTTATGTTGAGTAACGCAAGGCCTTCCCGTGAATTTCAGAGAAGATTAAACCCCAATCTTCGGGAAGTAGTTAAGAAAGAGATAGAAAAATGGTGTAAAGCAGGTTTTATATACCCCATTTCTGACTCCAAGTGGGTAGCCCCCCTTCATGTCGTCCCGAAGAAGTCGGGAATCCAGATGGTCACCAACGAGGAGGGGGTAGAGATCGCAACCCGAGTACCCACGTCGTGGCGTGTCTGTGTCGATTACAGGCGCCTGAATGCTGCGACCAAGAAAGATTACTTTCCACTGCCATTTATTGATCAAATCTTGGAGAGACTTGCAGGGAAGGCATTCTTGTTTTCTTGATGGGTACCTTGTCTACAATCAAGTAGCTATCGCTCTCGAGGATCAGGAAAAAACCACATTTACATGTCTTCGGTACCTACGTATTCAAGCGCATGCCATTCGGGCTTTGTAATGCCCTAGGCACATTTCAGCGGTGCATGATTGCCGTATTTGCTGAAATGGTGGGTGATTTCCTGGAAGTCTTCATGGATGACTTCTTGGTCCATGGTGATTCATTTGATACATGTTTAGTGCATGTGGACCGAGTCCTCAAGAGATGCTGGGAGGTCAATCTGGTACTTTCCTGGGAGAAGAGTCACTTTATGGTGACTGAGGGTATCGTGTTGGGGCATGTCATCTCCAAAAAGGGAATGGAGGTCGACCCTGCCAAGGTGGATGTGATCAGGAAACTTGAGCCACCAACCAACGTCAAGTCAGTGAGATCTTTTCTAGGGCATGTTGGATTTTATCGAAGGTTTATCCCTGATTTTTCAAAGATTGTCCGCCCACTGACTGAGCTCTTAGGAAAAGACACTGAGTTTATTGTAAATCACAAGTGTCTTGAGGCCTTCGAGCTCCTGAAAAAAGAAAATATGTGAATCGCCGATATTACAAGCTCCCGACTAGTCTCTTCCCTTTGAGATCATGACTGATGCATCGGATTTTGCTGTCGGATCTATGCTTGGACAAAGACGAGATGGGATCCCTTATGTGATTCATTACGCGAGCAAAGTATTGGATCCTACAAAGAAAAATTATACAGTGACTGAAAAGGAAATGCTCGCGGTTGTTTGGGCCTTTGAAAAATTCAGATCATACATATTGGGCTCCAAGGTGACAATTTTCACTGACCATACGGCAATTAGATACCTCATGGATAAGAAAGATGCCAAGGCACGGCTTTTGAGGTGGATCTTGTTAATCCAGGAATTTAATTTGGAGATCAAAGATAAACCTGGAATAAAGAATGTTGTTGCTGATCACCTTTCCCGAATTGAGAAAAATTATTATCCTGACACTAGGCCTATTAAGGAGACTTTTCCAGACGAATATGTTTGTGTTATTGATTCAACCCCATGGTATTCCAACATTGTGAACTATCTTATCTCCAAGAAGGTTCCCTTTGGTTGAACCAAGAGAATGATTGATAAACTGAAGTCGGATTCAAGAAAATACCATTGGGATGATCCTTTCCTTTTTTATGAAGGAGCAGATTGTATCTGGAGAAGATGTATTCCTCAGGAAGTATACCAGAGTGTCCTCACACATTGTCATACTCTCGAGGCTGGAGGGCACCATTCGGGGAAGAGAACCGCACACAAGGTACTCTAATGTAGATTTTACTAGCAGACCTTATTTCATGATGCTAATGAATTTGTACGGTCTTGCTCGATTTGTCAAAGGATGGGAGGGACTGTTGGTTATAGAGACAAAATGCCCATGCAACCAATGATTTTCTGTGATGTTTTCGATGCATGGGGGATTGATTTTATGGGTCCCTTTCCCAATAGCAATGGATTTGAGTACATCTTGATAGCAGTTGATTATTTGTCTAGATGGGTAGAGGCTATTCCAACCCGAACTGCAGATAGCAAAACCGTCTGTAAGTTTATCAAGGATAATATCATTGCAAGGTTCGGGACACCAAAAGTTTTGATTTCTGATGGAGGTAGCCACTTTTTGAATAAGAAAATGAGATCTTTGGCTAAAGAATATAAATTTGAACAAAGAATAGTCAACCCATATCATCCACAATCTAATGGCATGGCAGAGGTTTCTAATAGAGAGGTGAAGGGTATTCTTCAAAAATTGGTTCGTCCAGATAGGAAGGATTGGTCAAAACTATTGGATCAGATTCTGTGGGCCTACAGGACAGCATATAAAACTCCACTCGGTACTTCACCTTATAGGATGATCTATGGCAAGCCATGCCATCTACCTGCAGAATTGATTCACAAATCTGAATGGGCGATCAAAAAGTTGAATTGGAGTTGTCACCTTGGGAAATTATGTCGAGACTTAAATTTGAATGAGCTAATTGAAATCCGAAACCGAGCATATGACAACAGTGTGATTTATAAGGACAAGGTCAAGAAATGGCATGATAGACACATTCGAGATAAAACCTTTGTCCCTGGGCAGAAAGTATGGTTGTTTAATGCTCGGTTAAAGATTTTTCATGGGAAACTGAAATCGAAATGGACGTGTCCCTATGTTGTCATCGATGTGCACACCAATGGAAGTGTGGATATTGCATAACTCAAAGATGATGCACAACCTTTCTCAGTGAATGGACAATTGCTGAAGCCTTATATAGAATCATCCCAAGAGCAGACAGTTCAAGTTGAGGTCATCTACTTTACACAGAGCAAAGACAATGAAGAATTATCAGATCAATCCCACCCTCCCTCCCGACCACATCGATCTCCTTGTATAGCTTCTTCCTCTACTTAGGCCAAATCCTAAGTATGGGGGGGGACTGGTACCATCTGTGTATACCATTTTCCCGTATCACACTCTTTCTCCCGATCGCTCCATCTCCACCTTTCTTTTATACTTAGGCTGACCACAACCTAAGTATAAAGGGAACTGCCACCCACCTGTATATACTCTCCTCATTTACATATCTCGGCTGCCTCTTTTTGCGCTCTTCTTCTATACTTAGACTATTCTCAGTCTAAGTATAGGGGGGCGGGCCATTGTATATCAAAAATTTTACTCCCTTACGCTTAGCCCGAGCTATGTCTTCTTTGTGCTTCTTGTGCTCTGAGGACACAGCACTCGCTAAGTATAGGAGGGTCTGTATATATACTGTGTATATATTTTAGCCATACCTCTTACTTGCGCATAAGTCTATATGTATTTACAGGGTGGGAAACTAAAAAAAAGAAAAAAAAGGTTTTGCTACTAACACTGATTGTGCTCAAAATTTTTGAAAAAATGGCTTCTTATTTTTGCATAAAAAACAAAAAAAAATCAAAAGGAAAAAATGTGTTTGCATTCCACACACATGCACTTCATCCAGCATTGCATTCATTTGCATCTGTGAAAAGTCATCAGGTTCTGAACCGAATTATGAGCCAAAATCGAGAGTGGTCTGGACTTGACCTTAATCCACCTAATTTTCAGAGGAACTTCACCGAGAAATAGGATTTTAGAAGCTTCAGGTCTTTGACTTAATTCTTTAAGTTCCACATGACAATACACAGAGTTTGACTCTTAGTGTCTAACATGGTCTCTTCATTCTGGGTACAACTCTGGAATAAGGAATTAATTTGTACTCTCGCACTATGCACTTAGCTCAACTCAGACGGGATGTTGGAAAACTTTGTAAGTTTCTTTTCTGTTAGCGTGGAAATCTAAAGACCGGAGTACGGGTTGAAATAAAGCTTCGGAAAAGGGATGGACGGCTGGGCACAATTTTTTCTAAGACCCCAAAAAATGTATGGAAACAAAAAGATTCTATATCCGTAGGGGCAAAACAAGATCCAAGCAGAACCACCAAAAATTCCAAATATAAAGAAGCAACTACCAAATAAAATCTGACCAAAAAGGTCCAAGCTTCAAGAAACCTTCAGATCTTGGTGGAGACTCAGCTACACTAGCCATCTTCACAAGGAGAGGTGACTACACTGGCCACCCTCCAGTTCTTTTCTCATTCTTCTAACTTCTCCCCCCAATTCGATTGTGAACACAGCGCGACAGACCTTAGAAGGAAATACCTGACTCCCCAAGGACGAGTTATTGGAGAGGAGGTTTGCGTGGTAGTCCGGCATTCTGGGTGGGAAGATCTAAAACCTTTCACACACAAGAGTTGGTTGTTCAATGTTCATAGGGTATGCTTTGGGAGGAGGATTGATCTAAGATGACTTCTGAGCCGAAACTGTAAGCAATGATGTGTAGAACTTAAGGGTTGTTGATTTTAAAATTCTAAGTCTCACAGAAGTTCCGACACATAAATAATCCAAAGGTTGAGTTTAGGTTCACTTTCACCTTCAGCTCATGGTCTTGGTATGGAACCCAATCGCATTTCACTTCATGGCATTTCTTTTTGATGTCAGGGATGAGCATGCTTTAAGTATAGGGGGATGATGAATCTCGTATTCATCACTCTAAATCTCATCTATTAAGCTCAAATCCCTTAAAATCAACAACATTTTGGCATCTATTCTGCATAATTAGCATTCATGCATGATTTCATAAGAATTGTATTTTAGCACAAATTTCTGTACAAAATAAGAAGCGAAAAATCCAAACCAAAAGTGACCTGTAAATAGCCTAACTACCCAGATTTTTAACTCATTCATGCTAACTCCAAATAACCCAAAACCACTTCCACTGTGTACATATCACTGACAAGAATAAATGAAAAATATACAAAAATAACTAACCTAGATAAATGGATCAAAAACCCAAACCCTAGTTTCAGGATTTCCGGACTAAAAACCTCATATCTTCCTCATCCAGTGTCCGATTTAATCCTAATCACTTTTGAACTAATATACATTCAATTATCTTCAAAACAAGACCATGTTCAAGTGAATCGGAGCTCATATGTGAAAGTTGGGTTTTGGGCCCCTTTTTGTATATTGTATATTTTAGCGGTTTTTGACCTATTATTTTATATACTTATATTACCACTTAATAAAAATCCAAAGATTAAGGTGTCTTCATTTATCTTTGATTTTACCGTAATTATTCCGGATTTTTCTCTGATCTAAAAAATGACATAAAAATTAAAAAACCCCAAAATCAAGGTATTCTATGTACATGGGATACCCCAAAAATATCACTTGGTGCAAATGATTTATTTTGGTTTTGATGTCTTCATGAAAGTTATAGATCTCATCGAGACGAGTAATTTTTGTGAAGAAACTTTTTCAATCCGAGACCATTTGCTATTTATTTTTGATTTTATAAAAGATTTATTTTCCGAATTTTCTGGTGCTGACACGTGGCACCTGGTGCCGCCACGTGTCAGCCATTTTTGAGATATTTTGAAACTCGTTTTTATAATATATATATATATATAAATTAAAACCACGCATGTACCACCCAGGCACGCGACAAGCACTTGCGTGCCCTCTCCCCCCCCCCCCAGCAGCCACGTGGTCCTATCGCGGCCGTCCGATCTCGGCCGATCGGACGGTCGTTGTTCATCTTCCCCAGCATGCCTCCTTTCCCCGCGAATCTCGGCGTCGCCTCCTGGATTTCTCCACCGCGTATCGCGTCCCCCGCGAATCTCACCGCCGCCTTCCGTCTCCACGTCGATCTCCTTCCATCTCCGATCCTCGCAATCAATCACGCACCGCCCGTGTATCCCCCCGATTCCCAATCCATTCACGGCCGCCTCATCGAATCCCCTTCCGATCTCGTTTCCATCGCCGGCGAACTCATTCCCCTATTTAAAGAGCCACGCCGCCCCAAAGGTTCTCGACCCGCCGTCACTAGCCTTCGGTCGTGACAACCGTGCCCCCGGCATGATCCGAGAAGCCCCGCTCCTCGTCGCAGCTCCGCTCTCCGTCGCTGGTCCGCTCCGGCATCCGCACCTTCGAGCCCATCTTCCCAGGTATAATCTCTCTCTCTCTCTCTGTCTCTCTGCATCGCTACGTCGCCACTGACGTCGTCAACGATCACCGCCATCAACGTCTTCTCCAACTCCAGCTTCGACCTCGACAACCCATGGCTTGCCCTCATCGTCAACAACCGCCTTCACCTCACTGCTCCACCGCGGTCTCCTCCACTTCGCTGCCCTCCTTGCCGTGTGTCAGCCAGAGGGAGGCCGACGCTACTCCGCATGCCGGCCCGTCCCCTCCGCTACCACAACGCCATCTTCATCAATCAACTCCACCACCGCATGTTGCTCCGGTCATAGCCCCACCTCGCCTACGACAACGTCATCGACATCAACCTCTGCGAACATGCCATCGACGCGGTGCTCCGCCACAAACCCTCCGCCCTCCCACAATCGCGCCGCCGGGGGCAGCCCCGAGACCCCGTGCACGTGACCTGCACGTGTGTAGGGGACCACGTCATCACCCCTTCCCCCGAGTCACGTGTGTGGCACATGACCGTGGGAAAATTACAAGGAGCTCCCCGGTTCTTCTCATTATTGCTCGCAAGCCCCCGCCAGCCAGAGGCACGTGCCTAGCACGTGATCTCTAAGAATTTTGCAGAAATACCCCCACGGTATAGGTAATTTCAGTTCAATCCCTATATTGCATAATTTAGTATTTATATTGCAATCTGTACCCCTTGTGTTCCTCTGCGATTTTAGACCATCTCTTTACATTATTTTATTAATTCAAAAATAGCATGATGTTTGTCAATTAATTCTCTACATTTTACATATTGTGGGTAATTTTGTGATTGATGGTTAATTAATAATTAATGATTTTGTGGAAATTTGTATATTTTATCCATTTCTTGATGTGAAATTCATAGTTGATTAACCATTGCTCTAAAAATCCCCAAAGAATCACATATTATAGAATTAATTGTGCTTGACATTATGCCCAAAAAGATTTGAATTTGCATGCATAATTTGCCCTGTAAAAATCATTTTGCATATTTTAGTATTTAATTTTTAGTAGGTATTTATGTTTTGAGGTTTAGGATTTTTCTGAGATTCATCACCTAGTGATAGATCTTAGATAATTTTATTTCTTGAAAATAAAATAGGTTTAATATTTATTATAATTAAATATGAAAATTCATTTTATCTGCATTTAAAAATTCATAAAAAAATCCATATTGCATCCAAAAATTCCAAAAAAATTACAGTGCATACATTTCATTGTATTTTACATTGTGGCCAAGTTTCATATTTTTTGGACATCATTTGAACATAATTTACATTTTTAACCCATAAAATAGGCCAAATTTGCATTCAGTATCCTTTATTGCATTAAGAATAACAAAAAAATATGCCTCAAAAATCGAAGACAAAATTTGATAGACATTAATCTAGGTTGTTCCTTTGCCTCCTTGTGATCGACCTTGGGATTTGCCCAAGTAAAATAAACATAAAACCACTTAATTAAAAATTGATCAAATTTTGTGTGGTTATTTTCTTGATCGTTTCCGATTACCGCCTACAATGCACGAATAATCATTTTACGCACGAACAAATAAAAACATCTTCTTAACTCAGCAATTTCCGGATTCGTCAAGCACATGAGAATAAGAGATCCAAGATGATTAAATGTGATTTATTATCATGGATATGAATAACGTGGATAGCAATATCCATCTTAGTCATATATATTATAAATGTGATTTAATATATATAAGAGAGAGTTATGTGTAATTTACATTTGTTAATTAAATGTTGATGTGAATTGGATTCACATTGGACAATTAATTGAAAATATAATTCACATTTTATTTTGGGTTGTGAATGTGATTCACAATTTTCCAATGTCAAGATTGCAATATTCACAAAACAATTATGAATTATTTTTGTAGAATAATTTACAACAAGTGTTATTGTAAATCTTGGAGATTTCCATGGAATAATGAAATCTCATGAGATTGCCACCAAATCCAATATTATGGAAGGAGGTAATTTTCATTCCATAATCTCCATGCATGATTGATTTAATTTGAGATTGATTTATATTGATTTATCAATATAGATTTAATCTAAATTAAATTAATTATTGTTGGTTTTTACCAACACAAATCTTAACAATTAAAAGAAACACAATCAATGAGAGCCATTGGATTTGTGTTGTCCATGGATTGATATCAATGGATCTCAAAATATTATAAAAGGAGAGGCACCCCTTTGCTCTTCTTTACACACAAGAGAACATAATTCTCTCTTTCTCTTTCTCTCTCTGCACGTCCATTATCTCTCTCTCATGTGTCCGTCCACCATGGATGCCCTAGAGAGGTTCTCCCTCACCGCAACGTCGTCGTTATGCTGCACGATCGTTTGCTCGTGGATCTCCGTCTCCTTTGGTGTGCCTCGCTCGTGAAGAAGATGTCAGATCTCGTATGTTGATATCAGGAGATCCGCCGCTTGGATCATCAACATGGATTGCAAGAAGCACGTGTTTCATCAACACGCTCGCAAGCGTCTCCTCCGTCGGATCGGACTTGAGACAGGAGGTCTCTTCGTTTAGAGACACGATCGCAACCACGCTTCAAGAGGTAATCCTATTACTTATTTGTGGTTTAGAAAAAACGATCCTATAAGTGTTCTTTGATCATGTGGTTTCATCACATAAAAAATTTTAATTTATGTTGCATGGAGCAACTAGTACGACTAGTCGCTCCCGATCGCATACGATGCGATCCTCACGCTTCCGTGATGCACTTAAGCATTTTACCATATCCTTCAGTTTCATCATTTAAAAATTTTAAAACTCCATTGCACCGAGCGACTAGTGCGACTAGTCACTCGTGATTGTATATGATACGATCATCACGCTTCCATGATCCGCTTAAGGATTTTCCCATATACTTCAGTGACGAGATCTTGGATAAGATCTGAGGGCTACGGAGAGGGCACGGATGGAAGGTAAGGATGAAGGTGGGGAAGGCCAGATCAGACGACCAGGAAGCTTGGAAGTTGGTGCAAGGTGGTGCGCCCGTGTAGGCAGCCCAAAGGGCGCCGCGTGGCTGCTTCAGAAAACCAAAATGAAGAAAATAAAGAAAATTCGAAAATAAATAATCAGAAACTGAATTAGGAGAAAGTCAAAACTTGAAAGTTGTAGATCTCATCAAAATATACAAGTTTCATGGTAGTCAAAAATCCAAAAGAGGTTATTTGTTCAGTAAAATTTTTACAAGCATTAAAACGCTTAGGGTTTTGATAATTTTTTGTCTTGTTAATTTCTTTTTGAAATCAAAATAAATATATACAATTTTTTACCTAATTTTTATAGTTTTTTAATAATAAATAAAAATAAAGAAAATATTACTAACAAATACAATGAATTAGGGTTAGATTATATACATAATATATGTTAGTTATACACAATATAATACAAGTTAATATTAATGATTTAATTGTGGTCTTTATTGAATTGTTTAAGTTAAGAGGATAATGAATAGATTTTATAATGATGTATCTAAGATTCATCATGCCCCTATACTTAAAATATGTTTGTCCTTGAACATCTAAAGGGTGAAGGAGTCGGATTAATTCCTGATAGTGCATGTGAAATTTCAATGCTCAATTATTAAAAACCCTCAATTTGAGTGATCCTAAAATTTTAGGCTCGGTCATGCTCTAGTCAAAAGGAATCCAACTTCTCTAATTATCAGACTCTTTGTTTATACATAAAATATAAGGATATGACAATTAGTGTACTGCATTCATGAGAGTCGAGTCGAGATGTCACCCAAGGTCCCAGTCCAAGAGACTCTCCTATAGACCTAATCTTCAACACTAGATAATAAATTGGTTCTTGCTTCAATCAACCGTCTCATTAGTTTGTCAGACTTGAAAGTATAAACGGACGGCCAGATGATGGAGGGCATAGGATTATGTATATTTTTCTCTCACTCACATTGGAACAAGGGGCCTCTCGAGTGCATGTATATTTTTGGTTTGTTGATCAATGTATCCATAAAGAGAAATCGAAGTCGTTTGCACTTGTTTTCCTGGGAGTACACCGGTGTGTGTCTCTTTTGAGTATCTAAGATACCTTCAACACCCAGACTTTTATCACTATACGATGCAGATTCCTTTTTTAGTATTAGCCTGACTCCTTGGTCCTAATAGTGTTTTGTTCAAATGGATACTTTGAATGGTTGGGAGCACTCACCTTTGATGGATGCTCATAGAATTTGTACTTGTAATGATTGAGCTTTTCTTTGTATGAGAGAACTTCTCTCAAATTTCATTTCATTGTTTGGCTAGCTCCATTACTTCTACCAAAAGTTGGCGCACACTGATCAACAATTATTTATGATTTCATCACACTCTGGCACTTAGGTAAATATCAATCGATAGTATGTGAACTTGTTCACATACTGGCTAGGGTTTTGCTAACACTCAGGTTTCTTGAAGCCTTCATTGACTTTATCCCATTATCAAGCATTATTAAATAGGGTCTAGACTCAAATCATTAGTCATGATTCCTCAAGTAATAACTCAACTAATCTCATCAGTCATGTAGTTGCGAAAGTGATGTGCTGGTCATATTCTTTAGAAGGTAGAGATGAATGGTGTAATATAGCGATCAAATCTTCAAACTAGGGAAGTGTAGATTATTAAATTAAAAAAACCATAATGACTAAACTTGGATAACACAACATCTCAAGATCTCATAAAGCAAGTGTCATCAAATCCTTAAGTCTCGAGTGATAGTGATTGTGTCAGGAATACACCAACTCCTTAGTTAGAGAATTTTTGTGATTTTTATCTTTTAAATTTTTTTATTAATTTTAATTTTTTATTTCATTATTTTATTATTTTTTCTTGAGATATAATGACTGGCCTAGGCTCATATGAATAATTGCATCTACTTCCAACCAATAAGGGTGTAAGTACGGACCGTTAGACGACTACATGTGTTACTTGAGGCTGGATCCATACACAGTGCCCTCTAAACCGCCCACTCTGCTAAGGGAGACCGTAGTTCCTTCAATGAAGAGTAGCTACTCATTTTTAAGCCTAGTATTCAGAGTCTCCACCAAAGGAATTTTTTTAAATTTTTTAGAGCTATATGGATATGTTGGATAAGTTATTTTTATTTACAAAAAATTAATCCCTCAATTTTTTTTAAAAAAGAATTTTACACAAATTTTTCCAAAATCAGTTCACAAGCATACCAAACCAAAAGCCCAAAAGTTTTCAAAAAAAAAATTAACATACGAACTAACTCGGAGGTCCCCCTACTTAGGTCAAAAATGATATAAGTATTAGAAGACGGGTAGAGGGAAGGTTGATTGAGTCGGGTCCCCCCTATACTTAGGTTGAAAATAGCTTATGTATTAGATATGGAATTTGGGTTGGGGGACCCTTGGTTTTTAGGGTTAGAGGGGCATTACAGATGTTTGGTCACTTGGAGATGGGGGAGGGGAGGGGTGGTGAATTTTTATGGATGAAGATGTCGGGAGGTGTATGCATTGTGACGAATGTGTGGGGAGGGGTGTGGATTTTCAGAGATAGAAGGATGGAGGGGGTGGGTGAGTAAATATACAAAGATGGATGTGTATGTGGGGGGATAGATCATCGAGTGATCTATTTCTTCTTCTTCTTCTTCTTCTTCTTCTTCTTCTTCTTCTTCTTCTTCTTCTTCTTCTTCTTCTTTATTTTTTTACACATGCCATCCCTCGAATGAGGACTGTTAGAAATGCATATGATACAAAAAATTTTACAACAAACGCATGAATAAAATATTGACGAATCTTCTTTGAATCCTTCTGAGTTTTCTCTATGGCTCCTCGCAGCGGGGGCTCCCAACTCCACGCCTCCATGGGTCTCAAGCATCCTCGGTCTCCATGGGCCCTACCACAAAGAAGTCACAAAATATCAAGAAAATTATGAACACGTGATGCAACGACAACAAAATGAAAAGACCTGAAAATAGTCACATCAAGAATAATTCAATAAAATTCAACAAATAAATAAAGATGATTGTGTCCTCGGCAACGATGTCATTCGATGAACGTGAAATCTCCTATTTAATAATCAATAATTATAGTATAGGATATGAAAATCGATCAATCAAAAACTACATTGTCGAATATGTGGAAGTTCATAGGGACACGAGACTCTTCGTCTATTCATTGAAAATTATTGTTTAATTAATGAGATATTAGATTCAAATTACAGATCTTCATACAGATGCAAATGTGATATGCAACAATATATACGATGGAGAAATGATGAAATAATATAGGAAAAATCATATGAAATGATGCATGTGTTATTGTTTGATTTTTAATGACCCTAATAATGAAATGAACACAATATATGATGAGATGCAAAAGAGAGACATGCAATATAAATATGTACAAATAAGCTCTAAAACTCGTATCAATGAGCAATAGAATAAGGGTCAATTTTAGAGACAAATTGAGCAATAAAATTAAATAATGGCAATTCAAAGTAGTGAGAAGAAGACACTATGGATCATAAAATATATCATAAATAATTTAGTGTCAAATCATGAAATTAAATAAGTCGTTAGATAGATAATGAAACATGCTTCAAAATGGCATTAAAATCGATAAAAACAGAGATCAGATGCTTAAGATATTAAAGAAACAGTTTAGGGGCATAAATGTAATAAAATGCATGAAAATAAAAGATACATAATTACAAATTGGTCCCTGGATGGACCCATTTATAATTTTATAAAGCTGGAGGGGCCAAAGGTAATTTGTCTTAAAGCATGAGGTCATTTCTATAAATATGAAAATCGGTGGGGGCACCTCTACAATTTATCTAGGCACGCATGTGAAACACACACACTTGGATCTAAGTGTGATTATGGAACACTTTGGGGCCTTTTCTACAAATAACTCATCCCCTCACGTATGAGGCACACGAGGGGGCTAGGCTCGGGAGGCTTGTTCTTCTCGGACCATGTGGCGACATCTAGTACTTCGGAAGGTTGCTTGGTCGACCGATCCTAGAAGTTAGGCATGGAGGGTCAGCCCTTCATCTGGGTTGTCTGATCCTGATGATCTGACAGTAGATGCTCTTCGTGCTCCGCCTCCTGCGGTGGCAAGATGGGTTGTGCTCCGACGAGTTAGCTCGAGCTCCTCCATGCTTCCCGATCTCCTCTGGGGATCGGCAGAGGTCTCTGACGTGCGAGTGAAGAAGATGGGAGCAAGGCGTAGATGCGACAACTACTAGAGAGGCGGGGCATTGGTGCGTCACCAGAGGTTGAACTGGAGATCGGTGATGGGATGTAGAGTTTGTCCATTGAGGGCATATATACTGGAAATCACTAGTATAGACGAAGCGGTGTGTGTGGATGCGAGGCGAGTGGAGTGGAGGACCCAGTCGAGGTGGAGAAGGCGAGGGTCAGATGGGTCTTCTCCGAGGTACTGGATAAGAAATAGGACGATGCGAAGGAGTTCTAGTGGAGGAAGAAGGCGAGCAGAGGAGTTGACGTGAATGACTGGTCGATGGCAGAGGAGGTGGAGTGGTTGATGATTGATGGAGTAGAGCGGGTGTGCTATATTAAATGGAGAAAACATAAGAAAAACAAGACCGAAAGTACCTGAAGGATTGAGAGGAAGAAGATGGACGAAGGCTTGGGCTGAACTTCATTCGAAGCTCGGGGTCGTTGCACGTCGAGGTCAGCCGGGACTCGGAGCTCGTGCA
Organism: Ottelia alismoides; assembly: GCA_037367405.1. NCBI lineage: Eukaryota > Viridiplantae > Streptophyta > Magnoliopsida > Alismatales > Hydrocharitaceae > Ottelia > Ottelia alismoides. Next base: position 12,131 of record JAZKJV010006986.1, on the reverse strand, counting down.
TTCGCCGATGAGGCGGAGCTTACATGGCAATTCTCTAAGGATCACACCTGGAGATGTGATGAATCTGCGATTCATCATCTTTATTCGTTTATTTTAGCTTAAAATCCCTTATAAAACACCTGCATATAACACTAACTCCATATTCTTAGTAACTTGCATCTGTGTAAATACTGTACACTTCTTACTAATTTTAACCTAAAATAAATAAAGAAAGAAAGAATGGAAAAATAAAGAAAAGAAAAAAACAGGAAGACTGTATACAGGCTGATCCAAACCCCAAGACAAGGTCAAGACTTGACATGATCGATCAGGAATAACGTAGGGGGGGATAGGCTCCTCGATTAGAAAATCCAAAAAAAATTAAAAATAAAAAAAATGTATTTTGTATATATCCGTATAAAACTAACACTTATTTATTTGTGCCTTAATTGACCTCAAATGAAATAACTTTCAAAACCAAAGTTGTAAATAAAAATGTGTCCTAATTAATAAAAATAATTGCACAATTAAATCGTGTACATAATAAAGTAGCCACACTTGGAAAAAGCCACTAAGAACTAATTGAAAAATCAATTTCCGGTTCCATATGAACTCAAATTAAACCAATCTTACTTCCATTGGATTCTAAATTAAATTATCTTTAAAATGGTTGTGATTTCATAATTTTTGGAATTACGAGTAAAAAGTTGGTTTTCCGGGGTGGTTTGTGCAATTTTTTCCATGTATTTTGTAAATATTGTATTTGTATATATTTGTAAATTGTTCTTACTAATTATCTAAAATAAAAATAAAAATAAAAAAATTAATTAAAATTTTTAAAACATAAAATCTAATTTCCTCATTTACCCTTGTATATAATGTCATATATGTATATAGTATATGTATATAGTTGCTATTTTTAATTAACCACCATAAAAAATGAAAAAATTAACATTTTCTAATTCAAATAAATAAAGTGAAGAAAATTCAAAAAAAAATATATAATTTCGTAAATAGTTTTATCTCTTTATCTTTATCCCATTTCAATTTTTGTATCCATCTTATCTCTTTATCCAAAAAGCTAAAAATTCAAAATTTCATCTCCATTATCTTTTCTTATTTATATGGCTCCTTCTTCCTCATTCCAACTTGATCAATCTCTAGAAAAAGGAGCCCGATCTCCGAGAGAAAATCTCGTCGAGGAAGTTGCCTAGTCTCCAAGCCGCCCGGTGACAGTGAGTCGGCCTTGTCGAGGCGATCACGGTTCTTTTCCGCTCCTAAGGTGAGATCCACATTTTTCTTCTTATTTTATCTAGGTTAATCGTTGTTTACTTCGTCGCATTTTTTATTCATTGTCATTTTGTTTTTCTAGATCATTAAAAAAATCCGTCACGATTTATTCCGCCACCGACTTGATTTTTCATCTCATTTTCTCGATCTCCCCGCCTTCAAATTCTATCTTCCACGATCTCTCAACTCCGGCTACGCACGGTGGTCGGAGAATCGGATTCATTTTCTTTCATTTCCATCGGATCCTCGTTCATTTCCTATTTGTAAATAATTAAAAAAATAAAAAATTATTTGCTTCTTTTTCTCTAACCTTTGTTTTGATGGGTCATTAAAAAATAAAATAATAAAAATAAAAAAAGAGAATTTATATATCTTTATTTTATTTTCAGATTTACAAAAAAAATAATAAAAAAAGTTTCTATTATTTATTTCTATTTACATCTCAAACAATAAAAAAATTTACAAAAAACAATTATATAAAAAAAGGGACGGCCGCTTTCCAGCACCGCCGCCTCCCCCCCCCCGCCACCCCCCCCCCCCCCCCCCCCGTTCATTCTCCTCCGCCTGCGCGCGGATTACCACCGGCCCTCGAGCCCTCTGTCCGTGCACGTCCTCCCTCCAGACCATTGCCGCCCCCGCACCGTGGACCTGCGCCAACTGCTCCTCCGCAAGACTGCCGCTCACCGGTCGTGATCTGCACCGCCCTAACGCCTCGTCCGATCTCGCGAGCCCTCCAGCCGCAGCCCCGCTCCGCCCAGGCCGCGGCAGTACCCAGGGCGCCTCCTGAGACCATCGCGCCTGTGCGCCCTCCGCGCGTGGAACCACCCACTGCCCAGCCGATCTCCGCACCACCACCGTCTAGATCCGCCATCGCCGTCGTCATCTTGCAGCCACCTGTGTTCAATAATGCCCGCACCGCCGTCGTCAAAGACCGCAAACAGAAGTACGCCTCTTTCTCCACCGCCGCTGAAGCCCGCCTCCCGTGGAAGAGAAGAGAGAGGCGGCTGCCCCCTCATCTCTGGAAGAACGAAGAAAGAAGAGAAGCCCTAGGGCTTCTTTAAAAAATTGAGAAAATTGTATCCAAGCCCCTAGAGACGTCAAATATTGAAGAAACGCCCACTCTCCAGTACAAGTCACGTACATGGCACGTTTTATTGGTAAATTTCACTGTCAGCCAGCACATTTATTTTTGTTATATGTTTAATGCCAAAACTTGACCTATTTGCGAATCAGCCCCTGTTTTCAGACTCTTTAATTTGCATGTTTTTTCTATTGAAATAAATGTTTTTATTAGTTCAAAAATTCTCAGAAAATTAACTTAGACTCATGTAGTGTTCATATTTATTACGTAAAATTTTCATTTCATTTTGTCTTCATTTATTAGTGTTAAAAAATCAAAAACATGTCATTTTTCCCTGTTTGAAATTCAAAAATTCATAAAAATTCAAAAATAACTCTAAAAATTCCAAAAACATTCGGTTAGATTTATTTCATTGTCTTTTAATTTCTTTATAAATTTCACATATTAGTTATTTAATAAACTCAAGAAAATTGAAAAACATCAAAAATCTTACAAAAATCACAAAAAATTCCACAAAAATCCAAAAATTGTGATTTCAGTTTCTATATGTAGATAATTGTTTCTAGTTTTAAAAATAATTGCCAAGAGTTTTGGATACTTAAAGTATTTTTAAATTGCACTTCACCCCAGGATGTGCACATTTTCGTATTTTCTCACTATTTGATTTTTAGAAAAATAAAAAAACATATAAAAATTCTACAAAAATTCTCAAAAATATTTCAAAACTTTAAAAACCCAAAAATATATTTTTCTAGATTTTTCTGAGTATTTTTTATAGATTGAAAAATTATAAAAAGAGTTGGTGTACGTATTTTTGATCTTGTGAATATTGCTTCGTATTATTTTTGAAAAAAAATGCAAAATAAAAAAACACAAAAATTAGAAATAAAAAAATAAAAAAATAAAAAGATAAAAAAATCACAAAAACCAAGGATAGTTGTCCTTCGAGATTCTTGTTTTCTCTTAATTGATTTTGATTAACTGAATAACCTTCGGGAATTGTAGCCTCCCTGAGTTCGACCATGCCCGCTATATAGGTTAATAAGTAGCAAAAATAAAAAAAGAAATGTTATTTGTTTGTCACGGGATTTTGGAGATAGCAACGACTTATTCATCAATTTTCGATCCACAAATCACCATGCTCAACAAAATGGTGTCGTTGCCGGGTAGGCACGGCAAGGGTAGTTAGGTTTCTCTTTTGACCTGCTATTCTTGGTTGTAAATATCTGTTTATAAGTTACCACATTATTCCATTGTTCATATCCACTGCATTCATTTCATCATTTTCTCATATTTGATAATTGTTTTTCTTACACATTTTCTATTCTTTTTCTTGCGAGGGCCTGTGGAGCGAAGGAGGCGATCCTAGGAGAGTCGAAGCACCCAACCGTCGTGGAGGCGGCTTGATTCTTCACCAAGCCACAGGATAGCGTGAGAAGAGGAGAAGAAGAAGTGAAGGAGACAAAAAAAGAAGAGAGAAAGAGAGAGAGTTTTTCTTTTCTAGCATTTGAACTTTGTAAACGGACATTCATTTGTTGTGGGGTTTGTTTCGCCAAGTACCGGTGCACTTGGGGGACCTCACCGGTTTTGTTTTCATCGCTTTATTTTTCTTTGTTTCCTGTGGATTTCCACCTATTGATTACTTTAGTTAATTTGCTTGAGCCAGATAATTAATTAGGTCCAAACACCCTAAACAAGAATTTTTGTGCCTATAGAGTAGAGCGTAATTTGGACTTAGTCAAATTAACTTGTTCTTGCACGTTTATAGAAGTCATCATATAGGCTAGTATATTTTTCTGTATTTAAATTCTGCGTGGATCACTTGCATGTAGAGTTCTGGCGACAAGGTACGCATCTCTAACCCATGTATGCATCATCGTTTTTAACCGCGCATTAGCATTTCCGATCTCCTTCCTCATTTTTACTCACGTAAGTTAAAAAGGAAATTGGACACTCGGTAGATGATTCATCGAATTTACTTAAACCAAGTGATAACTGCCTAAAATTTGGGATTGCTAAAGAAAACTCGACCCTAAAATAAACATAAGGAAAATCATTGTTTTGGGGAGAATAACCCTCTCATTGTATTCGTTTTAACTTGCTCGCGTACACACTAAGGTTAGTGCCCAAATCCCATAATTCAACCTAAGTGTTTGTACAATTCTTGTGATTATCACCAAATTCTAAAACAGACAAGATATTAAGAGACCGAACCTTCACGGTCTTCACATTGCGTTAAGTTGGTGAATTGGGGGTTTGTATTGTGTTTGATTGCATGTGTGCATACTTGATCCTGTTGTGCATTTGCGCCTTTTTCTCCATATCTTTTGACTTGACCCTCGTGCTCTCTCATATTTTGTTTCGAAGATGGCCGAATGGAGTTATTTTAATCCAATCTTCGCAGATACCTCGTACCCTCCAGTTGATCCACCTTCTCTTTTCTAGGAGGACTTTCCTCCTGATTTTTGTGCATATCCACCTAACCCATTATTTCAGGAGTCGGAGGACTTTGATTTTCACCCACCCAATCCTGGGATTTTGGAGTCACCTTTCATGTTATCCACACTTGAGACACTGAGCCAGATGATGGAGTATATGAATTCGAGGATTTCCAATCTATTTAACATGAATGAGAGCCAGAACACTACTCCACTATTTGAGGATATAGATTCACTTGAGGATAATCATGAGAGCTTGAAATCACCCAAAATACAAAAAAAATGAAAAAATTTCAAAAATTCAAAAAGAATTCGGGAGACACGTTATTGATTCATTTTGTGAGGAGAGGACCCAAATAGCCGATCATTTACCCACAGCCATGTCCCCACTCTGAGCCCGAGGATTCCACTGTACAGACTGCTCTTGGAAATCCTCGTGTAAATGTTGATTCAGACCTCCTCCCTTGTACGAATGAGGTCCAAAAATTCAAAAAAAATGTTGACTAAACCTGAAGTGGTGGCCACCCTTCATGAGATCATTAAAGCCCTACTTCAACAGGCCATGACAGATTTATCTACTCCTCAACACAAGAAAAGAAAGCGAAGGAGAAGATCTGAGCATCACATCCTAACCATGGCTACTGCCTACGCCATTTCTCATCGTCCGTATTTTAAGAAAGGGAACACCTCCACACCTCTTGTGAGTTGCTCCATATCTGACTATGCTTGTGATAACACTCTCCTTGACGGCAGTTCGTCAATCAATATAATACCTTTCTCGATGGTATAGTCTCTTCATCTTGGGCCTCTCAAGAAAACCAGGATGATAGTTCAATTTGCTGATGTAGAAAACGTTATCATTCTTATTCATGGCATGAATTTCACTTCATATTTTGTTGTAATGCCCATGGAGATCTCCACCCCTGTGGAGCACCCTCCAATCATCCCGGGACGGCCTTTCCTCGCCTCTGCAGGAGCCGTTATTGGTTATGGTTCAGGAGAGATTCTCTTCTGTTATGATGTAGGGAGCGACATGTTAATCACTACACCCACTACCGTCCAGAGACTCGCATCCCATGAGAGCCCGCCTATGTTATCATACTCTAAGGAATTTGACCTCGATGATAATATCAGAGATTCTTGTTATATGTTGGATGATAATGAAACCCAAGAATTCCTCTTCAAGGAGGAAGGCTTGAAAAGAATAGACCTTGGAGTTCCCCTTCTGGTACGTGGCGATGCATTGATGACATCCGCGGAATTTACACGATAGACACCCTAGAGCGGAAGGTAGACTCTGAGACCAGACAGGACGGACATGATTCGACTACTTTCACTGATGAGTCTGTTCCTATTCACCTTGATTCATATGAGACCGATCAGGCCAAATTTGATTTGATTGCTTTTATAAAAGAATTTGGGCCTTTTGATAAAGATGATGATCCGGTAGAGGCTCGCCAGGTTGAAATTGATCCTACTTTTTCTGATAATGATTTCGAGCCATTTTACTTTGATGTTTGCGAGACTTACCAGGCAGGACATGACCACACTACTTCCAATAATCGGTTTAGGCCTGCACAATCTGATACCGTTGAGGATACATTCTTGGTCGATCTTACTCAGTTTATGTCTAATGATGATCTCAATATCGACCTACAATTTGTCAAATTCATACCTCAGCGGTCCTGCAAGAAGGTCCGCTTTCAACCTTCTTGACCTTTGTACATCCACTCCTCTTGTATATCCTTTCGTTTCACTCTTTCTTCTCCTGTTTCATCATTCACCCTTTTCCGTGTGTGTATATGCTATACTTAGGATGTGCTTTATCCTTAGTATAGGGGGTGAAGGTTTTCTGTTGTTCATATTCATCCTGTTTATCACCCTTGTTGTTGTTGCCTATACTTACGGATACTCTACCCTAAGTATGGGGGTGATGTTGTTCATATTGTGTCTTTGTGAGTCTGTATATTCTCGTCATCGGTTTTCCCCTTTTGTACACTCTATTATACTTAGGATTACTTGATCCTAAGTATAGGGGTGATCACCAAATTCTCTTCTTTTTATCTTTTCTTTGAGTCGTTGTAGCATAGGACTCTTTTCACTTTTCTATACTTGGCACGAGTTATGTCTTCCTTTATCGCTCTCTGATCACTATGAGGACATAGTTTGATCTAAGTATAGGGGGTGTAGTATATATTGTATATATACTTTAGACATAACTCGTACTTTTAAATATGTTTATTTGGGGGGGGGGGGGGGGTTATGTGTACAATTTTGTAAAATCCACGTGTCTAAAATAAAAAACAACAAAAACAAAACAAAAAAACAACTAAAACAAAATACATTCTCTTGTATATACTTGTATATATTTTACTAATCCTTTTTTTCTTTAAAAAAACTACAAAACCAAAAATCTATAAAAATTTGCATAATTAAAAAAAACAAAACAAAAAAACCTTTCTTTCACATCTGCATTTTTCCTCTAAAAATCCATAAAAAGTTCAAAAAAATGTTCTTTTCACATATGCATCATTTCTTTAAAAAAACTCTCTGCATTGTTCATATTATACATTTGCATGTGTATTTTTCAGGATAGTATTGATATTTAAACTATGTCTGGAATAAAACTGAAGAATGGAGCTTAGTTGGACCTTAATCCACCTAATTCTTAGAATTCTTAGAGGAACTTCACCGAGAAATAGGATTTTAGAAGCTTCAGGTCTTTGACTTAATTCTTTGAGTTTCACATGACAATATGCAATGTTTGACTCTTAGTGTCTAACCTGGTCTCCTCCTTCTAGGTACAACTCTGAAATAGGGAATTAATTTGTACTCCCGCACTATGCACTTATTACAATTCAGACGAGATGTTGGAAGACTGTGTGAGTTTCTTTTCTGGTAGCGTGGAAATCTAAAGACTGGAATACGGGTTGAAATAAAGCTTCGGAAAAGGGATGGACGGCTGGGCACAATTTTTTCTAAGGCCCCAAACATGTACGGAACAAAGATTCTATATCCGTAGGGGCATAACAAGATCCAAGCAGAACCACCAAAAATCCAAATACAAAGAAGCCACTACCAAATAAATATCTGACCAAAAAGGTCCAAGCTTCAAGAAAACCTGCAGATCTTGGTGGAGACTCGGCTACACTAGCCAGCTTCACAAGGAGAGGTGACTACACCGATCACCCTCCAGTTCTTTTCTCAATCTTCTAACTTCTCCCCCAATTCGATTGTGAACACAGCACAACAGACCTTAGAAGGAAATACCTGGCTCCCCGAGGATGAGTTACTGGAGAGGAGGTTTGCATGGTAGTCTGACATTCTGGATGGGAAGAGCAAAAACCTTTCACTAGGGTATGCTTTGGGAAAAGGATTGATCTAAGATGACTTCTGAGCCGAAACTTTGACAATGATGTGTAGAACTTGAAGGTTATCGATTTTAAAATTCAATGTCTCACAGAAGTTCCGACACACTAATAATCCAACGTTCCGACAGAGCTCCAAACTACAATTTTATGAAGACACATTTAATACTCAATTTTGTCCTACTTTCTTTATTTTCCCTTTCTTTTTCTTTTTCTTCACTTATTCTTTCAAATAAATGTTTGCTAAGGGACTAGCAAAGGTAAAGCATAGGGGGATGATGAATCTGCGATTCATTATCTTTATTTATTTATTTTAGCTTAAAATCCCTTATAAAACACCTGCATATAACACTAACTCTATATTCTTACTAACTTGCATCTGTATAAATATTGTACACTTCTTACTAATTTTAACCTAAAATAAATAAAGAAAGAAAGAAAGGAAAAATAAAGAAAAGAAAAAAGGAAGATTGTATACAGGCTGACCCAAACCCCGAGAGAAGGTCAAGACTTGACCTGATCGATCAGGAATAAAGTAGGGGGAGATAGGGTCCTCAATTAGAAAATCCAAAAAAAATAAAAAAAATAAAAAAATGTATTTTGTATATATCTGTATAAAACTAACGCTAATTTATTTGTACCTTAATTGACCTCAAATGAAATAACTTTCAAAACCAAAGTTGTAAATAAAAATGTGTCCTAATTAATAAAAATAATTGCACAATTAAATCGTGTACATAATAAAGTAGCCACACTTGGAAAAAGCCACTAAGAACTAATTGAAAAATCAATTTCCGGCTCCATATGAACTCAAATTAAACCAATCTCACTTCCATTGGATTCTAAATTAAATTATCTTTTAAATGGTTGTGATTTCATAATTTTTGGAATTACGAGTAAAAAGTTGGTTTTTCGGGGTGGTTTGTGCAATTTTCCCATGTATTTTTGTAAATATTGTATTTGTATATATTTGTAAATTATTATTAATAACTATTTAAAATAAAAATGAAATTAGAAAATTAATTAAAATTTTTAAAACAAAAAAACTAATTTCCTCATTTACCCGTGTATATAATGTCATATATTATATAGTATATGTATATAGTTGCTCTTTTAATTAATCACCATAAAAAATGAAAAAATTAACATTTTTAATTCAAATAAATAAAGTGCCGAAAATTAAAAAAATATATATATAATTTCGTAAATAGTTTTATCTCTTTATCTTTATCCCATTTCAATTTTTGCATCTATCTTATCTCTTTATCCAAAAAGCCAAAAATTCAAAATTTCATCTCCATTATCTTTTCTTATTTATATGGCTCCTTCTCCCTCATTCCAACTAGATCAATCTTTAGAGAGAGGAGCCCGATCTCTGAGAGAAAATTTCGTCAAGGAAGTTGCCTAGTCTCCAAGCCGCCCGGTGACAGCGAGTCGGCCTTGTCGAGGCGATCACGATTCTTTTCCGCTCCTAAGGTGAGATCCCCATTTTTCTTATTATTTTATCTAGGTTAATCATTGTCTACTTCGTCGCATTTTTTATACATTGTCATTTTGTTTTTCTAGATCATTAAAAAATCCGCCACGATTTATTCCACCACCGACTCGATTTTTCATCTCATCTTCTCGATCTCCCCGCCTTCAAATTCTATCTTCCGCGATCTCTCAACTCCGGCCATGTACGGTGGTTGGAGAATCGTATTCGATTTCTTTCATTTTCGTTGGATCCTCATTCATTTCCTATTTGTAAATATTTAAAAAATAAAAAAATTTTATTTGTTTCTTTTTCTCTAACCTTTGTTTTGCAGGATCGTTATCTTTCTTTTATTTATGGATTTACAAAAAAATTAATGAAAAAAGTTTCTTATATTTATTTATGTTTACATCTCAAACAATAAAAAATACAAAAAAATATATTAAAAAAACAAAAAAAGGGACAGTCGCTTTCTAGCGCCGTCGCCCCCCCTGTTCATTCTCCTCCTCCTGCGCGTGGATTACCACCGACCCTCGAGCCCTCCGTCCATGCACGTCCGCCCTCCAGACCACTGTCGCCCCCGTACCGTGGACCCGTGACAACTGCTCCTCCGCAAGACCGCCGCTCACCGGGTGATCTGCACCGCCCTAATGCCTCGTCCGATCTCGCGAGCCCTCCAGCCGCAGCCCCCGCTCCGCCCTGGCCGCGTCGGTACCCATGACGCCTCCTGATACCATCGCCGCATGTGCGCCCTCCTCCGTGCCTCTGCGTGCGGAACCACCCGTTGTCTAGCCGATCTCCGCACCACCACCGTCTAGACCCACCATCGTCGTCGTCATCTTGCAGCCACCTGCGTTCAATAATGCCTGCACTGGCGCCGTCAAAGACCGCAAACAGCACCACGCCTCTTCCTCCACCGCCGCTGAAGCCCGCCTCTCGTGGAAGAGAAGAGAGAGGGGGATGCCCCCTCATCTCTGGAAGAACGAAGAAAGAAGAGGGGCCTGTTTGGTTGCAGGGTTGGGCAGGGTTGGCCCAACCCTGGTTACTGTTCACAAGGGTACTTCCTCCTCACAAATTACTATTCACCCATCCCAACCCAGCCTAACCCAACCCTACCCAACCCTGCAACCAAACAGGCCCCTAGGGTTTCTTCTTTTAAAAAAATTGAGAAAATTGCATCTGAACCCCTAGAGACGTCAAATATTGAAGAAACGCCCACTCTCATGTACAAGTCACGTGCATGGCATGTTTTATTAGTAAATTTCACTGTCAGCCAGCACATTTATTTTTGTTATATGTTTAATGCTAAAACTTGAACTATTTGTGAATCAGACCCTATTTTCAGACTCTATAATTTGCATGTTTTTTCTATTTAAATAAATATTTTTATTGGTCCAAAAAATTCTCAAAAAAACAACATAGACTCCTGTCGTGTGATGAATCGCAAAATCGGCCCTCTAATAATGCTAAATTAGCACCTTAATATGTCGAAGCAGTCGGGCCGGTTTGGGTCATCAAAAGATCATCCCATTTAAATATATGCCATGATGAATCAAAATGAGATGATCGTATTTATTTTTTTTACTTGGTAAGATACCAAGGTCGAACTCAGGGACACGAGCCTCTCTCTTATTAATCAGAATTTAAGTTTGTTTAATTAAGTGTTGAAATTAATCAAATAGGTCAAATGATGCAAGGACACAACATGACAATGAAATTAAAAATTAAACATGCATTTTTTTAAACATTTTTTTTATCATGCAAATGAATGCACATGCGAAGAATCACAAATATGCCCTAGTCACCAATTTATGAGCAAAATATTCAATGAGTTAATTCCAGGTTTATTTGAAGTGTCATAGCTTGATTGTCAAAATGAACAAGGCATGAGAACTAAATAAAAACCACTGAGATAACTTAATATTTCATTAAAATTCAAGTCTCCAAGATAAAAGATTAATCATGCCATCACAAAGTACATCAAACAAGCTCTCAAACGAAACTGAAATCAACTAAAACAGAGGTACGGTGCTCAAAATATGCAAAAATGAAAGCAAGGGCATAACTGAAAGAAAACATGAAAAGATAACTACAAAGAGGTCCCTGGAAGGACTGAAAAGTAAATAAAATAAGTTCGGAGGCCTTCCCTGTAAATTATCCATAAGCGCGGGGACCTTTTTGCAAATTTGGAGAAGTTCGAGGGTAGCTCTGCAAATTACCCAGACAAGCACGTGCGATGCACGTGCTATCTAGGTTCGGAATCAGGTTCGGCAGAGGCTCGGGGCAGCTTCGGTGCGGCTCGGACGATACGAAGCTCGGTGCAGGCTCGGTCGAGGCTCGGAGCTACCGAACCTGGAGGCACGGAGACGGAGGCTTGGGCGTGCTCTGGTGATGCCACGTGTCTAGACATGAACCATTCGATCATGGTGATCGAATGGCTCTGGAAGTCGGCGACGTGGCTCGATCATAGCCGTTGGATGGTCGTTGGGGTTGGACCATCA